>OX421842.1:60485744-60970744 GCA_949127995.1 Suillia variegata | reverse complement strand
GAAAGTATCTTCACAAAATTATAGATTTTTTTATTTTGAATGACATGAACGATTCGTGTGCCGGCGAAATCGTCTGGAATTGAGATTTTCTTTAGTTTTTTTTTTATCGTTCGTCACCTTTTATGTGCTACAGTAATTAAAACTTAAGCAACAGATTTTTTTTTTCTTTGTATATATCTTTTTTTGTCTCTCACTGTACATATCTCACTTCTTTTTCATTTTCATTTTGAAAATATTCCAGAAAAAGAAAATTACAAAATATTCGTCTACTTTTGATATTCTTTTTCATGTGTTGCTCACAAATATTGATAAGGATTGCCAACTACAATCAAAGACACACAGACAGAAAAGCAGCCACAAGTCCTGTTGCTATTTGAAATTGAATCCAGACACCCTTACAGAGGATACACCTGGAACTTGTCACGTTACTCAACAACAAATTTCAGCAAAGATTTTCGGCTACGGGTTTTTTTCTGTTAAATAGATTTTTAAAATCCAATTAGAAAAACGCGTCCACACATCTAAAGCGCATGTTCACGCAACGGACAAATTGTCATTTTTACGCGCTGGAAACGTGTTCGGTTCGACCGAGCAGAGTAGCCATTGTTCGGTGTTGCCACAGTTACGAATGGCGCTCAGCTGGTGCCGAAAATTGCATTGCATGCGTATCCTTTCGTAACGTTTGAATAGAGGGCGGGCGGTCAGGCGGTAGGTCGGTCAGTCAGTGTAAGTATAAGATGACGGGGTGGACAACGGGTTACAATGACAGTTGGTGTTGTGCTGCTGCTGCGCAACAGGCAATAGTTACGCTCAGCGTTTCTAGCACCGACATCATCCGTTTCTCGTACGCTATAAAAGACGCGCCGCATTCAATTCAGATTTTAGTATTTTATGAATTCGTGTACGCGTAACGTCTGCCGCCTCAACGGGGTGGAAGCATTGTAGCGCTGCTGATCGTCGCGCCAGGCGTCGACTGATGCGTGTAGCAAAGTGAAAAATGCCACCAGATGCAATTTTCCAAAATGTGGCTAATGAATTGCAGTCGAAAATAATTCAAATAATTTAATAGAAATCCATAAAAGTTGTAAATTTTATTAATTCGAAAAAATGTGGCCGACGCGTTTCATCAAACGATTTTTGCTGGTCATTTTTATCATACAAAGTAAGTTGAAAGTTTTATGGAAGATAATACAATATACCAAATTATAACTCCAGATTAAATTTGTTTTGTTCGATGTTGCTTTTTGTTTTTCTATCTAACTGAAGGTAACACATTGAAGAACCAAAAGCAATATCATATCAAACAATTTTAGAAGCAAAGAAGCTGGCCCACAATTAAGCTTTATACATATGAAGATGATTTTAGAGGTTCAAGCAAAAATACGCTTATCACTAGAGCTAAGTCGTTAGACTCTGTAAGTTCTAAATTGAATCGTTGGAGTATTTCCCAAATTGTCTTCGAAAGTTAAGTGACTAAATATTTCTTGGAAACAGAAAAATAAAAATAAAAACAAAAATGAAAATGGAAATGAAAATGAAAATGAAAATGAAAATGAAAATGAAAATGAAAATGAAAACGTACTTTCGAGCATTTATGTTAAAAGAAAAAAATGTGATCTATATGCAAGTTAAAATTAAAAATTTTTCTTGCAAAATCACTTCTGATTAGTAAAAAAAAACTTTGAATTTAGGATATAACGCTCGTTAGTGGTATCGCTTATTTCTAAAAAAAAATTCATAACTTAAACTTTGTAAATGGGTAAATAAAGCAAACATTTTAGTTCTGTAAATTCGAACTATGTTAAAAGTTTAATTGAAAAATATAATAGGCAAAGTAAATTGTGTGGCATTTTTTATTTATTTGAAAAATTGAATCGAAAAGTTTTGAATTTGTTTTGTGATTCTGTTTTTTAGAAACAGGCAGAATTACTTTTGCTGAGTTTGGAATGCACAAACGTGTACAAGTAGCTGCCGAATTTGTAGATTTTATAAACATTTCTTTCAATTTCCAATGAAATGCATTTTAAAAATTATTAACGCAAATTTTTTTATACTGTTGTGTATTTATGTATGATTGTATGTATGTATGTATGTATGTATGTATGTATGTATGTATGTATGTATGTATGTATGTATGTATGTATGTATGTGCATCCTCTACCCTATTCAATAGCAACTAAGTGTGGCGCACTTATTGCCGCGCTTTGAATGATGCACAGAAATGTTGTTAACAAACAAATCTGCTGCATTGGCAGAATATTTGGAACACAGCGGCCAGCGAACGTTGTTTGTTTTGTTTTGCGATTCAGCGTATTTGTGTATTTGGATTGAAATTAAAATCCTGATCGAGAATAATTCAACAAGTTAAAAAATTATGTTCCGAGCATGTGGAATCCAGATCAATCAATTATTATGTCAGCTTTCGAGCAACTTGATTCATTTAATGTATGGTAGCCGGATTTGAACAGGTTTCTTTCATTTTTTCACATTCTTTTAATCTTCTAGAAAACTTCATAAAATTAAAGCAAAGTTTTATATAAGTAAGAGAACTGTGAGACATTAAACATCAGCAAAGGTTAAACTACATGCAAAATAACAACAAAGCATTTTGGAGTTTATATGTAAATGCATATTTTGTAAGACAATTACATATAAACTCGATTCTTATGAATTAAATTCCTTTATGTGTACATTGAAATTTCTCTTATCCGAAAATGAAATCTCAACACGATAATGCAACACAATAATTAATTAAGCTTTGTAGTCAAGAGGGCAATTTTAAAAGGTTGGGCTCTCCATAAAAACGCAATCTTTGAATCGACCCCAATTGAAAGTCGTCAATTCACCAGAATTCATATTACATTTTTATAAAAATAATGACCATTGTTATTATTTTGTAACTGTTTTGTTTTTGAACATCATAATTTATTATCTTTGTTTGATTGTGTTTCTGTTGCAGCGGCAGCGGCAGCAGAACGCCCAACTGCGCAACAGCCTTCTCCGCATGCACAGAATTATGTAGCCCAACCCGTTGATGTCGACTTTGAAGCATTTCACCTGCCGTCATTACCCATCCTACAGCTTGTTGAACCCATTTACGTGCAAAAATCCGTTGTTCTCAAGGACGACGACGCAGGAAACGGAAATGCTTTGGCGGCCTTTGACAACCCATTCGAGTCGCCAACAGTGGCTCACGCCGACGATAGCCAAATTTCAGAAAACTGGTTTACCATTTGGCTGAAACAAAACCGGCGAAGACAAAAACAACTAAAACAACAATCCAATTTCCAAAATCAAAATGTCGAACTTCCGTTCGCGCAAGACAACAATCAAAATACCAAATTTACATTTCAAATAAACAAAATCGATGACATGTCATATCCGCGCAGCGATGACGGATATAGGAACGACGACAGAGAGAACTACAGTGTCAATGACGAAGGTGCATTCAACGAGATGGAGGAGCAGAAGAACAAGCAGGATCAGACAGATGACACCAATAATGTCAAGAAAATGAAAAAGCCCTTCGAGAAGCCAAACGACGAAGAAGATGTGGACATTTATAAAACTATGCTCGAAGTACCGCACGAAATTAAACCAAACTTCATGTTGGGGCATCAAGGCTGGCATGATGCTTCCAATTATGAGCGGATTAACAACATGGTGAAACAGCCGCTTTATTCGCAACACGACATCGCAAAACGTATGCATTGGCGTCCGTATAAGCGGGAAAGATCACGCCCAAAAATTCCCCCATTTGTGCCATCTATAAGCGCTGGTGAGTACGCTGTGACTACAAGTCATGAAGGACCAGATATGATATCACATGATTTATTTAAGTTAAAACCTACTGAGTTTAAAGATTTACTTTTACGGCTTAGCACTGAGTTTAAATTTAATTTTAGGAAAAGCGCTCGACTACAAAAACTTGTTAAATCCAGAGTGGTTAGAATTTGCTTGGGACAACTTAGAAGAAGTCAACCTTTTAAAACGATTGATTAATATTTTCTTTAAAGAATACCTGAATTTAAAGAAAATATTAATCAATCGTATTAAAAGGTTCATTTCTTCTAAGATATCCCAAGCAAATTCTAACCACTCTGGATTAAAGAAGTTTTAGTAATTTTCAATATAATTCCACTGTTTTAATAACATACCTGGAGTTGATTTCGATAACTTCTCTTAATAGGTCCAACTACTTATAATAATATTTTAGATTTTTAAGATCCTCTTGAGTTTTCTTTTTTCTTTATAATCTCTTCTTTCAGGAGTCATAACAAACCTCGGTGATTTCTTCAAAGACCTCACCAATAACGTAAAATTTACCGAAAACTCTAAACTCGGCGAGGATGAGCTGAAGTTACTTGAAGGGCATCATCCGCTGCGTATGCTACACGAGGAATGGATCAAGAGCGGCGGTGACAACAGCGATCACAAAACAAGAACCGAGAGTGCCAGAAAAACGTCGGACTTGTTGCACGCTATCGTCAACTACAGACCATCGCAAAAAATACGGTCGCTAGTGGCGATGAATCCGCGCGGTTACCATGGCACCCAGTTTCTCGATCCCAACTACATGTGGGTTGGCTTGGGAAAATAACAATAAATTGGCTTAATGAAGGATTCAAAACAAGAGGAACGTTTCGATGTCCCTAAAAAGTTTACAAATTAACAAAAACTTAAACTAAAAAAAACAACAAAATATTACAACGAATGCATTGATGTTGTTGTTGGTCCTATTGCGCTACCGCTTTTTTTCAATAATCGCTGGAAATCTTTGTCAAAACATTTGTCGTGTGCTGAACTAAGATGTGATCCAGTATTGACCTTGTAGCAAGCGTTTGTTCCTTAAGATGAAATAAATTAAATTAAAATATCTCTACTTGAATGTTTTTGTTTTAAAATCGTAAAAGATAGTTTTCGTGTTACCGGGATTTATTACGATTCTACTTAGTATTACGTTTACAAAAGGAAGAATGTTTCTAGGTATAGCGCGGACTAGGACCAGTACCAGTACTATCGTTGGGCGGCAGCAGATGTTCTTGTTCATCGCGCGATGCTTGTAGATTTTTGAAGAGCGAGAAGATCGCATACCAAGTATAAAATTGAGTGCCTGAAAGGAACAAACGAGTACATTAAAAAATATACCATACACAATTTTTATTATTTAAACATTTTTGTTTAGCGATTTATTTAAATTAGGAATGACTGCTTAAACAAACGTAGTAAAATTTTAAAATTTGTTTAATGAGAATTTTAATATATTCTTAAAATTGAGAGCTTAGAAAATACAACATTGAGACTATTAAGGTACTAAGTCGAGTAACTCCTCCAAAACAGTACAAGACCAAAGCTTTTCCGCCTTTTCAAAAATGCAGAAACTGGCACATCATAAAAAATATTTCAAATTTGCACTTCGAAGCGTTAGAATTGCCTTATCTTCAAATTGTTACCAACAGATTGCAGAAGGCGTTAACAATAACAATAACAATAACAATAACAATAACAAGAAATAAACAATAATCGCAAATGCCAACAAAAATAACTGTGAAACGAATTAATGCACTGGTTGACTCACCCAGCGTTATGACTGCGCTTATCACCAAACTGACTATAAAGAATGAATTGCTTGATGAAATGG
The DNA here is from genome assembly GCA_949127995.1 of Suillia variegata. NCBI lineage: Eukaryota > Metazoa > Arthropoda > Insecta > Diptera > Heleomyzidae > Suillia > Suillia variegata. The sequence goes on along the minus strand of OX421842.1, from coordinate 60,965,103 downwards.
TTCCAAGGAACACAAAGTAAACCACGTTGAAGAGCAGTGAAACGCCCGAATTGAAAATCCATGGAATCAGCAATAAGTGACGCTCCTGAAATAAAGAAGAAACACATTCCACATTTTTTATACCAGTGTATTGGAAAATTTCAACGGTTTTGGCTACTTACTTTGACAGTGCCCACAATGAGCAGTGCCGATGCAATCATATTTATCAGATTTGTCGTTAGGTAAAAAATAAAGATTACATTTAAATCTACAATTAGAGGAAAGAAAACAACAAACGACAAAAGATATAAACAAAAGAACTTCAACAGCGACAACAATTAATCATCATAATTAATTTTAGCCTAGACGAATGACTCGGCACTTTGCTCTTTGTCCACTTACAGACCCGCACGAACTCCTCGGTAATGTCGAAATCGTGGATGCGTTCCATAAAAAAATTGACCACATCGTCCATACGGGCCAAACATACAGAATAAATAACGATCGAGATTAATGAGATGGCGGCACCGATCCAGCCGACCACCACGCCCGCCGTGTTTAGGCGCATGCCGCAATAGCTTTGCAACATTATTGCTTATTTATTTATTCGTTTTCTAACAACCAAAACTACAAAAACAACAAGTTACAATTAAAATTATATGAAAATCCGATTGAAATTAAATAGCGTTGTTTATATCTTCTACACACTCGTTCGATATCAACTGTTAGCTGCGCGCCGCTTAGTTCTTCTGCAGCTGACTGAGCTTTTTTAAAGAGTAAAATTTCTGCGCTCACTTTCAGATAGGGTTACCAATTCATTTATTTTGAAAGTTATCGAATACAAAAATAAGCGAAAAAAATTTTTATTTTATTTATTAATAATTTAATTATTTGTCAGAACGATTAAATAATTTTGAAAAAAAAACTCTTTTGTATATTAGACTGATTAAAATATAAACTGGAAAGAAGGTTTAGAACGCCAAATAAAATGTTTTTACCGATATTTGAGAACCTGCTGACATTTGTTTTGCTTTTATCTTAGCAATCACCAATCAAACTATATTCCATTTGGGATTTGTTTGCTGGGCCTGAATCCTTTTTATAAATCGAAATTTGCTTTATATGAGAAACATTTTCTTTACATTTGGCTTTTTGTGTAAACTTTGTCTAAATTCGTTTGGCTATAACTTCCAGACAAATAATTCTATGCAATATTTTTAAAGTCTGAATTTAAGTAAAATAATATTCCCATTTCGAATGATACCAAAATTGTTGAATATTCTTTTATTATGACTGCTAAAACTTTAAACTGCTCAAACTTTAAATTGAATATTGTTTAAAAAGCTGGCAACTTTAAAGTTAGATACGATGGCATTTCTTATCAACTGATTATCTTCTTTTGGTTATTAATTTTGATTTGGATTGGAAAATTTGAAACTTAAACAAAACCTTGTTAAATTAATGTATATCTATAATAAGTATCTACAAGTTGTTGAATCTCATTAACAGAGAATCAAACTGAAGGGGCGAGTGTTTGATGAAAGATCCCCTCGAACTCAGCAGTTAATAAAATAATTAAACATAAATTAAAACAAATTTTACTTATTGTGGCAAAAAAAAAACTATTTCGAATTTATTATGATTTTGTGATTAAATACGATTTGAGTGTTATACAAATAAAGATTCGTAAACAAATGCGAATATCGATAGACATATGAGAGATATTTGATTAGCGGACACGTTCAGCTGCGGCTTATACTGGGTGCTGACGCTCACGTTTACTAAATAAAGTGTTAAGTATTTATACAATCCCAAAGGATGAACGAGTTTAAATCTTGGTGTATTGCGGATACGAGCCGGGACCACGGTTGGGCGGCAACAATTGCTGTTGTTGTTCACGCGAGGCTTGCAGTTTCTTGAAGAGCGAATAGATGGCATACCAAATCAGATATTGTATAGCTGGAAAAAAAAATTAAATATATTTATGTTAGAATACACCTCAAGAACAACATAGAATTGTTGAGCTTTGACTTGTACACCCATAATTGTACAACGCAAAAAGCGAGCGCAAATAAAAGTTAATTGTAAAGTACAAACAAAAGCAAATCGAGTGTGAATCGAATGGATACAATCGATGACTCACCAAGACTTATGCCGGCGCTTATCACCGAAATGGCCACAGCTCCAAACGGAGTACCCGTTGAAATAGTCACAAACACGAAGTACACAAAATAAAGGGCGCTGAAGAGCAGCGAAAGACCCGAATTGATAAGCCAAGGCACCAGCAACAAGTGACGCTCCTGAAATTTGAAATGAGATTACAATTATTTTACAACCAGAAAACATTTTGTCATAAACAATTTATTTACTTTATGTACAATATTATTTACCATTTATACATATATATGTATAAATTGATTTGTTAATAGAGAATGAAAAGAGAAACACCTCCCCCTCTCAATTCTCATTTACGAACTTTTTGTAGACGATATAATTTCTAAGGTGTTTCAATTAGAAAACCGTATGTTAACTACTAATTCAAAAGTAACTATACTTTCGACATGGACGAGGAATTAGAGGAATTTGTCTGATAAACTTTTAAACTATTACTAAAAAACAGCTGATTTACAAGGTATTAATTTGTTAGGTAAGCGATGCATACAATTCAAAAATGAGCTTAAATGAGTACGGCCAATCTGTTCTTCCAGTTCAACTTCTTCAGTATACAATTGTAATAATTTTAAAAATCTAACTTGTAAAAGCCGGAGTTATAAAATCTCAAGACCCAATTCAGATTTCGACAATTAATTCTATTCTGGAATTTTTAAGCAAATATTTGTACATGTGTTTTTTTTTGTTGTAATTAGAAAACGCAAATCTGGTTTTAAAGTAGTTCATGTTACATCAATGCAACAATGACACACACCCGCACACACTCGCACACACACACACAGCGAATGCGTAATGTAATAATACAAATGAGTGGAAAGTAAAGGAGAAAATATTAAAAAAAAAAAAAGAATATTTAAATGTGATTCCCCAAGCTACAAATTATTATTGTGAAATATTTAATAACTTTGTTAATGAAGTTTAGCGTGTAAATCGCGATAAAAACAACAACAACAAATTATAAGCTAATTCTATAGTTTTCGAATGTGTACGAACTGAAGAGCCTCTATGAGCAAAAAACATAAATTAATTTAAAATTTTAAAATAAAATCTCAATATTCGATAGGGAACCAAAGCCGGGCTCTAAGCATGTTCAATTAAATGTTTGAGCTTTAAAATTAGAAGCAAACCAAAAGTAAACTCAAATTTGTCGAGCTTGATTTAAATGTCTTTGATATAAATATTTAAATTTTTAACCTAAATATTTTATATCTACACATATTGGATATTTAATATCTTTTCAATATCTTTTCAAATAGTTCAACAGTTTTATTTTAATTTATTTATTTTAGGGTCATCGTTGCCTTTGAAGAGAGGAACACTTTAATTTTGAATAATTGACAAATTGCTTATGTCTTATCTTTTTGTTCCGAGGAATTGTCATGGTTCCACTATCAAACTAAACTCCCCTGCATTTAATTTTGCGTCGAGTCATTTTTAATCGCGAAGTTGCTCTTGGGTATTCGATATTCTCCAATTTCAAAGTAACCATTTAAAATGTTTGTTTTTTACTCCATACTTTAATGTTTTGTTATGTCTAGAGGAAAGAAACTTGATAACATGGTTTGGATACGTACCTTCACAGTGCCGACAATGAGCAATGCCGATGCAATCATATTTATCAGATTAATCGTAAGATAAACACTGAAGATTATAATAAGACCTGAAAAAATACAACAAATTGAATAGCAGAAGAGATAAGAATGCAACAGAGCCTCCCCGTATCAAGTCAACTTACCACGACGCACGTACTCGTCGGTGATGTTGGGATCGTTGGTACGGTCCATAATCGTTTTGACCAGATCGTCGAGACGGCCCAGACATACGGCGAAAATGATGATCGAGATTAGGGAGAGGGCGGCACCGATCCAGCCGATAACCATGCCCGCCGTATTAAGGCGCATTCCGCAGAAACTTTGCATCATTTTGTTTTAGTTCGTTTTTCTGTGGCAAATTCAACTGCAAAAATCCAATAACAACAAGAACATAAACCAATAACTACAAATTGCAATTACGCCAACGAAAAAAAAGTCCGATTAATTTCGATTACACACTCACAAACAAAACAAAGAAAATTTCAAATAAAATAAAATTAAATTAAATTAAAACACCCGATGGATGAATGACAATATTCTCAAATGCGTTGTTGTGTTGTATCTTGTATCTGCTCGATGTCAACTGTTCGACTGTGTGCAGCGTAGTTCTTTTTCAGCTTAGCGTTTCTTTTCGTCGCATTCGAAAGAGCTTTTTTTCGCTCCGCTCATTTTTAGATACATACGTCGTGGAGTATCTGTGTGTCTAGAAATTGTGTATGTGTTGGAGTCTCTTCTGTTCATGTGTGATATATTTTCTTTTTTACGCAGATAAAGAACAAAGACCGATAGTAAGGTGACCAGGTGGATGCAACGAAACATATGAATACCCCACATCATGTGCAGCGCCCATAAGGAGGCATCGTCATATCATAATATTGAGTGATCAACATCGAATTCTGCGTCAATTCAACAATTACGGTCTTTCTATAGCTCGATTTAAGAAATTTAGAATATTTACTTTAGAGCAAAATGGGAAAACTATTCCCACCCCGATCATCTCTTAATCGCAGAAAAGCAATTTAATTAGAATATTTGAAGCACCCGTAAGAAACATTTTTGAAATTAAGCATAAAAGAATAAGAACAGAACTGGAAACATTTAATAATTTTTTTAATTCATTGGGCATTTCATTATATTTGTAAAAAGTAATGATAATGAAAAATGCTTTCCATACTTTCATTACAATTGAAAAAGAAAGTGTGAATAATTTTCTTTCTTTTAGCATTGATATTTTTAATAACTTAATGTCAATAGCATTGATAATTGATTTTAATAAAAGGATATTTCATTGAATTTCACTTTTGGTTTGTGGCTAACCTACGCAGACGTTGTAGAGTGAAAGGAATGCTAAGTTGACAGAGACGACTAAACCGGTCTTTTATCTGAACTCGGTAGATCTCTATTGGAAATGGATTCTGGACAATGTTGCTAAAAACCAAGTGTATCCTAATATAATCTATGGCTTCGTCGCTTCTCCCAAATATGTAGCGACAAGGCGACAAGCGATATGGAGAACAAACTCTCGTCAGGAATTTTAATGAAAAATGTCAAGTGCTTGGCGTAGCAAAGTTTCTTTTCTCGAAATATAATTTATCAACAATGCAATACAAATAAAATAAATTTATTGTAAAAATAAAAGAAAATTCAAAAACTCACAATTTTTATCCACGCGCCTCGAAGGGTAAAACGACATTAAACCCACGACGAGTGGTGCGTAGACCACCTGCATCACATATCGTAATCACAATGAACTGTAAATTAAAATAGCAAAACAAAAAAAAAAAAAACATATACTCGAATAGTATGTACCACCTGTCAGTGTTGTTTCTCTTTAGGCGTCCAACAGGCCCAACAGGTGGGCGACCGGCATCATGGGCTGCAGACTTTTTTAACAGTTACTTATTATTTAGGTATAGAATATACATATGTATATTATCACAAATTAACTTTTTTAAATAATATCACAAGCAAATTCAAATAAATGGAAACAAATTGAAAAATTATCATCAAGTGCTGGCAAATAAGCTAGGAAGGAACAGGAACTCCTGTCGTCATGTCATAATTTTTTTTAAATATAATTTTGAATTTGACATTTTCATTTATTTGAAGTGGAAAAAAGTTCAGAACAACTTGTGAGTGAACTTTATTTATTTTTTTTATTATAATAGTTGTTATAATAGTTTTTTGCTAAGACAAAATATTGCTTGGGAATTCTGACACACTCTAACTAACATCTTAAAAGCTTTAGACAATAATTCAGATATATCGTTGAAAACGGTTTTTTCTTTTTATTTATACTTAGAATATCCTAAGTGTATAAGATATCTTATGTATACAAGAAATACTCTCAAAAGATTTTTGAATAAAACCCAGCGCAAAAAATTATCACATTTTCTAATAGCAATGAAATTTAGAAACAAGAGAGACAGATCCAAATCGAAATCGTCGTCGTCTTAGTCATGCTTGATGTGATTCTCCACCTCTTAACTTGTTAAATACATTTTAGGTATAGAAAACAAAATGTTTACTCACTTCATTCGAGGAGAAAACATGACATCAATTTCTTCGAGACTGACTGGATACAAAAAACGATTCGCTCAAACAATTTGAAGAATGAGAAGAAAATGACGTCAATTGTTGTCTGAAGTTAATACGCAGAATATCAAAGTGGTTAATCGAACGAATTGTGTAGACAGCGGACGGATGGTGATGCTGTGGATATGATTACTCATATACCAAAACAAAAGTGTAAGTGATGGTTAGGTACCGGTTAGATTTGATCATGTTTAGATTTATTTACGGTGCAAATTTTAAATTTATTGCAACAATTACAAGGAAAAATCAGTGGGTAAAAGTTTCGAGTTTGTGAAAATGTTTATTTCGTTATCTCTTCAAATTTATAAATAATCTCTTTAAAATTTCCAAACAGATTTATCAATCTAAAAATGAGTGAAGATTTGAAATTGTTATTGAACTGGAAAAAAAATGTTGTGTCTTTAGTAACTGTTAGTTAATCATTTACCAGATACTTGAGAGTAATTCCGAAATGCAAGCGAGTTTATTTTTTGAAACACTATTGGGAAAATATTTCTCTTCTGCTGGTGGGTAATTTAAGATGGCTGCTTGTGCGCTCTTACTGCCGCCGTTCTAGAGTGCTTGCTGAGCAGCATAGTCCGCATCCGCAGTTCAGTTCAGTTCGGTTCAGTCAGTCTTGTTTCGGACGTCGTAAGCGGTACGCGCATTTATTTAAGCTACGCTAAAATCTCAGCTTAAAAATAACTCGTTTACTCTTGTAACACATACACACACGCACACACACACATAGTAACGTATACAGGGCGTGTATAAAATTATAAATAAAAATGCCAACCATAAATCTAATAACGGACAAGGCCTGCTGCAACATCACCCTACGAAATGCGTGCCTCAGCATTGCCATCTTTTACCTGGTGTCGTTTGCCCTCAGCGTCATAATAACGCCCAGTTGTAAGTGATAATCATTCTTTAATAGAATCCTTCGATTGCAATTACGCGCAACAAGTGCGACGAAGTTCTTCTATGGAACTGTCTCCATTTGAGAAATACTTTCCCCAGAGTTAGTGAGCGATGACAACATCGAAAAGTGCTTCGACCAGTGATGGCCAAACTGAATGTCAACCCTTTAGAATTTGAATTTTATGTACTTTTAATATATAATTTGACAAGTGCTTAAATCATAAATTATTATTTGTATATCCTCTTTAATACAAAATACTCATCCTTTAATTGAACAAATACTTTTACAAAAAAGTAAAATCGTTTTAACGTCAACATATCCAAAGTGGCTAACGGATTCCACATTTTATGGTCATACCTTTTAAGTGATTTTTTTGCTGTGAAATGTGTAGCTAATTAATATTTAAAGAAAACTAATTTCGATTTGTAAATTATTTTTTTAGACGTGTCAATTAATGCGAATACTAAACGTAAAAAATAATTTACAGAGCAAGGTAGGATGTCATCACTGGCTCCAATGAGACAACAACGAGCACACAGCCATACATATACACCTACACACACGCAGCGTATTTAATGGCACAGAACTTTGTGTATTTGGATACCAACAAGTCAATTTAAATATTAAACGAAATCCAAAATAAATTCTGCGTTTCGTGTTGTTATTTTTAGTATGTACGACAGACGGACAAACAAGTTTTGTTTTGGATTGAAAAATAATGACAACATTTTATTTTAAATTCTCTCATACTAATTAATGCCTCTCTCACGCTTTTGCAGATCTGACACACAGTACGACTCTCGTCGGTTTCATCATCGAAATTCTTGCCAATGTTGCGCTGCTGATCGGAGCTCTACAGGTGAACATTAAACAAAAACTATCTTAATGATTCTTTTTTTATTTTACATACATACATACGAAATATTTAATTGGAAAAATATTAACAAACATAAATTATTTGTAAATTACATGCAAATAACTTTGGAGTAAATTGGAAGTCTGTAAGGGATTCTCTATATCAGACTCTCTAGCTGCAGATTAGACTAACCTATTTTATAAATATGCATATGAAAGTGTTTGCTCATGCCTTAAGCAACTGAGCATTTAAGCATTTCGCAGCCTAAATGCACATAGGGCCTAACTAACATATTTTTAAAACTCATTTTTCTCAAAAAAAATTAAATAAAATTAGCCATAAAGATGTTTTGTGGCTAATACAAAAGCCAGAATCCATTACTCTTGTTCACATTTAATAAGGTCTTCTGCTCCTCATGTAACTTGCATTTTAGAAATGTGGATTAGGGCCTTTGTGCATTTTGATAGCGATTTGTATGTATGTATTTAAAAATATTATGGACAGAATATAAGTTAACTGTCAATCAATCCTGTGAATTCTCCTTAGAATTCTTAAATGTTGTTTACTCAAGACTGATTCACGATTCCGTAGTTTGGACGTGAATTCCTGTTAAATATTTTTACAGCATATTATTAATAAATTTGTGTGTAAATATTAAAATTGTGTCTATTTTTTTTACTCCATAGTATAATCACTGGTTTGTGCTGGTCTGGCTTATTCAGGCTATCTTGTTTTTCATTGGTTGGCCTATTGCCTTCTTCGGCGTCATCTTCAACTATGGTCCCTATCGTCAGCTGGCACGGTTCGACAACGTCTTTCTCATTCTTCTCGAGTACATCGTCGGATTAGGCAAGTCTAATTTAATTACACTTTCCATTTTATCGACAGCAATTATCTTGGCGCTATTTAAAATTGTGAATTCTCACATTTCCAGTGATATTCCTTTATCTTGCGCGTCTGGTCTACTCGTTCTGGCACCAGTTGAAAAACAGCAAATCCACGCCACAGCATGCCGTCGTCGTTTAGAACTGAAAGTGCCGTCGGCCGATGACGATATCTTTTAATTATGTATTTGATTCGTTCGTGACTTAAGTAGCTTTATACTATAATTAAACCAATGCATTGTTACTGGATGTATCCAAAAGTTTGCATGCCCAAACGTCAAAATTGCCATTAACTAATTTTCTATGTACAATTTTTTCACACTACACTTAAATATTTTAAATTTCAATAAAATTTTTAAATAATTTAAATTAAAATGTTCCTGAATTATATCTCAAATATTAACCAAAAGTGAAATCAGTTCAGCAGTAAGCGAATAGCGCTGCTTCGGAATACGCGCCACTGTCGCATCAAAAGCTCGTAAAGCTTTGTGCTTGCGTTGTTTCATAAATCTGCGAGAATTTTAAAATAATTTCCAAGTTTTAAAACGCAAAAATCACTAAACCACAAGTAAATAAATAAGCGACAACAACTGAGCAGTTTCTGGTTGTTGTTGTTGTTGATGTTGTGGTTTTTTTTGTGCATTTAATAATTTTATATAAATATATACGAAGGTCAAAGAGTTTCTTTTAAAATTCTTCACAGTACGTGATAAAAAATTAAACCAACATCTCAATGCACCACATTTGCAGGTAGGCCTATTGCTTTAATCTTTTTAGTGAAGAAGAGAATACAAAAGTTGCAACCTTAAATCATTTCGAAATGAAATGGTATTTAATTTGGAATTTTCTCGATTAGCTGGTTTCAGTCGATTGATGATTGGACTTTGCTTAAGAAATTGAAATTGTCAGTTAAAAATTTTGTTCAGAATTGATTAATTTGAATTTATTTCATTAATTTGAATTTATTTCATTAATTTAATTTATAAATTAAAAGTGGAAAATATATCGAATACATCCGCAATATATAATCAGTTACAGTTGGCAATGCCGACTATTATCAGTGATAAACAAACCACAAACATCCGTTTGGATTTCGCTCTTATTATTTTGTTTATATTTGTACGCATTTCAAATTAATACGATTAATTTGAGAAGTAAAGCACTTAGAACCGAAAGTTCGTTAAGAGATGTAATGGATGAAATACGACCGGAGACAGAGAACGTTTACTCTAGGCTAGTTTCTAGAGCAACTTCAGTAAAAAAATTTATAAAACGAACACAAACACACATTTTAATATAATTGCACAGCGACGGAACGCATTTGCCACGCCTCTAAGCCATTAAGCTACTTTATTTATATTTATTTATTTTGAGGTTGCAGGGCACGCCGCAGTCCCTTCTCTTCTACCATCAGGATTTTACAAACATCTTGCTTAATTTTAAAATATTTATACATAAATATTTCGTTTTCTTTTTCGGGTAAATAAAGTAGCTCTGCAGCGAATATTTATATTTATCAACATATATCATCGAAATAATGCAATATATAATAAAAGTAATAATAATAATAATAATATATGACAATAATAATTATGGTGCATCGAATATAATAAAGAAATGTTAGAATCGATTTAGTACATACAAATGCAAATAAGAAAGGACAAAAAATAAAAATTTTTTAACAAAATATGTAAAAACGATAATTGGTACAATCATAATACAAATACAAAGGTGCACTGTGCTGGATACCGGATACAGTTGGGCTGTTTAAACATAGAATGGAAAGTGGTGCTTTTTTGTTGTCATTGTTGTTGCAGCTGACGTGTTGGCGGCACTTAAAATCTTAAAGCTGCGTCGGGACGTCATCGAAGTGGACAATTGCAATTTTCTATCCAAAATGCTGCCGCTGCCGTCGCCACCTTCGCTCGCTTCACCGCCTCGCATGGCGCTATTTGTCAACTTTCATCTTGGCGTTGTTGTGCTTGTCGGCATCCGTTCGAGGAAATCCTTGGCCAAGACATCCTCGACCTCAGCCAGACAACTGGCGACTTCTGTCTCCGTATCGGCATAGTTGCGTGGATTGGGGCAGGTGACTCCAAGCGTCGCAAAAAAGCTATACAAGTCCTGCAGCGTGTTAATCTGTTGGCAGTTAAGCACCAGGTGCTGGCCGCGCCTAATGTTGTTTGCCTATATGAGAAAATTATACACATATTATATTCAAACAAAAACAAAAAAAAAGTTATTTTCAACTTACCGCTGGCGAGTGCACAGCATACTTCATGTCCATAAGCCGCGAGATGCGTCTGATGTGCGGCACATAGAGTGTCGTAGGCACGGTTACTCCCTGATCACTACCGCTGCCGTTGCTGCCGATGCTGCCATTCAATAGAGCATCCACTGCTTCCTGTGGAGCATCGAATTCGGTGCCCACAAAAGCCCAACGATACATCTGAAAATGTGGCAAATTTGTTGCAGGCAACACGCAACCCAATTCCAGTAGTTTTGATGCCTCCAATTGTACCGAACGCCAGTGCAGAACGTGATTGTGAGACATAAAACCGTTACTAGAGGAATTCGACGACCAGGACACATCCATGCCGGACAACAAGCGCATTTGTTGGCTGCGGAAATTTCAAATTTTATTTAAAATTTACAAAAAAGAGATATATTTCAATTTAAACTTACCTTAAATCTTCGCTTTCGGATTTAAGCTCCTGTTCCATGGCCAAAAATACTTGCACCATTTCTGCGATTATAATGGGCCACAGTGAGGTGACATGATCTGGCGACATGCGCAGCAGCAGCACACGGAAGCAGAGAAATACGGCCGCTTGCACCGAGGGCACCATCGACAGCAAGCGTAAACTGTTGGCCAGTTGTTCTGTGACAAAAGAAAAATTAAAAAAAAAAATAATTAGTTCGATAATTTTTTAGTTTGCCATTTTGTGGCGAAATCGCTTTAATTGTGTCGTTGATTTAAAAATCTTTAAGCCAAGTTATTTACCTTGTATCTCGGGCATATACTTGTGGTACTGATCGAATTCACTGCAGAATATCACAAATGCTAATCGCTTTAGCAGCATTGAGCGCTGTTCGTACTCAGCGTCGCGTGAAGTAAAAATGTTTAAACTGCCAGTTTGCGTTAGCGAGACGCGACTCATTAACTCGCGGAACGTCGTATTATCGTAGGTCATAAGGCTGTCCATGATCTGCTTCCAGAAGGGCAAACACGAAATATCCATTTGGAAGAAGGACGTGTCGAGCAGCAGATCGAGCATATCCTTGCGCCAAGCCTTGCGTGTGTACTGGTAACCGCTCAGACTGGCCAGCAGACTAGAGCAGGCATAAAACGAGGGCACGTTGCGTGTCGTGTGATTTTTCAGGTACGGCGTTATGTTGTAAAGTAGCGTAGTGATGATTGTGACCACTTTGTCCTTTTCCTGCAAAATAAAGGAGAGAGATTCTCGTGAGAAAATTTCATTTAGAAAATTTAATAGTTTTTTAGAACAAAGTTTTCATATTTTCAAATATAACATAACCCACCTGTGAACCGTACGCGACATCGAGCAGATTGGCCAAAATGGCAGCCAGCACGCTCTGTGCCTGAACCGAATACTGTTGATTTCCACCGACAGAGGCGCTCATACTCACAGGTCCACTACCGCCCGACAAATTCTGTCCATTCTCGCCGACACCCAGACGCTCGCCATCCGGTGTTATCGCCTTTGGCGGTGCTTGCGCGATAATATCCTCTTTTACAGCCAAATTGCGGCGCAACCATGTGGTCTGCTCTAAACAAGAGCCTGCAACAGTCGACAGCGAATCGACGAGACGTGACGTTATGTCATGCAAATCGCGTATGTCGCGCTTATCGGCGAACGGCATCTGTGGACAACGTTGAACGAATTCGTTGAGCAGCATTAGCAGCGCAAATTGCGCAGGAGGCGTCAACGCCAAACCATCACGCAAGAGAGCCAACAATGATGACCACGAATCGCCCAAATGCGGCGCCGGAGCAGAGCGCATATAGAAATAGAACAGCTCCAACGCGCTCACTTCGATACTTAGTGCTGGCGGCGGCCGGTGAATGGGCGGCGGCGAACGTACCACCTGATGCAGCGTCTGCACAAACGAATCCATGGGCATGACGCGTATGCTCGAAACGAGCGCCACCAGTTGCAACTGTTCGGCACACGCCTGCGGTGTTGAATTGCGTTGATACTGCTCCGAAATGCTTAGGCGTCGCGTATCGTAAGCGGTGCGTTTGCGTTGTGCCTCGCCGCGCTCTTGCCATGTCACAGCTACAGCCGCCAAAAAGTTAGAGCCATGATGTAGTGACACCGGCGAAAGGAATTCCATTAATTGCTGCTTGACAGCGCGAATTTGGCCCAAATCACTGTCCCAGACAGCCGCAACGCTGGCAACAATTCGCGACAGATGCGAAAGAACGGCATTGCGCGCGGCTAAAAGTTGTGGATTGCGCGGCGATTCAGATTGTCCGCTAGCGTTATTGGTAGCGGTAGCATTGGCGGCCGCAGCAGCAGCGCTCGCTAGAAATGAGTGCACGATACTGTTCAGCAATTGGCCACCACCGCCCGCCGACGCCGATTGCGACTGTGCGGCAACGCTCATTTGCGGATACGCCTGATTGAAAAGATGCGAGAGTGTGGTCTGTTGTGTGTTGTCGAGCAGGCAGTAGTGGCAGAGTATCGTGATGGCCTCCAGCTGTGAGACGACATAGTCGGGTGGAAAGTTGCCCTGTGAATTAAATATCAAAAAAAAAAAAAACAATTTTATTTAAATACGATATTTTTCTCTTTCGGCCTCTCATACCTGCAAAAGTGGTTTTGCGGCGGCAATACGATCGACATTCTGACAAAGTTGATGAACGACGCTGATCACGATCTGCGTCAACGATGTCCCATGACTAAAGCAGTTTAGCGATGCGGTCACCAAATCGGTCCAATTTCGGTGTAAATGACGAAGACGCTCGTCCTGAAGCGCTGCTAATACGGCTGCTAAAAACATTGGTTGTTGGCCAATGAGACAATTAGGCAGATATTTGGCATCGCCGACGCTGATATTCGAAAGACGCGTTGGCGAAATATTGCCCGCGTTGTCGGCGGCATCTTTACTAGTTGAAATTCCGGTGACGTCGTTCTTAAGCAACACCACTTCATACTCCAGTTTTATGACGGCCATCAACAGGCGCAGAAGTTGGATTTGTTGCGATTCGGCGTGTAGCTGTTCGTCCTGATGGTATGAAAAAAAATTTAAAATGTGGAATAATTTATTTATATTTTTTTTAATATTTTATAATTTATTAGAAACAAATTAATATATTCCTATAGCAGGCTTGAAACACTTTCTTATTCTTTCCTACCTGTGGATCATTGAAGTTAAGTATGAGCTCCGCCAGCGTTTCGCCACGATATCGTTGCGCATACGAGCTCACAGATGAGTTGAGACAATGCAAAATGACTTTTTGCAGCTTGCAACGCGCCATCAAATCAGCGATATAGCAGGCCAAACCCTTGCCCATGCTGCGCACAATATCAATAAGTTCATTACAGATCAGCGTCAGCAGCTCAATTGACTCCAACTGTACACGACAATTGCCGATGACATCGTCCTGCGAGGGCGTATCACTTGCGACAGTGTTGGCATCCAAATTGCTGGCATTTGCAGAAGCATCGCCTCGATGAAAGAATCCGCGCGCATAGTACAGACAAATTGTCACAAGCACTTCCAGATGCATGCAACCGCGATACGCTTGCGCAAATTCCGAATTGGTTATAGAGCCGGCAAAGCCTTTGCCCGATAGTGACTTGCGATGACGTATGAGAAGCTGTTTCAGCGAGCCGCTCGAAAGCGATGTCGTTATTGAAAGACAGAGAAAAGTGCGTGTATCGCAGGCGATTATATTGCGCAGGGTCTGGAATGCGTAGAGCGTTTGTTTTGTATCGTAGACGCCGCCCAAATATACGAGCATATGATTGTGATAGTGCGTGGAGGTGTGCAGACGTCCGTCGGCGCTAGAGAGAGGAAATACTCGCATCTTTGAATCACCACCGCCGCTTGAATGGGCGCTTTTGGTCGATGATCGTTTGCTTGCTGTTTCGCCAGCATTTTGGCGCAAAATTTGTAAATTTTGTTTACTTTTTTCGAGCACTTCGGGTGTGAGTTCCCATTCAGGTGCCATTTTGCTGCCACTTTTCGTCGTTGTCGTCATCGTCGCTGCCGTCTCTAGACTGAGCTGGCGTCGTTTGTCCTCGACATTAATTGTACTGGATGCAGCACTAATGGTGTTAAGCGAAGCAGTCGCTTGTGTTTGCAAATCACTGGTGTCATCATCGCTTTGCGCAGAATTTGTACGAAGCGATGATTCCTCTTGAAGATTTTGAGCACCACCGCCGCCGCTATATCCGTAACTGTTGTTGCTGTCTGTTGAGGTTTTAGAAATGCAACTCATTCGTTTCTTATCGCTAGAGAAAATTGATTTTTTACTTGGGTTACTTAAGGCGTTGTTCTTTTGTTTGGATGTTGAACGCCGCAGTTTCTTTTTTTTGATTGACTTCTGTGAAGCGGATTCCGATAGAGGATCGCCGCCGCTGTTCGCTGCTGCCTGTTCCATCAAGGTCTCCACCGGAGTTTGTCCGCGTTTTGTGTCCTCGTTGCCAGCACTGAAATATTCATCTGCAGCGAGTACAGCATCATCTTCGGTCGCTGCCGCTGCTGTTGATGCCGTTGTACTAATTGAAACTTGTTCATCTGTGGTTGCATTTGAAGCCAGACTTGAATCGCCTGGCGTCTTTTCACGCGTCAATCGATACGTTTTGCGATTCTTTGTGCGTTCATGCTGCGAAAGCTTTTCTGTGACGCGTTCGCAATCACCGACAAAACGACGTAAATTGCTGCAACTGCCACCACCGACGCCACCACTGTTGCTTAGCAAACTTGTTTCAAGTTCTTCTTTCTCTACACTGGTTTCACGATTTTCTGATTCCGAATCGAAAATGCTACTATCCGAATCGTCAGTGAAGTCCTGTTCGAAATCGTGTTCAACCACATCCTTATCTAAATCGGGATAATTTTCCTCTTCTTCGTCGTTGACAGGCTCAATTCTAGCTCTTGTTTCGGTTTCTTCCTCTTTTCCTTGTTTATTAACTTGACCAACTGAAATTGAAAAATTTAACAAATAATTTCGTTTTAAGTAGAATTATTATGTTTGCTTTCTTTAAAGTTAAACACTAAAACAGTAAAATTAAACTCACCAGCATAGTGCTCTTCTAGTGTCACGTTATCTACTTCTAGTTCGTCATCAAAATCGGGCGAATTATCTAATGGATTAATTATTAAGCCAATTGTAGTAGCATCCATTGCCGCATCAGTTTCAGCAGCAATTTGGGATGCCTGTGCCGACGTCTTGATATCACTCAAGAAATTCGACGTTTTATTTTTGCTGCTCAGCGTAACTCCAAAAATTTTCTTATGGAAAGTTCGAATGGGACTGCGTTTCTTGTTACCTCCACCGGCGGACGAAGACAAATCCATGTGATATTTTATATTGCCAAATTCAGAACTGATAGCGTAGACATCGCGCTCCAATGCATCAGCAATATCAATGCCAGTAGGCGTGGCATCAGTTAATAGAGAGCCGCCGCCGCCTTCTTCATCCTTTTGCAGGAGATGCAAATGTACAATACCAATACGTTTCGAATTTGGCGCGAGTAGAATTTTATAAAGCGGTTTAACGAGTCGCGTCAAATCGCCGCGAAGTAGCGACGCTTGCAGCCATTTTGTGACGAAAGTACGGGCGGACATATAATAAGGCAGACCGAGCGTATCGAGCACTTTAAGAAGGGTTTTCTCAAAACCTTTAGACGGTTGTTTGTCGCGTCCGAGATGCCAGAGTAATTCGAATTTTTTGAAACTCTTCGCTTCACTTTCTTTGAGTTGTTCCAGCGCCCGACGCTGAAGCTGTGCTGGCGATACACAAATAAGTTGTATATCCGATGCGCGATCGTGGCGATAGTTTTGCAGTGCGGCCGCCTGTTGTGCTGCAGTCGTCGCAAGCGTATCGGCGGCGGCAAATTGTTGCTGCATGCTGTGCGTGTACATGCGATTACCGATAATCGTCTCGACCAAACCACTTTCGAGACAGTTGTGAAGTTGATAGAGCAGCGCAGTGATTTGTGCTGAATCCACGCCTGTTTCGCCCAAATAGTTCCAAAGTATCGAGGTGATAAGCTGAAAGACGCGCGTCTTTTGTTCAATGTAGCTGACGTGCCCAAATTTAAGCAGTGGCAGCATAACGACAAAAGTCACGCCCGGACTGGTCGTATGCTCGATTTGAGATTTGAGAAGACTTTTTGAAAAAAAACAAATTTTAATATTAAAAAAAAAAATTTTGCTTCCAAAAACATTTTCTATACCTTATTAGATCGAAAAGTGTCGTGATGGCTGATAACTGCAGCTCTTTGTCGTTTTGAGTGTAGGAGGCGACCAGACAAAGCACCTTCAGCCAACTGGGAATTTCCTTTTCTACAATATATAAAAAAAACAATTAAGCTGTGTATAATTTTTATTTTAACAAATTAAATTGAAATTAAAACTCACCTGACTTATCTAAAATGATGTTTTTATTACAATTCGGGAAGGTGGACATTTCAACCAGCAAATTTGCGGCTAGCTTTATAGCGCAGCGAAGCGAGTTGCTTAAACTCAAATCAATGATCGCTGCAATATTACGTTCGGTGCGTTCATCGAATTGTGCCCTCATTTTAGCAGCCTCCAGTTGAGCGACATTCGAATAACAGTCGCGATATTCGCCATCGCTAAAGTCACTCGAAGCGGGCGTCGTCGTGTCTACGGTTACAAGAGAGCGACTGAGAAGGCAATGCAACTGTCGCGAGCGACTAACAACATTCACACGCAACGTCTCAAAGAGTTTCTCAATTTCGAGCAGACGCTCGGCGCTTATGTCTTCGTAGACTTCCTCGTTTTTAAATATATTTTCAACATTAAGCGAAGCCGGCAGCGATGGCTGTTCTCCTACTTCGACTTTAATGTTGCACTTATCCGCATCGACTACGACTTGTGACGGTTGCGAAGGCAATTGACGACGACTTATCTGCAAGACTTTTCTCGCCAAAAGAACCTAAATTCATAAATAGAAGTCAATTATTACGATTTAAAGCAATTGGAATCACATTTTGAATTTTTTTTTTTCTCCATTAGATTTGCTCTTTTCTTAGTATATATATAGTATATATATTAGTATATATATATATAAGATATAAAACATACCTCAAAGAAAATCTCATATTGGCGTATGCATTTTTCAAGTATGGTAAATTCCTCGCTATAAGCGGCGGCGTCTTCGTCGTCTTCACCTTCTACGACGCCAGCTCCCATTTGATAATCAAAAATGAATTCGTCTCCATGCGTCCTTTGCAAGTAGCTCTCTTGCTCGCCTGGTGGTGCACTTCTTGGCAATAGCTTCTCATCGGTGTCATCGCTGGTCTTTAGTAGACTCGGGTCCAGTGATTTGGGCTCTGCGATGGGAATGTCCTTGGGTCGCGTTTTTTTCGGACTGGTGCGGATGCGTATGTATGGTGTTTTAGCCTTGGATTTTAGTTTTTTTATGCTGAGTGGCGTATCCAGATCGGATGAAGACTGTTGTGGATCTATCAATTGGCCGGTATCAGGACAAATCTGGAAATAAATAAAAAGTTAATATAAATGAAATATATATAAATTATTTAATATAAGAAAACTAAAAAAAGTTAATTTTTAAGAACTATTAAAAAAACATACTTCCTTATCCAGTTCGGACAGCTTCGAGTAAGATTTCGCTTTTTTCTTTTTGGGACTTTTGCGTTCCATATTCGTATTGGAGTTTGAACGGCGTATGGGTTCCTCATTGCTGATGCCGCTGAGTAGTGCCTCCTTGGCCTCGGTATGCTGTACACCGCTGCTACCAAATTGATTTAACTTTGAATCAGATTTGCTCTTTTCCAAAGCGTTAAGAGCGGAACCAGAAACTTGAGCGATTGCTGCATTTTTAAGTGAACCTTTACCGCCACCACTTTTCTCATCGGATGAAGAGTTGTAGCCCGGATTAGACCGTGGCATAAGTTTAATAGGACTTCTGCAAAAATATACATTGAATTGTTTACATTGTTTACATAAATTGTACTTACGTGATCATCGGCTGCACTCGTGATACAATTTTCATGCATAGCTTAAGCGAAGCAGTCACCTCATCGCTGCTGATGTTATCCAGATGAATGGTTAGCATTTGTGTTATTGCCAGAAATACCTTTGGCAAATAAATGCGTGTTGTTTCGTTGTACATTTCCAGCGAAATGGTCTCCAGTAGAAATTCGGTGAGATAACAAATTTCGACTAGACACGGATCACCGGAACCGACTTGACATTGGAATTTACTATCGCCGCCTTCACTGCGGGACGTACTGCGCGTGAACTTTGCAGTTGAATTAGATTTATTTGCCTATACATTTTTTAATCATAAATTACAATAAACTGTTACTTTTTTTGTAGTTAAACAAATTAATTTTTTTAATTGAATTAAAAACATTTACGTACCTTTTTGCAGGACTTTTCATACATGGTTGTCATGAAGCTCCATATATAAGCCGGATCGAATGTGGCAAAAAGCAAATTGGCAGATTTGATCACCTCAACATTGCCGCTGGACAGTGACATAGTTCGTACAATATCGCACAACACAAAATCAAGCACAGCGCTACCAATATCCGCTTTGTCTAGCAACGAGACCATAATTCTGTACGGTTTCAGATCCACGGGTGTACTTTCCAAACTAAATTTCAAGGTACAAATTAGAGCTTGAATAACAATCAACTTTGAATGCTTCTCGAAATAAGATTCCGGTTCAGGCATTGTCGTTCCCACTTCACTAACGAGACCATCCTCTGCCGCTGCGTAGGTGGGTGAATTTTTAGCAACTTCACTGCCCAGCAGCCATGAATAGAGCCGACGATTTAACGACATATCGCGTCGCAAAATCGTGTTCAAGCCATTTGTCACGAGCTTCGTAAGATCGGCCGTCGTCAGATACGTTGTATGCATGGGAAAGCCGAGCAGCAGAAATTCGAGCGTGTTGCGCTGCACCAGAATGACGCCATCGTTGAGACAGGCGCATAATCCACTCATCATAAGATCGCGATTGTGGCCCATTATAAAAACCTGCGACTGCATACCGAGACGCTTGTTGAAATGCTCCAATAGATACGTTATCGCTGGCAGTCGAATCGAAGCATTAGTCGCCACACATTCCCACAGCACCGAATAGAAATGTGTCGGCTGGACGGCAGTACAGACTTGCGTCAAAAGCGAATTAGTACGCTCGAAGTGGTCGAGTCCATTTTCATAGCCAGGCAAGACACCGCTAAGAAAACCGCTAAGCGCCGGACGCAGCTTTTCGCCTAAAGGTACGAAAAAAGTTTCGTAGATACCGAGCAGCGCAGGGCGCACATTCATGGCGGCATAGCCGAGTAGGGGAAAGAGACCGGCGCTGCAACAATAATAATATTATTATTATAATAATTATTTGAATATTTTATTTTCTTTCAAAAATAATATTAGAAAATTAAAAAATAATAACAACAATAATAAATTAAATTTTTGAGGAAGTAAAATTTCCCATTTCTTAAACGTGTTATCTTTACCTGTAGATAAACAGTTCAGTGGCCAGTCGTTCCGGTCCGGTTTTGCTAAAGATTACGGCATACGTTTCGAGCGCTTTTAAATGCACGCCCGAAGGCAGTGCGGGATGCATGCATTGCGCCAGGCGTTTTGAGATTTTTATACGCCGTGGTATAACCTGATATTGTGTGTTGCTTGAAATGGCCTAAAAATAAAAAAAACAGTTAATAAAAGTTCGTAAAAATATATGTACAAGAAATTCTGCTAATCGTTTGACCTCATTATTAAGCGAGCACAGACGCCTGTGCTAAATAAAATTATTTTCCTTTTTCGATAAGATTCGTCAACTTCGCAATTACCATGAAAATATTAAAATCCATCAAAACAACAAATAAAAATAAAATATTACCGATTATCTTTAAATATTGTGTAAACAAAAATAATTACTTATAATTATGCATTGAATGAAGTTGATAAAATTTCAATAAACAATTTAAGTTTATGCGGCACTTGACAACAAACAAGATTTTGAGCACTGTTCAATAATTTATAATATATATTTTTGGAATTTATCAAATTCGTTACAGAAAATATAAAAAAAATTTTAAAATGTTTTCACACATTTAAAATAAATAAAAATGTCTGATAAGGGCGAACAAAGAAGCGGCGAAAACGCGCAGACATACAAACAGTTACCATACCGCAAACGAAAAAAACCATAAGCGTTTATTAGTCATCAGCGCGTAGCATAGTGGTTAAATGTGTATCCAGAGTTATGCCAAAAATAGTTTGCCAGCTGTTTAAATCAGGTAACACAAACCGCGTCAATCGTAGTGATCTTTACAGTGACGTATGTATGGATGTATCTGCATATGTACCTACACAAGCGTCATTATGACAAATGCTCGTGTAAATTACTTGTGTGTGAAAACGGTTTACAACAACATTTACATTTTAAAATCAAAGCACGGATTCCAATGGTTATTTAAAATATTTTAAATAAATAATTTTTATTTTTCAATAGTTACAATAAAAAATGTTTAATTTTACTTTTTAAACGAATTACTTCTACCTCTTTCCCTCAAACTGTCTTAATTTGTCAATGAAATTAATAAATACAGTTTTTTTTTCGTTTGCGAATCATTTTAAATATTTCAAAAAAGTGTTAAAATTTTGATTAAATTTTGTGCCTAATAGAAGAAATTGTTAATTATTTCAAAAAACACTTTTTTTTAGTTGCAGTTGGAAATACTTTTTGGCATTATAAAAATATACTATAAGATTTTACTTTGTGTAAAACTAAATACCTTGCTTAGTTTGCCCAAAGCCGATATCAAATCCGCCCATTCGCTTGAATACTCGAAATTACGCAGTGCCTTGTCGATGTTCGACATGTAATTGCGATACTTGGCCTCGGCCATTAGCTTCTTTTCCTCCATCAGAGCGTCGGCCGACTCCATTTTGATTTTGTTTTGGATTTCGGTTATATTTTTATTTGAATCTGTAAGATATATTTAAAATATCAATTGATTTGTTTTTATATTAAAGAAAATCTCAAATTAAACAGAAGACAAAAGAAAAAGAGCAAGCAAAGAAAACACGAGATTTAAACTAAATGGTCGAAGGGTGAAGGTCGAAGAGAGTAGTGTCGCCGTTTAAAATTTCACGTCAACCTTGTCAATGCATGCGACTGACTGTTCAAAAATGTATGATGTAGCCAGCGCCAGGTGATGGCAGTGCTCTAAAGGAATATTAAAAATAGTTTTTTAAAATATGAAATTAACAATAAATCAATTGACATTTGCCGAGGGCCTTCCAAAGCCCATATTCAAATTTGTTGTAAACACGAGGTCCTGTCAAGCTTGCTTTTGATTTGATAAACAAATCTTTTTCAGAAAATCTGTAAATTTTTACACTGAAATTTAAACGTAAATTATTTAAAATAAACAGGGCTCATTTAAATTGTGATAAGGTCACTGTGTTCTCAAGTGTGTATGGTGAAGAAACGATGGGAACACGATGGCTGCGAAGTTTGTCGTGAGATAATGTCGTTGTAGTCAGTCAGCTTGTCGCCAGAGCCAAATGAAATCTAAGACGCATTTACTTTTGTTATTTGATATTCTCTTTATACTTCACTCTCCGAATAGAGACGCCACTAAACAACGCCTCCTTCGCCCCCTACACTGCAATATGATTTACAAATTGCACTTTGTCGTGACCTCCGGCTCACACAACCAATCCCTTGACCAAACCATTACAAGCAAATTGAAACAGGCGCCCGGTTGCCCAGCATTAGGAAATATGAATATGTATATAAAAAAAAACAACAACATTTACATAATTTTATTGAAAACAATTTGAGTGCACTTACCTTTTTCCTATTGTCGTGTTTTGTTTATTAATTAATTTATTTACGTCACTTTTTTTCTGTTAGCCCCACGACCGAGCGACCACTTGCTTCATATTTTTGCTGCTGCGTCTTTTGTGGGTGCTTCGCTGACCGATTTTGTTGGGTGTTTGTATCACTTTGTAATTCCCCCTTCTCAGCAGCTGTTCTTCTGATGACACACACGACGACGACGACGACGACCTTTCTTTTTTTCTTGTTTTTCTTCCAACCTTTTTAATTTGTTTCTTGTGATTTTTTTCACTTTGTCTGAAAATTTTGGACTCTTTTAATTTCGCTCGTGCGTCGCTATTTTCGCATGTTTTTTTGTCAATTTAATAATGAAAACATTGCGCAACTTTTATTGAATATTTTTTTTAGCATTTCTTATTGTAATACTGCTTCTGTTTTAATAATTATTAATTTTATAACATTCTTTTCTCCAAGTGAAAAATACTTTTTGCGAATGAAAACAGTGTTGTCAGCACGAGGCAAAAAAGCATTTGGCAAAGGCTTGTAAAAATAGCCGCAAGTCTAAACAGCTAATCTAACAAACAGACGGCGAAACACCAAAAATTTTCAAAAACTTCATTCCGCTCTGCCATTGGAAAGTGTTGACTTTCTTTTTCAAGTAGTATATTATTTTAAACATTTTATTTGTCTTAAAGTCCAGTTTATTTACTGTTTCGTGTTTTAGTTATTGGATTAAAGCCCAACCAATTACCTCTTATTGTGTACATACAAAATAATTCCGTGTTTCAAGTGTGACGGGAAGAAACGATATGCCAGCTTTAATCAAATTGGCAACACTAAAAATCACGAATTTGGAAGGGAAAATATTTAATTAAACGATGAACATGAATGTCATTGCTGACCCTCTTTGTCGTGATATTCGTAAGCAAACATCTTAAACACAGGGTAACACTCATGCCAATTTAAAAATGTGAAAAATGATTCTGCTATTATATGAAAAATAACCTTCAAGTCGACATCTTTGTCTGTTAGTTTTAAAAATCGCAAACAATTTGTTATATCAAGTTTTAATTTCGTTCTCCTCCATTTTAATTTATTTCATTAAATCTAAAAAAGTTATACTTAAAACAACTAGTGTATCTTTAGTCCCCTTGTACAAAATGCAATTATATCGTAGAGCAATTCTTCGATTTTATTTTGAAAATAAATTAGCCAGTTTTGTTTTAATCTTGGCTACTTCTGAAGTTCTCACATTCTCACATTTTAAATTGTTTTCATAATTCAAATTTACTTGTACATATTATGATACAATTTCTTGCCTTTCATTTGACGCCTTATTTGTTTTAATCTGTTGTTTCGTTCCTGTCCCCTGGGTTTAACTTTTTACAAAACAAAAAGTTTATAGTTACGCTGGTTTAAAATAATACTCAACCTTATATTAAAAAAAAAACACATTTTAAATCCATGGCCACTTGTTTTCTCTGGATACGCCCTTGCGTTGCAGCCTAGCATTAATTAGCCCAAATAAGGTCACAACAGCTACCACGACTAACGGTTTATGTACTGTCTGGCAAAATTGTCAATAAATAAAATGAAGTACAAATGTGCGTCAACGTGCGTAGGCAACACATTCATTCGGACGAACGAAGTCTCAAGTTCAATGCCAATGCCAAATGAGCGTGGAGTGGCGTGGCGCGTGCGCAATTCACATTGATGTGATTGGGATTTTAAAAAAATTGTTTATTTATTTGTTTATCATTTTATTTAAACTGTTTAAAACAATTTTGTTGGGAACTGAAAACCGAAGAGAAAATTCTAAGCTGTTATCAATGGCATCAATTTAAGTCCTCAATTTAAGTGATAACAATAGTAATTATAAAAAATTTTCAGCAAAAAAATACTTACACAAATAGTTACATTATTATTATTATTATTAATAAAGGCTATAGATGCACTGCGACCTGAAATATCTATTGTGCAGCCTCGTTGCCCTACAAACTCGTTACATACTAGCACTTATCGCAAATCCACTTCAAAAGTGGCACAACTCAAAAAATTAAATTTTCATGTTAACAAAAATCTACACTACCAGCAGTAAGAAGTATGTTTTTGTTGTTGTCGTACATTACTACCAAACAACATTATGTCTCAGACCTATTTTGAGTAGCGAAAAAAATTAAAACTTATATTGAATTCTTGGAACAAACTTTTGGACCTCAACCGAAACCTGCAAATTCTGAAAGCATTTTTACTCGTTGATCCACATTTCAATTCAAGAAACAATTCATAAGCTCAAAAATATTTTTATGAAAAACTAAATTTTTTGAATTGTGTCACTTTTGTAGTGAGATTGCAGCGATATTATAATTTAATTAAAATTTTTTTCGTGTTTTTAATCGGTGGCGTGCAGTCGAACTTTGAAGTTGTTACGATTGTGTCTTCCACAGACCTTTACAGGTAAGTGAAAATAACGGAATTACAATAACGGGACGCGCGCTCTCAAACATAAACAAACACGAGTCCGCGTGGTGAAATCTTAAATTTTTCACGCGTATTGTGAAACGTGTAAACATAGATTTAAATCTATAAACATGAGGGATATCCTGGCATTTTGAGAGTTTTACTCCGCCAACCTATTTATAGACAAAAAATAATTTTTTTTAATTTTAAAAAGAAAAATAATTTGGCGAAACCTGATTAGAGCAAAAAAAAAAATAGAAAAAATTCGCAATTTTAATTTACTTACATATTTTAGATGATTTTTTTTTAAATTGTTTGTAAATTCCATGCAAAGGAGATACAACAACAATTGCGAAACACGTTTAAATGGCAATACCCGACCCGCTCGCGGTGCGGTCTTTGGTTACGTGCATCAGTTAAATTTTAAATGGTAATAAAATTCCAAAAAACACACACAGACACAAAAAAAAGAGAACTACTGCAAAAAAAAAAATAAAAAGTTGCCGTGTTTTTCAGTTGCTAATTTCGTGCGCCAATTTGCGCCCATTATGCCAGCTTAAGCTTCAGCCTAAGCAGTGAGCGCACATCGATTGTTCGTTGTTCGCAATTGTCACTTTGCGACTTGCAAATCGAGACAAACGAACCGGACGGATAAACAGACGGACAGACAGACGGATGGACGGACAAAGTGATGGACAGACAGAAAGCGAATGAAAAAGTGTATTGAAATGTTTGCCCCACATTTGTGGCTCACAAAAATTTGGAGCACACATACACCAAACACACATACTCAACCACGGACGCACAGCCACCACCCACACACACACACACAAATACATTTTTAAAGTTTTGTTTTGGTTTTAAGCGCCATCATTGTCGATTGTTGCGATTGGGGGCCTCTTGCATAACTTCAAGCCAAGCCAAGCCAAACCAAACCAAACCGAACCAAGCCAAAGGCTGATTCAATTTCATTTTCAATTACTTGCATTTTTGTAAATGAGAAATTAAATCAAAATAGATAAAAAAAAACAAACGATCGCATAAAAAAAAACCCACATTAAATGAGGTCAAAAGGTCTTCTTCCTCGCGGGTAAGGTCACATCGGAAAGTTTCTTCACAGTCAAATTTTCTCCTTTATGAAAATTTTTAATATGTATGTATGTATGTATGTATGTATGTATGTATGTATGTATGTATGTATGTATGGATGTACATATATACAATATAAATGTATTTTGAAAGTAATATCTCAAATGTCAAACGAGCTTAAACAAATTTATTGTATTTAGAATTAAAATGAATAGAAGAAATTTTAATGATGGACCATCAACGCGTCCAATAAATCATTCAAGGGACACATTCGTCAATTTCCTAATTTTATGGTCAAGTAATTGTGAAAGTGCAACTAATAAAAAAAAGTGCACAATAATGCACAACGTTTTCTTGTAAGCATATCAATACTTTGCAGAGTACATACATACATACATACATACATACATACATACATACATACATACATACATACATACATACATACATACATACATACATACATATGTATGTACATTAGTTGTATTCATGTAAACTCTTTACCATCGTATTTTTGTAACCTCAGAAATTTTTTTTTTTTAAATTAATTTTTTTAACAAATTTAATTTTAAATTTAATTAATAATAAAGATGTCAAACTCTTTACTAAAGCAACTAACATTTTTAGTTGGCTGTTGCACATCTCCATGCACAATTCAAATCTCTTGTAGATTACAAGGAAACTAGCCTATTGTGCTAATTTTTAAAAACAAAAACAAAACCAACAAAAAAAACAACCACAAACAGCGCAATAAAATATTTTAACAAGCAACGCCAGCCCAAACCAACTCCACCCATTTTGGATTATAAACAACAACAACAACAACAAAAATCACATCAAAAAACATAAACATAAAAAATTCGCAATTATTATTATAACGTGAAGATGAGCTAATGAAAGTCAGTTCGTCGTGTTGATGTTGATGATGATGATGATGATTACAACAATGCTAATGATGAAGTTGTCAGTTATAGTAGTTGTTGCCTTTCGCCGAGGCGACGCAATGTGTGATTTTCGTTTTAGTGTCTTCCTTGTGCCTCTGTGATTTTCCGAAGCAAAACCTGTGACCAACTGCGATACTCCACTGTTGCTTTAATTGTGTTGCTACTCTTATTGTGGATATTGTCGCTGTTGTTTTTGTTGTTGTGTTTTTTTTATTTTAGCAGCCAACGACAAGCAACTTCCTTGTTGTCAACGAAAGCGCATTCTGTGCGTTCGTTTATTTTGTCACACTTAAATAGGAAACAAACAAAAAAACAACAACACATAAATACAAATTAATCACACAAAAGCGTTTCCGGTCTAAAAAGCAAGGAGAGTGTCTGAGACCGGAAGCCTTCCTCGATTATCTCGTGGAATATACTCTTATCTTAACCTCTTTCTTGAAACTTTCAATCGTCAGTTAATCCCTACAACTGTAATCTAATTAAAAATTAACCGTTGGACAGTGACAAAATAAAATGAAATTTTTAATTATATTGTATATTAAATGAGTAGCTTTAAATTAATTTAAAAAAAAGGTTTTTGATTTCGGAATTAAATTGAGATAATCTCGCCCGAGCATAATAATTTAGATCCCGAATTTGTATTTTGAATATTCTTGCACATATCTCAAAATGTTAGTGAAATGCAACTGCTAGTTAAGTTAATATCTGCAACAACCACATCACCAGCACCACCAACAACAACAACAACAATTCCCATCGCATCTTGTTGCGTAATTTCTTTCCTTATTGGTGCATCTGTTGTTTTCGACAACGCCAACGAATTTTTCATATTGTTTTTCCGGTATTCCCTCATGTTCGAAATTGATGGCATTGCGAGAAAAGAAAGACAAAATGGCGATTTCAAAGCGATGTGATGCGATGCAGCTAAGATTGTTGTGGTTGTTGTTGTTGCGATGAAAGTGCGCGATACACTCGTAAACGGAAAATAATCCAACATTGATGATGTCAATAAAGGGCAAATTTGGCAGCTTTGCAAGTTGCAAGTCACAAGATACCACAGCATTTTACGAGGAGTCTTCTCTGCGAGTGGCAGTTATGGAGGATGGAGGACGAAAGACCGGTATAACAACTATGATGCAACAGGGAAACGGTGTATCACGGTCGTCGTCGTAGTCGTTGTTGTCGTCGTCGGTGGCGTCACGGAGGGTTCCCATCAGCATCTGCGCCTCCAGATAGACAGACAATGCCATCAACTTGTTCAGGCCATGTGAATTGTGAATTGGAATTGGAAGGTAGCGGCAAAGGCAAGGTGAGCTTTGGTTTATTGCTGCCTATATTGTTGTCGTTGTTGTTATAGCGGTCTGAAGGTGATGAACGTGTACGATGTCACGCTCGAATTGCTTTGCTGTTGTTGTTTTGACGCCGACTGCTACTGCAGACATTGTTGCACTTGTAGCATTTAAAACCTAATCCTCCTAATGATCGCATAAACGATTTACGATGCACTTTTAATTACAAATAAATGAGAAAAAGTCGCTGTAAGCAACCTATGAACGAAAGTTCACCAAAGAGCTTACAAAAATATTGAGTGCACTTAAGGATTTACCTTCGCATCGCTTCTATTAGAAACCGATTTGCCAACGTCTTTTTATTTGCCGACTTGGAATTTTTTCGTTCGGAGACAGCGATGTGAGTACTTGACGCTTTTGCAGGTTTATAATAATTTTGATTAATTTTTTACTGGTATTCCGCATTCATAAAACAACACGTGTTGGCAGCCCTGCTTGCATACCCAATAAACACATGCATCGATTGCCAAACAGGTTAATAAGGAAATTAGGCGCAAAGACGTCGTCGAACCTGCTCCGCTTGATTTCTCCAATTTGGCCAAAAATTTTGCACGAATGCCATTATTGCCTTGCGCAGGAAGATGTGAATTCAATAAGAGAGAAAGACCTCTGCACCCCCCGCTGAGCACATGATGAAGTCCAGTAGCAGTCGCAGCTACAGCTGCAGTCAGTGTGCTGCGACGGCTGCGTTGCATAAGTCACAAATCGAAAGTGACGTGGTTTAAGCAGGTTTCAGCCGAAGGCTATGGAGATGCGATGCATCGCAGTCATCCTTGGCGACAACAATTTAATTGTACAAGTGAGTGTGTCGAAGTAAATACTCAATAAAACCACTTTTTGAGGTTTTGAGATCGGCTGTAAAAATCTTAAAAGCCAAGGTTTTTTTTATATTTTTTTATTCGAATAGTTCTAGGTGATTATTATTAAGTTGCGATTCCGCTATCCCTTAACCAACTGATAACTTGTCGCTCCAGTTCATTGCAGTTTACCGCAGCACGTAAATGCAGTTGTTGTCCCTGGCTGTACATTAACCAGCAGAGCGCTTCTTCTCGACCATGGCGATCCACAATGTTGTCGCTAAATTTAATTTAATTTGATTTTTATTTTCGTCCGATTTAAAAATTAACAACAATCATTAACAAAATGTTTAACAACATTACTTTTGTAATTTGTTTTATATGCGTGAGTGTCTTGGCCAAAAAAGACCGGAGTTCAATAATATTTCAACTTGACGCGCCTGCAGACGAGACGAGACGACCTTGCAAAAAGTATAATAATAGCACTCGTCGTCGTCTTTCTTAACGGTCAATTACGCTTTTGCAGTACAAATCAATCGTAGCGATCGATCATCGGTCATCGCAACATCTTCAAAAATTCAGCAGCGGCGGCGGCGTCGAAATGTGGGCAATACCTTGATGGTCATATCGCTGCGGGAAGGTTCACCGCCGCATCGCGGTTGCATTACACAACCAACCATTGAATTGTTTACAGCACCCGCACCTGTCCGAGACCGAGACCAAGACCAAGACCTGTCCATAGCGACTCTTGACGCAGGCAAACGCATTCGACGTGTCTGGCCAAATCAAACAAAATTTTCTCGTTTCTTTTGTAAAACAATTAACATTTTGCTGTAGGTGATGGTTGCTTTGGTGTGTTATTTTATTCAACGGTGATGTTGTGTTTTTTTTACCGATTGAGATCGGCAACTCTGAATGCTTCTCCCCCTCTTCGATATCATCACATCTCATCACTACGCACTCTACATAATTCGTTATTGTTTATTGATTTTAATGTGTCTTAAATGAAGTTCGAATTAGTTGTGATTAGTTGTAATTTTGCGGTTGGCTGGGTTATATTTATCGACAATTAGTTGAAGAAAGGTTGTTGTTAACACAATCGAAGGTCTGTGGCCGTGAGTGGTGAGTGATGAGTAGGCTCAGAGGCAAGCAGTTCCGTCTTGACCATTATACCATTATAAAAAAATTAACTGATCTCTCAAAAATAAATACAGAAGTAGCCTTGATGCTTGATGGGGCGGACAAAAACTCGCTCGTATGGCCAGCCAGCTAGCCTACCTGTCTGACTGCCTGCCCGAAGTGGTCCACTTAAGGCAATCGAAACGCTTTTTTTTAGTGGATTGCATTCGAAATCGTTTTACAAAACCATTAAGCTTAGCTGATCGTAAACTGAAAAATAAAGTTTTGCCAATTTTGCTAAATAACGGGTTGAGGCTATTCCACTTACGAGGTCGAATTTCTTTTAAAAGCCTTCGCAGTGGATTCGGATTCGAATTTAACTACAATTTGCTTTAACATGAACGCAAATTTACAGATCAATGATCATAATAATCGGTGCGAACTTGTAAACTTATATTTTACTTAATTTATATTTTAAATAATTTATATAGCTGTAATTTATGACATTTAGTAGACATTATCAAGGTAAGTTGGCTTTAACTAGTTTGGGGTATAGCATTTAGATACATAAAGGTTCTCTAAAGAATCTGTGGTAATTGATTCTAGAAAGTTTTGTTTTGAGTACATTAAAGCATTGTTGTATAAACGTTTACATACGCTGCACAAAATTGTTGAGAAACGTCAAAGTTAAAGTTAAAAAAAAGAAAACATGGAAATACCCAATGTCACGCCGACTTAAAAAAAATGTTACAAAAGCATTGCAATCACATTGAATCAATGACCAAAAGCCTATGCAAACAAACCGAAGTTACTTTCCAGCATACTCGAGTAATTACCCGAATTGTAGTGATTTAAATGCCACTATCATCCGAAATTGCGTAACCGCACAATGAAGCAGTTACTCTTTGGCGCTTCGCAATTAATTTCAATTTTCAGCGATCACCGATTACCACGCCACGCCGTGCCAAGATGTGGGTCACTTGAACAGCAACTCCAAGCAGTCAGCCGGTCGGTCGGTCGGTCGGTCGGTTAAGGTGGAAAATCGGCTTAAACTTGACTGATACGGGTTTTCAATGGTTTCATCGGTTCGGTTGATAAATAATTTCGTTAACATAATAACGACTGCCACCGACTGCTGTGATTGCTCTCCTTAAGTACAATGCAAGAGGGTATCGCCTCGTAACGTATCGGGCATCCATCCATTCAAAGATCTGTCCAAAGAAATCAAGTTGAAAACAACAACAAAATATTTATATATATATATTAAAAACGAAAAATCATTACAAAAATAAAAGATGAAGCCACATTTACGACATACCATCAAAAACTGAAAATAAATGCCACTTGTAACACTGCGTTAAAAAAACAACAACAATAACAAAAAAAAACACTCTTAAATGTAACATGTTGGTTGCATTGCACTTTTTTCTGTTAAGTAACAACACCGGCAACAATTACAACAAAATCAGCAGCAGCAGTAGTTTAGTAGTATACATGCAGCGTCGTTGACTCGTCACGATATGGCCTGCTAATTGGGAGCAACTGTAAGTTACTCCACCCCCCCCCCCCCCCCAGGCCAACCTCTTATTTATATATTTAAATTTACGAAGATTGGGCACTACCCTTTAATTTTTTAAAGAAGACAAAACAAAGATCGGTGATATTGTTTGTTCCCGGTGCCTGATTTTGCAACTACGCCACTGTCGCCGACCATCCAGGAATTCGGAGTGTTACTGTTGCACGCTGTGCTGGCGGCTTTCGTTTACTTTTTGGGCTTTATAAATTGTCAGCATCGTCCGTCGTCAACCGCCACGGTTACGCAATTGTGGTCGTCCCTCTGCACAGTTGCACTCAGCTCGGCTTAGCTGAACTCGGCTCATTTGACTTGCAGCAATTGCAGCTGTAAATGGTAACAGCAAATGCTGTTCGTCCGTCTGTCTGTCAGGGTGTCGGTGTATTTCTGCATACAAGTTTGTCGTTGTCTTTCGTTTTGTGCGAACAAGGAATTTCAATAACGCCTGAGAAAGCTCCAACCATTATTGGCCACCCTACAGCCCACAATTTTTTTTAGTTTATTGTCATAAAGATCCTTAGAAATAAAATGTATATAGTTTGGATAGTTGCTAATTTTGTTAGTAACTAGAAAGTTAGTTAATTATTTAGATATTTAGTATGTCAGTAAGTAAATTAGTTATTTGGTTAGTTAGTTAATTAATTGTTGGGTTAGTTATAGTTTATAGTTAGTTAATTGCTTTATTTTATTTTAAATGTAAACGGACGAAATCAGAAAGTCTTAAATTTAGAGTTTTATAAGAACTGCGAATTGAGGACAGAAAGAGCTTTTAGCACTCTTAATGATTTGCTATTCAAATATTTACTTGTGACCGCTTTTAAAAATCCGATTCCATCACTAAAGAAACTTCATTGTAGGGTTTATTTTTCCAAAATAAGGCCAAAATTTAATCTACCAAAAACTTAAAGGCAAACCAATTTCGTCCAGGCTGGCCAAAATAGCGTTGTAAAGTTGCCTTTTATAATCAGCCAGATGATGACTGATTTCGACGGAACATGTCTGTATTTGTTGTGATTGTGGTCGCATTCTTTTTTTACCCTTTCTTAAATGTATTTAATTTTATTTTGTATGTCTTCTGCATGTGATGGTATTTATGTTGCAACGATGGTGGTTTTTTCTTCCACTGGCATTTGGGCTCAGTTCGACTTGAATGCATGAAGGCCGAATATTCAATTGCAATGGACTCTTTGAATTTATTTATTTCTTTATTTCCATTTTTTTTTTTCGTTTTTTTACGGCACGCAGTGACGCAACATCTTCACTCGCTCTTTTGCGGTAGCAGCAGCAGTCGACGGACGATATTTGCGACGCTTTGCAAATGCTGCGCAATTCTTTATTTACGTTTGCCATTTTGCAAACGAGGAGCGAACGTTGCAACATTTTCGATTTGTGTTTCTAAGCAACAACAAAACTAATTAATCTTTTATTGAAACGCTATCTGAAGGCATACGGCAACAGCTTCACTCAACTCGTTGTGAAGTTGGAATTGCAGTAGACCAAATGGCTTCAAAGCCTAAAAACAATGTTTTTTTTATTTGTAAATATTTTATTTATTAAAAATGTTTTATACGCAGATAAATACTTAATCTAAAAAGTAAAACATAAATTTTTGGTTGGCACAAACGCTCTGAGAAGTGCGCACAAAAAAATGGCGAAAAAACCGCAAAAATAAATGGAACTCAAAGTGAAACACATAATTAACTAGAAACAACAACTACGCGAAAAAAAAAATACAAATTACCCACACAACAGCCTTCCTGCCTTCCACCCGCGGAGGTCGTTTGAACACAAGTGAAATTTATCGCTCCGCGCAAGCGCAGCAGCGCTCGTATTTTTAGTTTCATAGCAACTTCGACAACTGAGCGCGTTTGTTTAATGCCAGCAAAGCGCAGCCGCAGACGCTGCCGACGACGAAGAAGAAGTGACATCGCCAAGATTTGAAGACATTTTTAGGGCGTTTGTCACTTTTGTTTACTGATGTTGTTTTTTTATTATTTATTTATAAAATTTTTTATTTGTACTCAATCGCGGCACTTTGGCATTCAATTTTTTCAGCATCGGAATTTTTAAATTATTCGAGAGCGATTTTTATGTAGCACGAATGTTGTAAATATTTCCTTAAGAAATGATTTTCTGGAAAAAAATACATAATGTCTAAATGTGAAATGTGGAAATTGTCTTCAAAAGAATCTTTTCTGCAAAATGTTAATAGTTTAACTGGCCATCTTCCTTTCCTTATATCCTTTAAAGGTTCTTGTTTGATGCTGACCAATAAAAATATCGACGGCTCTAGTCAAACTTAAGCTGATCACTTATATTTAAAATTTGTTTTGAAATCATTGCTTGGTACTTCTTGAAACTTCTTGAAAATTTAGATACGAGTCCAGATCGGAGTAAAAGAAACTCATTACGAGATTAGCTCGCTTATTGTTTTTTAATAACATTACCGAAGAGACACAAAAAGGTCCAATTCTGGATTGTGAATATCACCAACTTTCCTCGGAGTCGTGTGTTGTCACTGAACAGTAATCACCTGCCTGCATTCCAAAACCCACATGATGGAACCTGGTAGAAAAAAGTGAGCTCTACTGTTAGCCTGCAATTTGTTATTTATTGCTTACTACTACCGCATTGTCAAACTCAAAGCGATGACTTAATTAACAGGCTTTGGTTGACAACTCCTCCCTCCCCACAACTGTAACACCCTCTTCCCACACACACTATCGAATACTATGCAGCGCTGCGCCGCGCCGCTCCAAGTGAAGCAGCCTTAGCATAATGACAAATGCGCAACGTGCAATCGCAGCTGATTTTTCAAATTAATTACGCGGCTACGTAATAAAAATAAGTCGGTACTTACTCTTTCTTACCGAAAAAATAACAAGTGTTGCAACAACGCCGCTGCTGATCATGTTGTTGATGTTGCCACCACTTAAAATTGCTGCTGCTGCTGCAATGACACTGGCCTCTACACTGACTGAGCCCAAAAAAGAGTGTTGCGCATGCCCATGTGCATATTAATCCTCTCTTGCTAACGCTCTCTTTTCGGAATACCCTCTCTACTTATGGCACTCCAATGTTTGTGTGGTGGCATCTCTTCTCAACGCATTATCCGAGAAGATATCATCGCCCTGACTTAGAGCAGCGGTAATTGTCATGATCACAATAAAATCGCTGACTATTGAAAGTGAATCTGAGTCGCTCGCTCGCTCGCTCTCTGCATTCTCATTTTTACGCTCCGTCACTGTGCGTGAGCATTGCATAATGCTGGTGAATAATATCTCTGGGTGAGTGTGTGCGGAGTGTGGGGAGTTCTCGTACTGAAATTTTGCATCGCCTGCAGGGGGTGATGCGCGTTTTTGCGCGTACTTCAATGTAGGTTTTTAGTTTTTGTTGAGTTTTTGTTGTTGTTGTAGTTGTTGCTGTTGTTGTAGTTGACGGCGCTCTGTTAACTTGAATGGAGGAACTGCAACGCTGACAGCCGTTCGGTGCTGTTGGCCAGGTTAGTTGGTTGGTTTGTTGGTTGGTGGCTTTTGTTGTTGTCGTTGTTTTTGTGCTTATTGTTGTGTTGGTTGTTTTTGGCCATTGTTGCTTGAGTTTCGTCCAACGATCATGTTGCCGCCAAAATATAAATAGATGTACATATGGAGAAATGTGAATAGTGTTATTAGAAGACCTCAACGGAGGCAGACATTTTCTGGTGTTAAACAGTTTACGCTTTTAAACGCGGCGCAAAGGGATTCAAAAAATGAGATCCCTTCGATTGTTGGTGGGTGAAATAACTTCAAATGAATATTAAAAATACAATTAAGAAGATAAAAACCAAAAATCGTTTAAACGAAATAGTGCAAATTTTAGTGACGACTTTCAAAAATAAGAATCGGTTAAATCCAAAAGTGATAACTCTTCGAACACTTGAGATATAAATACAAAACAAAAATATTAATTATAATATGATGAATAACAGTGAAATTTCCTTATTTTATAATGAATACGAAATTGGTCTAATCAAAGGATAGCACAGAATAATAAAGAAAATCCCGGAACACCCATTGTTAGGACCTTTAAAACAGTATTTTGGAATGGATGGAAATATTCATTAAATTAAAAAATATCAACAAAAATTGTTTCAAAATCTATAAATCATAGAAGATTCCAGGAATCGGTAAAGCCATTCTGCTAGTGATCTCCTGAGCCCCTAAAACATAACCTTTAATTATTATGCTAAAATTTAAATTTATTAAATTTCAATCGAATTTTTGGTGGATTTAAAAACTGATCTAGACATTTTCTTTTATTAAACTGTGGATCGTCATCGATCCTAGTGCTGTTCCTAAATATTGTAATAGTGAGATATTAAGCAGCACCATGATCGGTATAGCTTTTCAATTTAATGCTTTAAAATATTAGTGCTCAGTTAAACTTAAGATATTCTAAGAACCTTCTTCTAAAGACTTTTCCTCACACCGACTTTAACTCAATATTCCTTTCTTTTTTCTCAGCTACTTGGCGCCAGCTGTGCGCTCATCATCAGCTTAACTTTTGCGCATCCGCCCGAAGGTATCTGGAAGAAAAAACTCGTCTGGAAAGAGGACTGGGTTCAAGTCTGGAAAACCGTTAAAAAAGAAGCTTGGGAAACAAAATGGAAAAAGGTGCAAGTACCGATCTGGAAAGAGGTGCAGGTGCCAATATGGAAAGAGGTGCAGGTGCCTGACTGGAAGGTAGTTAAGAAACCACACATCGAGGAACGCGAAGTGCCGGCATGGAAGGAAGAAAAGGTGCCCGAATGGAAGAAGATCACCAAACCAATTTGGAAAGAGGTTCAAGTGCCCATTTGGAAGGAAGTTCAGGTGCCAGTCTGGAAGGAGGTTCAAGTACCCATCTGGGTTGAGGTTAAGGTGCCAGTTTGGAAAGAAATTCAAGTGCCCGTCTGGAAGGAGATTCAAGTGCCCGTCTGGAAGGAGATTCAAGTGCCCGAATGGAAACAGATGCATGTGCCAGAGTGGGTGAAAATGGGCATTCCCGGTGAGAAGTTTTTAGGTAAAGATCACGAAGGCTGGGAGTACACCAGTCACGATCTGTGGCGTAAGAAGCTCGTTTGGAAACCTGTCTGGAAGAAGGTGTGGCGCACTGAAAAGAAACAGGAGTGGAAGACCGAAAAGAAAGAAGAATGGAAAACCGAAAAAGTGCAAGAGTGGAAAATCGAAAAGAAGCAAGAGTGGAAAACCGAGAAAGTACAAGAATGGAAAACGGAAAAACAACAGGCCTGGAAGACCGAAAAGAAACTCGAATGGAAGATCGAATGGGTTCAAGTGTGGAAGCCTGTAAAGAAGCAAATCTGGGTCAAAGAAAAACGCGAGACGTGGGTCGAAGAAAAGGTGCAAATCTGGCGTACGGAAAAGAAACAGGCATGGGCCACCGAAAAGAAGCAGGCGTGGAAAGACGAATGGAAGTCAATCAATGTGCCCGTATGGAAAGAGGTCAAAGTGCAGGAATGGAAGCGTGTCTGGAAGCCAGTGTGGGAAAAGGTGTGGGCGCCAGCACCCAGTCATCACGGTCACGGCTGGGACTAAGTAGGCTTCAGTTGTACACTGCCCAGCACTGATTTAAATTCGTCTATCTTTTAAGATCAATGTTCAACAAATTACACCCACCCCCCACCCCACATCCATCCGCACTTTCTTATTAACTGTACACTGATAATTTTAAGTTTTCCTCTTAAATACGAAAATCATTAATCAAATTTGTTGTTTCCCGATGTAAATATTTCATCGCACTAATCTTTCTCGCACCCCACTGCCCAGAATTTTGTTCTTATATCGTTTTTGTTGATTTTGTTAGATTTTTGTTCGAAATTTTATTCGTTACAACGTGTACAAATTAGTCATTGCCCGTAAACATTTTTTTCGGTTTAAAGGCAAGTTTGGTTCAACTTCCATTGGATTTGCTTGGATAAAGTAATGCGAAGGTATCCATTAAGCGAATCTCAGCTTGGCAGTTTTACATTAAGAAAACAAAAACGCGCTTTAGTCTTAAGTCGAAACTGTATATTCGAGGATGAAAATCATGAAAATTATAATTTTTTGTAAATAAAATATTGTACGTTTTACATACAATAATTAATATAAAAAAATATTTTACTTGAATTTTTATTTGTGGGTTTTCTTTGGTGATCAGTACGTCAAAGTTTGACTGTGGTGGAAAAACTAAAATGTTATCCTTTTTCAAGATTATGGATGCATTTTAAAGACTAAACATAGATTCGTATTTCGTAATTAATTTTGAATTTTATCTTGATTTTGATTGAATTGAAAAGGGCCCAAAATGCAGATAAAATAAACTTTTATCTTTTTGTTTTGTTGGAGACTTTAATGTATTTTAACATATTTTTCTTAGTACATTTTATAAAAACCTTTTTTTTAAATACAATCAAATAAAAGATAGACGTATAAAAAATACAATAGATAGATAGATAGATAGATAGATAGATAGATAGATAGATAGAAAGATAGATAGATAGATAGATAGATAGATAGATAGATAGATAGATAGATAGATAGATAGATAGAAAGATAGATAGATAGATAGATAGATAGATAGATAGATAGATAGATAGATAGATAGATAGATAGATAGATAGATAGATAGATAGATAGATATATAGATAGATAGATAGATAGATAGATAGATAGATAGATAGATAGATAGATAGATAGATAGATAGATAGATAGATAGATAGATAGATAGATAGATAGATAGATAGATAGATAGATAGATAGATAGATAGATAAACCTTATACTTTTTTTCAAATCTTGAAAACATCTTACACAAACTTTTAAGTACGACAATGCAATTATTGAATGAAATTTCGTTTTTCAAACTGTACCATTAAATTTCAGTAAAAAAAAATTTAAGTAAAAAAATATTTAATTACTTGTCGTTAACGGGGCATTTCGTCAGTCTGTGGCTGCGACTTTAGTTATTGTTTTTTTTTTCTACTTTTACAAAGAGCCATTGCAAAATTATGTACTTTCGTGTTCAATTTGCAGATAGATCCTATGGACAGACAGACTGACAGACAGACGACAAAACAGTAGCTACTTTGCAACTACGTGAGAAACTGTGACAACTACAAAAACAACAGCAACATCGGGACAAATGATTAAAGATGCGCGCACGCGTATTTAAACAATTTTTTTTTTATCTTTCGTTACGACGCGTCGTTAAAAATTTAAGTGCAAACTAAGCAATTTTATGCGAAAATTGTTGCGAGTGATTGCAGCAACAACAATAATAACAAAAGTTGAAAACAACAAATACTCATGTCACACTTGGTCAGCAGCGAATTGCCATAGCGAAAGGTTTTTAAATTTTTGTATAGCGTCTGGGTGGGCGAAAAGGAAGAGGACATGGACGTTGCTTAAGCGGTGACTGGGAGTTTGAAATGACGGTTTTATATGAGTATAGAAAAGAAATGATCATTACTCTTGCGTTAAGAATTGTTCCCTCAAAACAATAAACTCAGAAATGGGCTGGGTTCCAAACTGAACTTTGCTCCATTTTTTGTATTATATATAGTATGTATATTTTTTAAACGGACAAATAAACTTGTTATTTTAATTATTTATTAAAAGAGCAAGAATATTTTTTAAATGTGTGAGTGATAGTGCCCCCATTTGAAAATTTGTCAGCAACGTCATTGGCTGCACAAAGGTCGGCTCGAAGCAGGTTTGAACTTGTTTACTAAAATAGTTGTCCGTTAATTTACGGAACACTTCATGAATGTGAGGTGAAAACGAAAGTGTATCTATTGGATGCACCAGCAGGGCAGCGCAGCTCAGCTCAACGATACAAAAAGAAGATGCATCGCTTCGATGCATCTGCTGCTGAGTCTGCTGTCGTTGTTGTTTGCTGTTTGTGGGGGGAGTCTCGCGAATGTTAAAATTTCAGCAATTTCAGCTTGAACTCGAACTTTTGGTTGTGGCGTTGTTAAATTTATGTTTCTTTTATTTGTTCATTTTTGGTTGTTGTTTATTTTTGGCGTTTTTCATTACCGAAATCTGCACGAAGACGACCGCCAGCGGTACTCATGACCAGACCTCCCGCCCTACCCCACCGCTTCCTAGTCTACCGTACCCTTACACGAAGCAAGCAACATAACAGGAAGTAGGCTGCATTGCTGTTGTTGCTGGTGGTGCTGCTGCTGCTGTTGCTGCTACAACTGTTGAGGTTGCTGCTTCCTTGAGATTTATTTGCCATTGGATGCTAACTGAAGATGCAATAGTGCTGCCAGTTTGTTATCTTTGAGTAGGATGATGATGATGAAGAAGAAGAAGATGGCTTTTACAGTTGAACGAATACAACGTTTTGTTTTTGTTGTTGCTGGGTTCAGCTTGACTTTTTACATTTACACCTTAGCGCAAGCGCGGGAAACATGTTGTCGTCCGTCGTCCGTCGACAGTGTTGCCAACTTCAATTTGAATACCTACAATAATATACTTTATACTTGTACCAATGTATCTATTGTATATACACATACATACATACATACATACATACATGCAAGTACCTACAATCATACATTTTTATTTGGTTTTTATTTGTGGCGCTTATCTAACTTCCGCGTAGATCATCAACTCAACTTCAGCGCAACATCTTTGCAACGCATTCATGAGCTTTTAATGGTTTTTCTCGCCGAATGGACGGACACATTTAAAATTTCATTATTTTTTTACATAAGCGCCTCGTTTTTATTTACTATTTTTTTATATATATTTTTTTTCATCATCGCAATTTTCGACTCGCCGCCTTTAATTGGTTACAGTGCAAATCGTTTGACAGCTCACCGTGGTCCGCGGTGGTGCTGCGGCAGTGCATCTTCAGTTTAATCAAGCCAAGCAGATGGCGCTAATTTAGCTTTAAGCGAAAAGTTTAAATACATATTTTTATGTTATTGTAATTATACAACAAAAATGATGAAATAAAAAGTACCCAAGCATCGTTCGAACAATTGAACGGAATGAATTGCATTTCGTTTTGTTTTGGTAATTTCACGAAAATTTATTCACTTGTAATGGAAATCATCGCAATTCTTTAAGGGCAATTCCAGACTATTATTTTTGTTGTAATAATTTGCAATTCAAAATTCGAAAACTTAATTCTAAAAAGAAAATGTAAAATCAATAAGGAGCTTTAAATTAAAAACCGAAAAGTCTGATTACGTCCTCAAATTAAAAAAAAATGTTTTCTTTGTGTCTTTTGTTTTTTTGACTCTCAATTTTTTTAAAAGGTTTGCATACAAATGAAGTTTAGATTTATATGACTAAAAATTTTAAATCAAAACTGAGAATTTTTAGTGGGCGTAGTTGAAACGTACGATGTGACGTACACGACGGATCAATCAGCCTCTCACTTTTGTTTGAGGTAATCTTTTATCAATACTTTCTTTAGGTAATCCTTTTTTGCTTTATTACTCTCAGTTGGTTTTAATATTCACATTAATTAATTTGGCATTGTTGACGAAAACTCTCTTAATACTTCATAATGCCAAGAGTAATTGAGCAATGGAAACAATTTTCGGTTTCAATAATCTAATTAAACTTTTACATTAAAAACTTGTTGGCAACATGTTTATAAATAAACTTGTTGTTGTATTATTTAATCACTCTCTGCGATCCTTGGCGAATTCCTGCTCATATTTTTGCACATAAAGTAAAGAAAAGATTTCCTAACCGACAAACAATATAAAGCAAGGTCTGCGGTATGACGAAGTTGGCCTGCTAACTGGGCTATGAAGAATCTCGGGCCAAGTTTGAGCTATCGATTGGCAACATCTCAACTCATCGTAGCAAACACAGCAAGCAACAATTGCAATGCCAGCGCCAGCGCACGCCACGCGTCGCAATGGCACAGAGCGCACAATCGTACATAAGCCGATTTATATAATAAAATATAATATTGTGGTTAATAAAGAAGTCCATAAAAGATACAACAACAACAACAACTACAACAACGGCATCAACTGCAACAACAACAACAATAATAGACGGCAGCAGCAGCAGCATCAGGCAGCTTCACACATGAGAAGCGCAATAATTGTGCGCTTACAAATTGAGAAAAAAACAAAAAAATCATATTGCAGCAATATGAAGAAGAGCAACAACAACAACGACAACAAGCAATTAGGCAAAA
The DNA here is from genome assembly GCA_949127995.1 of Suillia variegata. Lineage (NCBI taxonomy): Eukaryota > Metazoa > Arthropoda > Insecta > Diptera > Heleomyzidae > Suillia > Suillia variegata. The sequence goes on along the minus strand of OX421842.1, from coordinate 60,922,547 downwards.
TATTATAGTAAAATAAAAAAAATATTAGTTAAGAGAGAAAAACAACAACACTTTTATTTTCAAAATAGCGACGAAGAAGAGTTCAGGTTCAGCAAAAACAACAAAAAACACCAACAACAACAAAGTAACATCAGCAACAATTTTAAGTAGCAAAACAAACGCTCTTTACACTTGTTGTTGCTACACCATGTCTTGCTTTTTATTGGCTGTTGTTGTTGTTGAGGCTGTTGCACGCATGAAGTGTGGCCTGTGTAAGTGTGTGTGTGTGTGTTTGTTTATGTTTTAATTTAGATATGTGTCGGAATGGACATGCTTAGTGAAGATCAACAAACTGGGTCACCAGCAACAATTGCTGCAGCTGGCAAATTGGAGCAAACTGCAAGTTGCCGCAGTCGCTGCAAGTGCATCCCAGTCCAAGCGAGTGAATTGTCCACTTTTTGAAATCATAAAACAAAAACAAAAACAAATTTCAGTATGAGCATTTTTTTCCGCTTGGCGCTATTGAAAGCAAAAGCATTTGTCAACTTGTTAACAAGGTCAATTACAACAAACAACAAACATGACACTTATGTTACATACACACACACACATACATGCGACGCGTACTTGTTTCAAGTGCAAAAAGTTTCTACACTCAACAAAAAACTTATTAAACAAATGTTATTTGTTATGTTAAATATTTTGAAGTAATCGAAGGTCAATGTTCAGCAATCACGAACAAATTAGAAAGAAAATATAATCACAACAATTATCACTGCTTTTTACCTAAAAAATAATAATCACTGATTACTCATTGTGATTTTTATTTTTATTTAATCATAAATTGTAATTCATTTTTTAAATCAGAAATAAGTGATTTTTGTGTGCAAAACAGAATAAAAAAGATTATTCTGTGATTTTTGCATAATACCGACTATTAAATATTCTTTATTTCTCTTTACTCTAAAACAATATAAAAACAATTTTTGTTTTCAATTTTTTTTGAATTTTATTAAATTATTTTTGTTTGAGTGTATCTCCGTATGCATAAGAGTACAACAACTTAGAGTCGCAAGATACTTTGAAAAAGACCACTCGAAATAAACAGCTTTTGTTGTTGGATGGCCTCTTCTGCCTGCCCCCTGCATTACTCTTTCTTTTGCATTTAACGCTTGCTTTAAGCGTCTGACGCTGAAGTGTCGCGTTTTGTCGCAGTACAGTGCACGCTTGTCACTTTGAAAAACAAAATAAAAAAATTTACAGTTTCCCGCAACCGCAAATTTTACATGGATGACACGTTGAACCATGAGAATAAAACAAACAAACAAACAAACAAGCAAACATCATAATTTACAATTATTTAAATTGGGATTTGTTTGTGAGGTTAAGTGCTCCACTCTTTTGTCGCACTCAAAGACAGGCACGAAGTCCAGCGACCTTTCCGATCATAAATTGTGATATGACGTTAATATTAAATAGTATTATTAAACATTTTGTAGTTTGCTTTTTTAGATATCTTTTCTGTGTATATCTTGAAATTACAGTTATTGAGATAATAAAAGTTCGAAATACAAACAAAAGACTTAAGCAAAAAACTTGCAACTAACGAATTCACACAAGTAAATCGAATTACAAATACAAATAAATAAACCAAATTACGTTTTTGGCATAATTTAGGCTTTTTTTTTAAATACCCATTCAAAAGACTCAAGCGACAAACCTTTAAAAATAAGCGCCCAATTATGATTTGAATTTATGACCAATGCTAAAAATATTACAAATCAAATTAATCACTTAACCAAAAATGTTTACAATTTTTAACAACCAATAATTTTTTAATTATTTTTACCACTCACGTCGCACATTTCGCGTGCGAATTTTAGGTAAATCATTTACGCTTATTTTGTTGTTGCTTGGTTCATTCGCTCGTTTGTTCGTTTATTTAACTTTAGTCAGCATCATTTTGTTTCGACATTCGCTGATAGCCACGGTTCAAACGCAGTGGCATGGGAATCGCTTAAGCGCCCATTATATGCAAATTTAGTGTCGCCAATTGTGGCTAGGCATGGAAAGACGGGCGGACAAGCGAGCGATTTATTACTACGCTCAATTTTACGACTTCCTCAAATATTCACTTTTTGTTGTTGTTGTTGTTAGTTTGTTTTACAAGTCAATTACAAAGGTTTGGAGTGGAGTTCATAGCATATCTAAATACATTTATGATGTCCAACTAATGAGATTATAATTAGCGAAAATGCGAAATTTTACTGCAAACTGAGCGCGAGATTTTTTAATGAGAGTTCCAGTGAGAGGTAATTGAATTTTTTGCCATTTCATAATTAGTTTAATTTAAAAAATTATAATAAAATAATGTAAAGTATTAAAGTACTTTTTAATTTTACAAAGATATTCATATTATTAAAATAAGAAAGTTTTATTTATATTTTAATATTTAAAATTAATTTTTTTGACTATTTTCTTCCGTCTTCTACTATATATAAAAATGTATGTTTGTATATATGTATGTAGTGGATATAACTTTAAAGTCGATGGTTCAGTCAGCCTACCTTATCTTCAGCCTCTTTGTAGCGTCACCTACATGTGAAACATTAACACTTTGCTTGTATTTAAAAAAAAAAAAAGTATAAAAAGGGAAAGTTTATCACACGCGAAAAGTGCGACCAACTTTCTGTGAAACGCCCGCCCAGTTGTATGCAACGTTTAAGCGCGGCAACGGCGCGAATTGGAGCGGAGTGCCAGCTTTATACATTTTTCTTATTTTATTTGCAAAAGCTCAATAACAGGTGTTACAGTTAAGTTTAACAGTGCAAGCAAAAGTTTTGACTTGCTTACACGCCTTAAGCGTGTTTGCGTGCTTCAGCCCAATTCAAAATTATGAGCAAACTACTGAAAAATACAAAACAATCGTGCAAGATTTCTTAAAATGATTTCATATGTAAAAACTCATCCATATAAATTCTACTTTAAACTAATATTAATCAATTTAAGTTCACAAAGCTGTTATAAATCCAATATGTCTCGGGTGGCATCAAAAAGCTTTTGAAAAAAAACTAAAATTTAATTAAAATAGATTTGTCTATTTTTCAATTTTAACCCACACAGAGGAAAAACATTAAAAGAAACATAAACTCGAGAAAAGTGTCACCCTCGTATCGTATTTCAATTTTGGGTGACACCCGAACAACAAAGCACACAGAACAACAAATCAGTTCAGCAAATTAGTAAAGCTTAAAAAATGTTGGCCGATTGGGTCGATGAAGGAACACTTAAATAATACATATAAGTAATCAGAACAACAATTTAATATACCATGTCAGCCTGAGACGACTTGAAATAACTTAAAACGGGATCAGCAGGAGAGATTTAAGGTCATTAAAAACATTTCGAAACACTGACCTTTGCTCAAGAAAACAAGATCAAGCAATGCTCAAGTATGTCGATTGACTCTCAATAGAACTTAACCGATTCGCAGTCGTAGTAACATTATTTTTCATCAATGGAACAGACCGGCAAAGAAGCAACAAAAAAGTTAACTTCATTCTACGAAGAAATCAGAAGCGGAAGGCCAATGATTCAAATTCCCCCAATACGAAGGTTCTTTAACTTAAAGTTGTTAATTAACAAAAACTTTAAGTAACAAATATCATTTGCTTTGATTCTATTCAAGTTCTGTACAAGCCAACTACATAGAGCAGCGTTAATTTACCATCATTACATCATTAAATTCGTGGAATTTTCTTAATCCAAAAAAGAATAAACTATCGTACAAATAGCTTCTGCAACTTCAAAATAAAACTGCTCAAAAGTTAAAAAAATTTGGCACATCCGCCAAATGCGTCAAACTCGTTGGTGGCTCGGATCGGATCGGCTCGTCTAGGCTAGGTTGATTGAGATAACAAAGCGCACAAAATGTATATGCAAATATCTCGTAAACAAGGTGGCCAGTTCCAAACCAATGCCCCGTCAGCATGACTTCTGTGTAATTGTTACAATTGGATAATTTATGTACGTGTTTGTGTGTGTCTGTGTCTGTGTGTGTGTATTTTTGGATTTTTCGATATGAAGCAGTTAATAGCAATAAAGTTTAGTTTAAATGTTTAAATTGCCAATAAATCAGCAAAAGCAATCACAAGTTTTTTTCTTTATCGCTTAACTTACATAAGACAAAGTTTTAGGTAAATTTTTTATTTACATTTACATTTTACCGAAAAGACAAATTTTCCTCTTATAAAATAAAACAATTTCGCTGACTTTTATTATGGAACTAAAATAAAAAATAAAAGATACAATCATGCTGAAAATATCAATGGACAAACGGAAATGAGCGTTTTTGTAAGCGAAGCGTTTAAGCGGCGCAGTTTGTGGTGAATTATGCAATAAATTAGTTTTTCTTTTTCGTTTGAAATGGTGGAAAATTGCCGCATTGCCTGGACAGACAGCAGACATACACACACATGCACACGCACACACACTAACTTAATCACTCACTCAATTTTAACCACTGTCTGCTTGAATGCCTGCCTGCCTGAATTCATATTTGCAAGAACATTTATTTGTGCTGAACAATCAAGCGTTTCTTTCGAGCATGCGAATCGCCGATGCCTTCAAAATGCCATCTTTAAATATTATGGCCAACTGACCAGCTGACGAGCGAGACAGCGAGCGGGCGGGGAGCGGGCGAGTGGGCTCACTTGACCGTGGTGGTCGTTGTGATGAAAAGCGACAAAATTCACAAGAAACGTTCCGAATGCAACAGTCAGCGCACATACGTAAATACATAAAAAGGCAAAAGACCTTGCGAAATTCTTAGACGAAGCGTATCTGCAAATAAAGTTTGTCGCTTTAGTCTTTTGTCTTGTTTGCACTGAATTAATTAAGTAGAAGCGCCGCGCGCGTATTTAGCGCAAGCAAACGAAATTTTTCAAATGCCAATTTAATGCGTAAAACGCTTGTTTAATGTCTAAACGCTTCTCCTCTCGTCTCTCGTATGCGAAACTTTGAGCGCAGCCAACTAAAAACACAAAAAACGAAGTGCCTGCAACAATCGTTGCAAATTAATTGCGACACTCCCATGTATGTGTTTTGTGTATGTGTGTGTGTGTGTGTGAGTGTGTTGCAATCGCAATCTCACATAATAGTTATGATCTTAACTATCGACGCTGAACGCTGAAGTGAAATAATAATAATAATTCCAAGCAAAAAACAAAATATTTATATAAAAACAACAACAAAATGTTAAAGAAAACGCTCAAAAGGAAATATTGCGGAACTGTGCACCAGAAATGCGCTCGTTTCGCAAAATGTTGGTCATAAATCTTTTATTAAAAGCCAGCACAGCCGTTGCTCTTGCTCCTCCGTTTGGCAAATTGGCACCTTGCCAAAGGATAAATCCACAAACGCCGCATGTCTTCATGGTCTGTGCACTTATCTAATTTAATGTAGCCTCCTAAGATGTTCCACTTGACAGTGTGACAAACAGTTTAACGATTTGATTAGGTAGTTGCGACCACCTTTGTTAAATATTTATAATCGCTCAACGCTTTTGTTAAATATTATTAAAATTAATTGTCATTCAACTTATTTGCAACTGTTACTGAATTAGTTAATAAATTTCAAATGAAAAATTGAAAGCAGAGCAATGAATAAATTAGAAAAGTTTTTTTATAACGAATTATAAACAAATCCTGATGAGATCATTTTCGGGTGGAGTTTATTTCATACAAAACCGATTTAGCTTTCTTAAAGCCTGAAAGTCGATTCGACTGTTTAGATCTGAAGTTACGGGGCGATACAAAATTATGGAGTTCATAATAATTTTCCAAAGATTTTTCTTTTGATCGGAGAACCGAAAATTAAACAAAAGACTTAAGCAGCAAACTACCAAAAACAAAACGACTTTTCAACTAAAACGAAATGTAAACCAACCTTCTTTCCCTTGATTTTTACAATCACTGGCGTTTTAAATATAGTTTCCGGTTACAACAACAACAAAAACAAAAACAAATCACAGCCATGATCTCGACACTGCGACAACGACAGACGCTTACCACAGTGCTTTTTTGTTATTGTATTTTTTGCAATTGCATTAACGAGCGCTCTGCGGCACACATTTGGTGATGCAACTACCACGTTCGTTCGCTGGCTGGATCAGTGAGAAATGTTGCGTTGCGCCTACTGTGTCTAAAATACGCCCGATAGACAAACAGATAGACAGACAGACAAATGGCCAAACACTGCTCTTGGTCATCAAAGACAATGTTGCAAAGCACTTAAAAATTTTTGTTTTCACTTTAAGCGTAAAATTAGTGTGTTAGTAGTGTTAGTAATTAACTTAAATTATATTAACTAATTGCTAATTGCTTCTTCAATCTGTTTACTAAGAATCCTTTTAAATTGTGAACAAGTTTACATTTGATAATTAAAAGGAAATTCGAAAAATTCAAAACAATTTAAAAAGTGTAATTTTTAAAGTTTCTAAGTGAGAAATGTTTTCAAATTATGTACAAATATTTCGTCACATATTTGGTTGCATTGAAAGCACTGTGCGACGCAGTGAAAAACTGATATTCATATTCGGTAGCGGGGTGACTGCAACAGGATTATGTTGCATTGCAATTTTGTTGCACCGACGTTGTTGCATAATAAGTGGCAGCCTCCTAAACAAAAAAAAACTCACAACCACCTGAACATATTCGTGTGTTGTGTCCGGTGTGTCACATGGACCTTGCGCCCGCCTTAATGGCGCGGTGTGCTGCTTCATGGTAGTGAAAATTAAATTTTGTCTCGCGGCAAATTTTTACGCATGCATAAAATAAAATTTACATGCAACACTTTTTAATCGATAGCATGAAAAACCTTTTTTATGATGTACGAGTATATACAAAATATTAGTTGATACCACGTTGAACGAACTCTTTTCTGCTTTAAAATTCTGTTAGCATTTTGTATTTTTTTTAGTATATTATAATCAAATTAAATAAACAACTCTAATGTTTTTTTTTAAACTCTAGCATTGCTTTTTTCGCATTTTAAGCATAGTACCATTATTTTCAAGTAGAGGCAGCGGGGGCATCATCCAATTATGTGCTCGTCAAAAAAGGTGTTTACGAGTATGTGCGGCACACCAGCAGCTGAACACAACAGCGAGCGTTTGTTTTGTGTTTTTCTTTTTGAGGTGGAAACTATTTGCTACCGCTGCTGTTGTTGCTTTTTTAGTCGCTTTTGAATCAGCATGCAAATTTATTAACTAAGGAAATTATGCAAATTACTAACGCGGCCGTTGTTGCTATTAACGTTTTTTTTCCTCTTTGTTTTTTATTAAAAAACATTTTCTATTGTGTTAATTTCGTTTTAATGCGCGAAACATTCAAAAACACACAATTTTAATTAATTGTCCACGTCACGAGTTTCTTGCTTAAGTCTTGTGTTGTTGTGGTTTTATTTTTTGTTTTTTGTGCGAAACACAATTGTCGCCGTTGCCCCCTCACAAAAGCTGCACTAAACAAAAGATTTAAGAAACAAACGCGTCGCGGTCTTAGGAAAGTGCAAGTTTGTGTTCGAAGTCTTTAGATTGAATTCATGTCAGCGTTCGGTCTGTCTGTCTGTCTGTTAGTCTGTCATGTCGTCTGTAGCAATTCGTTCGATGACCGTGACCCTTTTTTGATTTGCACACATCAATCGAAATATTATTTGCAATAAATTGGTCAATGAATACAATTGGCATCGATTTAGGCCTAAAATTGCAAAACCACCCAAGTACACTGTAAACAAAATGAGACAACAATAACAACAACAACAGAGAATTATGAAATAACTGGAAAATGTTAGCGTGCACATCTGAATTTGTATTTTCAATTGGAAATTTTGCCGCTAAAGCGTCCGAAAGTTATGCACAGAATTTATGATTTATGACGTTCGCGCTCTTGGCAGTTGTCGAGCGCACGTACCAAATGCGTTTGTTACAATAAAAAAAGAAAAATAACTTAAATACAATACATAATAAAATAACGTTACTCAATACCGATTGCATTTCAGCATTGTTGGGAATTTCATGTGCAATTTTGCGTTTTACATTACAGAGGCGTATGTGGCATCTACTTAGGATCAGTAAAGGCCTTTATTGTTTTTTTTTGTGTTACTCATTTGAAATGCAAAAATAGTTAACTCCAACATTTTACAAAACCTAAACAAAAACCAAAATAATTTGAATTATGTTCTTAATTCCAAAGAAAAGCCGCAACACTCGCTTTTGTTTGGATACGACCGAAAAATGATTGAAGCACTCGTCGCTTAAACTTTACAGAAAATGGAAAGTTTTTGGTTTTTAGGGAAGGTTTACATTACAAATAGAACGAGAAGATAGCAGTTACATCGTAATGAACGAAAAGCAGCAAACGTGGGAAGCTCTCTTTGATACGAATCGTTGTTGCTTTTCCTCCTCTTTTATTTAAATACAGTTTACAACTGACCTCCTCATTTTTCACTTGTGTACGTGTACGTGTACGTGTAAGTGTAAGTGAAGCTGTACTGTAAACCCAACTTTAAATAATAAGACCACAATTCAATTCATGTCTAACCAATTACATGCAAAAACAAGACCAGCGACATGAAAAGCACAAGTGGCCATCGAAAATCTTTCCGCATGCGTTTCTCCTCTTTTTTTTAATTTTTTAAATTTATTTGGTTTTCGTTTTTCTAATATTTTTTAACAAGCCTCTTAGCCTGAAATCTAGCAACTGATTTATTTACGCAGAAACTATTGCAATTAAAACCATAACAACGGCAACAACATCGGCATTGGCCACATCAGCTTTTTGGCAGCAACCGCAACAGGCAACGGGCAACAGCTGCCGCCCAAGTTGCGTGTGTTGCGCTGCCGAAGCAGGGCATTGCCTCCAAAAGCGCTGTTGTCGCTCTAATGCTGGTGCTGGCGGCGCTGCCGTCGCGCGGCGTATTTGGTGACGAAAAATAAAATTAAGATTCCAAAATGACCAGGCCAAGACCAAAAAACGAAAATAAGTAATCACAAAAATGGAAATTGAAAACGAGTCGACGCAGAAATGCTGCACTGCTCTGCACAATCGCGTCGCGACGCAAAACTGAACAAATAAGATATCCAAGGCACAAGCTTGGATAACATAACAGGAAGCAACGCGTCGCGACGCATACGCGACTGCGCGCGCACTCACCACTGCAATAAAAGGCCAAATCGGAAGTAAAAGAGTTTTTTCTTCTTTTTTTCCATTTTTTGGATGCTGTGTTGCCACATGTTGCACACGTTGCACACTGGCGCTGATGCTAATGCTGATGCAGAGACTGCAAATGGCAAAAGGTGCCAAAGTCGCTTTTCTTTATTGCTCATTTCGGGATTGAAGTTATTTTATGTTTTGTTGTTGTTGCTGTTGCTTTTTTTTCTATTCGAATTTATTACTTTATTTAAAAGAAATGGCAAGTAGAGACAAGATTCGAGCTCTTAAAGTGTAGCAGACAAATGCGTTCGACGTCGCACATAATTGCCGATCCATTTTGCTTTGGGCCACTAGGAAGCGCGTCTGTGATTGTGTGTGTGTGTGTGTGCAGACGCATGAGCGCTTTTGTTTGTGTGTTTTTTATTTTTTAGTTAATATTTTTGTTTTAAAAGAAAACGAGTTTTCCTTTGTAGGAATTTTAGTGGAAGCTTTTAAAAATTGTGCATAAATTTTTCAGCTTAATGCGGAAAATACAAAATACAAAAATCAAAAAAATTGTTTTATACTCTTTCATTTGAGATGAAGGTCAGAAGCTGAGTGATGTAAAGTGTCTGACATAAAAGCAACAAATTTTGAAATCAGTTCGGTACATATCCGCGCTGATGTTTCTTTTGGAATAGCTTAACTTTTCGCGTATTTTGGGAATTAAAATTTTTTACTTTTAAACTATTTTTTTTACTTTTTTTAAACCAAATTGAGACTTAATAAGTAACAAATCACATCATTATTATTTAATTTTTTGAACAAAAATCATTAGAGTTTTAATTTAATGTTTTAATTTAATTTTTGGAAATTTTTAGCCCCCTTTTGCACTAACCAATTTCAGTTATGCACTAACCAATTTTTGTATATCTTCTAACACGGAATTTCTAGTATATGCTATCGTGTGCCTCTTCCCAACCTTTCCCACCAACTCGATAGTTACACAAGTTTTATTGCCTAGTGTAAAGGAGGACTATATATATTTTAACACAAATGAATTTTCTACACAAACGATTTTGATTTTAAACGCCTAATTTATACATCCGCGTATGTCGTTCGCAAACAAATCGACTGCCACCAAATCCAATGTAACTTAGTATCTGCAAATCTGCATATCTAATGGATCGCAGCTATAACTACACGCTCGGTCGCTGCGTGCCGCAAAGCATTTAACACTTTTGAGCGATCATGCTGAAATCGGCAAATCGCCAAAACAATCAAAAAGATCAAATCGTGAAATGCCAGACAGACGCCCGAGCCGAGCAATCCAAGACGAATTTTGTTGATTTATTTATTTTTTATATTTCATTTTGCCTAATTTTGTTGATTTGTATGTTTGTATGTTTGTTTGTTTGTTCGTTCACATTTTATTATTATTTTTTAATTTTGTTTACTTTTATTTTCAATTTGAAGCGAAATTAAATGAAAGTAAAAGTGGTGCAACTGGTCGCGGTGGCGTGGCGTGGCGTTGAGACAGCATCAAGAGTAACGTCACCATTTATGACTGGCCTGGACAGCCTTCAACACACCAGGATCAGCACGAGAGTGTGTCTACTTTGTATGCAATGTGTATGGCGTAATGGCCAAATAAGACGCATTGCGCGCGGCACTTAAAATACGCCCAGTTGCTCTTGTTGTTGGGCGCTTCCTTATTTTCGTATCGAGATAGATACGAGCGCACAGATAGCCGAACAACATTTTTCGCTGATTACAATAAATATTCACGATTTCCTAATGTTGTGCAATTGACGCGCACAGTACTCAGTTGAGTTGACAAAAAACAGCAAAAAATAATATGAAATAATTAAACAAATTCAGGTAAAAGGAGAGTTTCAAATATATTTTTGAATTTTTATTTCAAACTAAAATTGAGGAGAAATTGAAAAAAATGATTATAATGGAATGAGAATTCGATAAGTAACAGTATAAATTTTGTTAATAATTTTTTTAAATACAGTTTAACTCCGAGTAGAGTTACTTTTGTTTTGTTTCGATAAATACCACAGCAAAGTACTTTGCGACGCGAAGCATTCCGATTTTAGCTGATAGTTGATAAAAGCGATCGCAACAACATTTTTCGATAGCAGAGTGGCCGGAGAGCCAAAGTTGGTTAGGATGTACATCCAAACATATGTATACGAAATTAGTCTTAGCCTGTTACAGTTAAGGGTGCCATCAGCGGCGTCAATTTCCGCCTAAGCAGTCGATTCGGTTTTTTTTATTGACTTATTTTCCAAAAGCTGTTGTTGCTGTTTTAAGAAGAAAAAGCAACAACAAAAACGCATCAAATTCGCGTTAAGCGAATATTTTCGCCATATATAAATTGAAAAACTCTCAGCGGATAATTGTTAAAAATGCAATGAAACAACAATTAACGCAAATAAATCAGCGTTTTGTGCAGTTTTTCAGCCTCTAAACAACAAATAATAACAATAAATTGCAAGAGCTAAACAAAAGACTTAGGAAACAAACGCGCCACCGCCACCGCCACCGCCGCCAGCGCTGAATGGAATGCAACAATTACTCGTACAACAATGCGGCGCAGTTGACCGTGCAAACATCGAACAAAAAAAGAAAAAAACAAAGTATAAAGCATAAAGCATAAAGTAAAATAAAATAATCGCCATAAACAACAAAATGCACAACATATTTGCTTCCCTTTAAAGAAGTGCATAACTCAAGATTAATATTAAATTGTAAGACTTTATTTATTTATTTGTATGTATGTATGTATATGCATTGGGAAAAAACAAATAAATTTTGTTTGAGAGATATGTCGAAATGCGCCGTTCAATGCCCTTAACCGATTTCGTCAAAATACGCCTAATGTCATTAGTGCGACATTTTGGCCTGGAATTACAAATCAAATTATTGTTATTAGTCGCAATTAAACGCGCCAACGCAACGCATACAAATCGCGGTTCTTTTTGGTCGCAATATTTTATGCAGCACACACACGCACGCACATACCCACATATACATACTGCACGCACGTCTCGAACGTGACCGACCTTGCTTAGGTCCAATGGGGCAAGCAGAATTCCCAAAATTGTCCAAAACGAAAAAATCAAAAATCAAAAATAAAAGATTAGCAGATTTTATTTTAATTCGCACTTATTGCGCTGAAAATTTTACATTTCTATAAGCGTATTGCATTATTACACAACAACAACAACAACAACAATAGTAATAGCAACAACAACAGACACAGCACGCCAAAAATATAAATTTATGATCTCATGGATAAATGTGACCAAAAGCACGCTGCGCTAAGGTACAGAAAGAAAAAAGAAACACTCAAAACAAAACCAAACAACAAAGAAAATAAAGAAAAAATCAGAAAAAGCAGCAAAGTAAAAAAAAAAGCCGGCTAAAATCATTTCTCACGGGCGTGTGTGCAAATGTTTGTGTTTGGGGTATAATCCCCTCAGCTTTGTCACTCAGGCGAAATTTATTGGGGCAATGTGGTAATTAAAAAGTAAAAGAAAAGTAAAAGCCTCACATAGATCAGCCATGTCCATAGCGATAATTCAACCCTTATTGGATACAAAAGATGGACTTCCTATCCTGGTTATCTGATTTTTGCCTTTCACAAAAGTATTAGTAAGTTTTCTATTATTGTAAATATTATTTATAGATTTAAATGTTGTCTGCCGATAAATTATCATCCTTCATTCTGCCAGTACCAAAGACGGGCAGTCACATTGTTTCCTTTTTCTCTGGTTTCCTGCAATTTCTACACCAGTTATTGGATACTAAACCAATTCTGAAGCTGTTATTATTAATAATAAATAAATTTAAATTTTTTTCAAAATGGTTTAAATAATGTAATCAACGAAAATATAAAAAGTAAAGTTTGATCAAAATTTTTGTTGATCCATTTTTGCCATCTTCACTTCGGCACCTAAACAAAAGTGATGCTTGTGAAAGCTTTACGCGCAAAGCTCCGTCTTATCCCAGTTGCTGCGCATGCGAACAACAACGAGCGATTCAAGTTTAGTTGTTTACAACTGAAACCGTTATCAATTCAAGGCTTTGACGTACACACACAAACACGAATGTGTGCAGACGTATACGTATATACTCGTACTTGCAGACATGGCTTGGCGCTAGGTCATCGAAAGCTTTTCTTCCACTTGTTCGCTGTTGTTCCACTGTTTCTTTGGTTTTTATTTTGATTTGGTCTTTCGCTGCTTTTCTTGCGCGCATGTGCAGAGCGCTCGCGAACGACGCCAAGCGCCAACCCAACCGAGTATTTAACTGGAGTGTCAAAGAATTATTAAAACAGTTTTTTCCTTGCCGGGGATTGAATTGGATTGCATTTTTGTTGTGGTTAAATTTTAAAGCGCATTTTCAACCGTTTTAGCGCAGCGTCTCACTAAGCTGCACAGCATATAGAAAAGTTAAGACACCCCACTTAAATTGGGACCCGGGAGCCATGCGGATCCAGCGGAGTCTAGTGGTAATTTAATGAGAAAAGTGATTGAAAACAAAAAAAAGGACGAAGGACCTTCGTGAATCAACCATGAACAATGTGAAAATATTATACAACAAATTCGAAAGTGAAATAATTTTAAGATATCAAAAATTGCAAGGACCAATCCTTAAATCAAGGAAGAGAAAAACTTTATTATATACAACAAAAATATTGAATAGTGACTTAAAATGTAAAAAGTTGAAAAATGAACAAACAAAAAGCAGCCATGAGGCAGTTCGAAACGGATTCACTTCCGTTGTTGGCAGGCGCGCACCAGCTGCGCTGCTGGACCACGGCCAGTAACCCGCCTTCAATCTTCGCCCTGTCTGATTTTAGCATAACACACTGTACACATGATAAATACCGCCTTTATGCGTGCGGTGGGCGTTAAAGGCGTGTGTTTGTGTGCCAAGTTATTATTTACACGCATCGTTACCTTAGCCAACTGTTGTAATTGTTTTCAAGTGCAGTGCTTGCGAAATAACAACGCAAGAAATTGAAGCCTCTCGCAAGCGTAAGACATAATTTAACAATTTAAAGGTCGATAGCACACTTTAAACACAATCGAAGAAAAAACATAATTTAAACGGAATGTTTAATGCATAAACAATTATGTTTTAATAAATAAATAAATAAAATATTTAATGAAAATGAAAAAATAAATTATTAAGTTTATAGTCGTGTGTTATTTAATATTTTATTAATGGAAATTCTGTTAACCAAGCGTAAACACTTTAGAGCGAAACAAAAGACTTTGCACACGAACTCGCAGTCCCAAACCTTTTATTGAGGTTGACATAATAAAATAATGAAGTAATATGTGAATAATACTTGGACAAAGAAATTAAAATATTTTAATTTATATTAAATAACCGATGTCATACATTTAATGACATCGAAGATATTTTCATATAATATTTCATTTATGATGATTATTTAAAAAGATTTAAAAATAATTTTAAAGAACGAAAAATGTTTTATGCTTTCACATTACGAACATTTTTCATTTCAATACGCACAAATTCATCAACACATTGATCTAATATTTAACTATCTATCTATCTATCTATCTATCTATCTATCTATCTATCTATCTATCTATCCATCTATCTATCTATCAATCTATATTTATTTGAAAGCACTTAAGAGTTACCAATCTAGCCTAAAGACGAAATTTCCGAGGAAAAAAATGTTAAAGGCATCTGAGGATCAAATCCATTTTAGAAAAGGTGTAAAAAGTAAATTAAAAATCTCTATTTTGTATTTATATAAATTCATTAATAAATTTTATGTGAAGTTTTGTTAACAAACCGTAAATTAGCGAGTCAGGAAATCGATTGTCGTTAGTAATTGTTGACGTAAACGACGACATACTAAACTTTAACGACTTCCAATAAAATGACAATTGCAAAAATCTTTAATGTTCCAGAAAGTCGTTTACGTGCGATTGTTCATTTAACATTTTTGGTCGTACGCCTTAAAATATATTTTAGTTAGTTAGTTGCGCGCTTAAACTAAACTCAAATGTATCGAGTATTTAACTTGAGCTATCTCAACAGAGCGCAGCGTTCGCTCATGTCTCCATCATTAACACATTGTGGGGTGACATAATCGCCATGGCACAAGCACAGCTCAGCACAGCCAACGCCAGCAGGCAGCAGGCAGCACTTTCATAAACGTCAAATGACGTCGCAAACGACGCTTGGCTTAAAAACTGTTCCGCACATGGCAAGCGGAAGATATTCAAAGCATTCGCTTTTTGCAATTAATGTTATTTTATTTACGATTTTAACACTTTAGCTGCAATTCGGAAGTGCATTATTTAATCAAAATCGAATCAATCAATCGCAGCTAATACAATAACGCTGGTCCGTATACTCATAGCGCTGAAATAAATACTTCATCGAACGAAAGCAAAAGTTAACTGCATGGAACGTATATTTATTTGTCTGCCTTCTGCCGCCTCATTGCGATCCGATCCACATTTCACTTTCACTCTCGATGCGCGCGCGGCGCAGCGGTGGCATCGTGCAATTAGCACTTTTGGCGCTTCCCCAGCTCAGCTGTCGCGTTGTGAGACTTGAAGGCTCTAATTTTTGTTTTTGATTTTTCGATTGTGTAATCATAAATTTTGCATTTTTCTACTTAGCTCGCAATGTGTGAATAGATTTTGCAATTGATCGTGTCACCTGGCAGCAAACTAGCATCGAGTTGGTTGCTTAAGTCTTTTGTTATTACGATGGAGAATGTTTAAAGAAAGCACAGGCGTATAAAGAGTAGGCTAAGCAGTTTCTGACAACTTAATCAATGTACGAGTTAGTGAGCAAAGAGATTCTCTGAGTTCAGAAATTTATTCTTTTAGATTTTAAGAAGCAATTGTCAGCGCTATAATAAAAAAAGTTGTTACGTGGTTTGTGGATTATGATGAAACAAGGATTTTATTGTTCCTATACTATTTTAATATTAAAAGAGTCACTTTTGCAATTTGATAATTTAGTTAACAACATTTTGTCTACCAAAACTGAATATCTTGCTTATTTGAATGAAAACTAGTTTAATCTTAAAAACCAATTTCTTTTGTTGTTAATTACTTGGAATGGATAACAACAACAACAAAAACAAAAACAAAGCGTTCAATGAGTCACAATGAGGCCAAACAAACCAAACTGCCCAAAGTATAATACAAACGAATATGAACTTCGCATTTATTTTTTACTTATAACCTCATTACCATAATTTCTTTTGTTACTGACAGTGAAGAGACGCGCGTACGTCAATTGCCTATTCATTTGTTTGTTGTTTTTGGTTGTAGTTGTTGTGTTTTTGTTTTCTTTTGCTAAACGCATTAGTCTTTTTTCTTTCTCTCTTTATTTAAACTTATTTCGTGCCCTTGTCTAAACAATAGCGCAGAAAAATGCCTTCTCGAGTTATGCTTTTATGTCACTGAGTGATGTTTCTTATTTCACATATGACCACTTTTTTTCGTTTACCCCCTGCGCTGCCCTAACCTACTTTCTAGGTTATTGTTGCATGAGGGAAAAAACAAACAAGAGTATTATATAATTTCTTTCTGCAAGTTTGAGCTTGGACAACAGTCACTGACATTTAATTTCGTACAAGCAGAAAATTAAACGAACAAAAAAAACTAAACAAAACAAAAACAAAAAACCGCACAATGAGCGAAAAATCGGGAACAAAGTCATCAATCATCCCAGCAGCAACCGCCACAATAAAAGTGACCCACTTCTGTAGACGGATGCAATGGCAGCAAAACAAAATTTAAAAATAGACACAATCGCTTGAAGTGGTCCAAAATTAACCGCCCGCGCAGATTCGTTACACTGAAAACAAATTTTTTGTATATGATAAAACGAATTGTTTGTATTTTTTTATGTTCGACACTTTAAATTGAACATATTGAGGCAACATTTTGTACAGAAAATGTTTTAAGCGTTTTCGGTTGAACTTCTAAAAAATGCATTTTAAAAAATACATAATCAATATTTCAATTGTTTTTAGTGTAGTGACCATTTGTACCGCTGTGCCGCCGCCATCGTCGTCGTCGTCGGCCGGATATGTCGAGCACACAAATTGTTATACAAAATTTACAAATAACCGCATTTGGTTTGAATGCGTCAAGCTTTTGCTGTGTTAATTTTGTACACAATCCTTGCTGCCCGCCCCCTCCCCCCCTCAACACTAGCCCCCTTTCGTGGCCGCATCACTTTCACACGAGAAACAATTTAGTTGTTTTTTTTTTGCAACCACCACAAAATTGCATAATTTCTGCTCTCGAAAAAAATCAACAACAATAACAACAAAATTAATGTTTAATACCAAAACCGTTAACTGCTTTTTTTTTGGCATTTTGGCTTAATTAACACGATTTGCGTATTTTCGGTAACAACTGAGCGCCAAAATCAACAACAACAACAACAAATGAAATGAAATTTCAGGATATTACACAATATTGACAAAATGTTTTGTTTAAAAAATCCCCAACAAATTTAAGTTTTAAGTCTGACCTACATCACATTTGCCGGCTTTAACCTTGACCAAGTCGCAAATTCTACACCCCCACATTCTGCCATAAAAACTATTCGATTTGATGTTGATATCGTCTTGGAAATATCAAACAAGATATTAACATAATGTTTTATTGTGAATCAAATTTAAACCGACTTTATTATATTGTAATAAACTTTTGGTTGTAACGTCAACAGTTGTAAATATGGTAAAAAAATATTTACTATCCCAATTTTATTTGAAATATTTACATTTATTTTTGTTAATCAAGAAATTTTACATGTGAAGAGGTCCATAAAGAAATCAGAAAAAGTTTGTTATAGAGCGCAAAGGTTTTTTTTTGGAGATTTTAAGGTGGTTGGTAAAATGTGGAACTGTCCCACTCAGGCGTACAGAAACGATCGGTGTTTTCAAAAACTTTAACATTCGGCAACGTTCGCTTTCAGAGTTTTTTGTTGATTTGCTGTTACAAGCGAGTTTGTTTCCTAAATCTTCATTGATAGAAACGTATTCACATAAATTCGGCGATTAAAAACTCACTTCAAATTTCTATCTTCACGTTTTTTACAGATATGTTTGCTCGGAGTGCTTTCCGCGCTCACACTTGCCTCAGGGAAAGCGCTCTTCGATCAACAGCCTGCAGAGTCGCAAGCTAACAGCGCCAGTGTCGCCCAACAGCGCATCGACTTTGGCGGTGACGATCATCACCATATCGAGGAAGAGCACCATCATCATGAGGAGCATCAACACCACGAACACCATCATGACCCCGGCTTTTGGAAGAAAAAGGTCACCTGGAAGGAGGGTTGGAAAAAGATCTGGAAACCAGCGAAGAAACAAATCTGGAATCCTTCGTGGAAGCAGATCTGGAAGCCGATCTGGGTGCCGGTAAAGGTGCCTGCATGGAAAGACATTCAAGTTCCCGCCTGGAAACAGATCTGGAAGCCGGTCTGGAAAGAAATTCAGGTGCCCGCTTGGAAGGAAATTCAAGTTCCCGACTGGAAAAAAATCTGGAAGCCCATCTGGAAGGAAATCAAGGTGCCCGCCTGGAAAGATATACAAGTACCGGCATGGAAGCAAATTTGGGTGCCTGTTTGGAAGGAAATACAAGTACCCGCCTGGAAAGAAATACAAGTTCCAGACTGGAAACAGTACTGGACGCCCGAATGGGTTAAAGTGGGTATACCCGGCGAAAAATATCTCGGTAAGGATCACGAAGGTTGGGAGTACACCAGTCATGATCTTTGGAAGAAGAAGCTCGTCTGGAAATCACACTGGAAAAAGATTTGGAAGCCGGCCAAAAAACAAATCTGGGTGCCGAGCAAAAAACTCGAATGGAAGGAAGACTGGAAACAGATATGGAAACCGGCTAAAAAGCAAATTTGGGTCGACGACAAGAAACTTGAATGGCAAGAGGCGTGGAAGCAGATCTGGAAACCTGCCAAAAAACAAATTTGGGTGCCCAGCAAGAAACTCGAATGGAAGGAGGGCTGGCAACAGATCTGGAAACCAGGAAAGAAACAAATCTGGGTCGAGGACAAGAAACTCGAATGGAAGGAAGCGTGGAAACAAATCTGGGTGCCCGGCTGGAAGGAAATTTGGGTGCCCGCGTGGAAGAAAATCTGGAAGCCTGTTGTCATATCTGAATGGTTCCCAACGCCCGATCACCACGACGACCACCATCAACATCACGCCGAGCACGGTTGGGCTGATCGCAAAGACAATGGCGCAGCAAACGATGCCACACGCGACAAAGTCGTGTGGAAACGCGATGAAGCCAATGCAGCGGCGGCAACACAGACACCGACACCGACCAGAGACAATAAATCGACACAGCTGCGACCAGTAGCCGATGGCGTCACTGGTTTCCAAGCAAAGTCATTTGAAGGTGCTGCTGTCACTCCTACACGTCGTACTTCAGCGCAAGGATTTAGCTGGCCAGGAGCGTAGATTGTCGTTGTTGAGAGCTAAGCAAAGAGAATTTCCAAGCCGCCATTTTGTATGTAAACTTAACGCTTTGCACACCACATTCGGAACGTTGCAGAGAGCCACATCAAGGCACACTCCATATCCTTGTAAATATTTCAGTCGTTAGTTTATAAGTTTTTTGTTTATTATATGATAATTTTATGTACCTAAATTGTTGAGTAATTTTAGCATAAGTCCATGCCACCACCCCCACCCAAAGACGTTCTAGGTAATACCGAGCGCCCTCATTCCTAAAAGAACACCTTAAATTATGATTTTTCCCTTTTCTATTCCTAAACATTTATTTAAAACTGCTTCTCTTCCGTCTTCGCTACATTTAACAAAAAATTAATTGTGAATTCTATTTTTAAGGGTTCTGCGAAGTCGGCCTCAGAAAATATCAGGCCCAAAAAGAAGGCTTTATTTATATTACGAAATTGAATCCAACTCTTTGGATCATATATTTTCAAGGTCTAATTCGCAGCGCCATTTTTAAGTAAAAATTAATTTAAAAAATAAACTTTTTCAATACATTTTACAAATATGTTTTATTTTATTTTAAATTGGCAAGCATACAAAAATTTTTAATTAAGTTATAAATTACTTAAAAATAGTATAAATAAGTTCAATAAATTAAATAGACAATTGGGCATTTTTTCGAACAGTAAAGGACGGAGACTATTTTGTTGGAAGCTGCTTCGCTTTTCGCGCTATACTTACATTTTGTACTTAAAAAAAAACTATTGGAACCCTATAGCCAACCTTGCAAGAAGCTGTTCTAGTAATAATTTGATGCGGCTTCCTTTATATGAAAACTGTCTTCGCTGTTCTTCTTTTGCCAACCTGGTGGTGCATTCGGCAGAGGCACCCATTCATTTTGTATTACTGGACCCCAGACCTTTTTCCAGACAGGTACATAAATCGCCTTGGGACGCCAATATTTTACCCAACGCGATTTCCATGTGGTCTTTCGCGTCCAAAAGCCATCCGCGTTTGGATCCGTTGTGTCTGTATGCTGAACACTTTCAAAATGGAATGCAATTTTCGTTATTAATCTAATCTTATCATTAATTAAGTAATCGGATTATTTATATTTCGTTTTAAAATTGTGTAATTCGATGCACTCACTCACATGGTGGTTTTCGAAGCGTGCGATTCGACGCTTACCAACAGCCACAAACTGATGACCACCAGAAATAAAACACAATTGAACTGAAAAATCGAATTCACAAATTAATAAAAATAAAATCACACTTTAGCGCCAACACTCACGTTGAACTTCATTTTCCGAGCAACAAAAATTTCCTTTTGGTTTTCGTTTATCAAATTATGAGTATATTGGTTTCGTACTGCCAAGACGCCGCCGCAACCTTCGCACTTCAAGATTCCGAAAAGCAATCAAGCGCATTCACTTTCATTACAGCGTTAAATACTTCAAAGTGTTTTTAAAATTGTATACAACAAATTCAGCTGATTTGAATTTGTAATAAATGCATTTGACCAGCAAAGCACACGCTAAAGTTATTCACCACAATACACCAACCACGATGCGGCATGCTCTTTTAATTACACATTCACCACACGGTGCGGCCGCGCATGCGCGACAACAAAACAGAAGCCTATAAAACAGCGTCAATTGGCGCAAAGTTTGCTTGTGAATTCTGCGCACACATCTCCGCCCCGCACATAAATTCGACATTTCTTGTTGCGATTTTTGCGATTTAAAAAGGTTTTGGTTTTATCTTTTTTGATAATAAGTTGCATAAGTGTGGTGGTATGTATGTGCCTAAACAAATTTGAGGAGAAATCACTTAAATTATTGTACAACACACACGCACATTACGTACACAAACTGTTTGTTGAATTTTATAGGATACATTTTTGTTCTTTATTGGTTTTTCGTTATTGTTTTTGTATTTTTTTTTTCATTTACGTCTAATAAATTCTTTGTATACAGCTTTGCAACGAAACGTTTTAGCGATTGAGTAGTAGCTCCAAAGCAAAAGCAACACAAATTTCCCAACACATTTTCGGTCAAAATTGTTTTTGTTGTTGTTTTCTTAGCTTAGTTTCAAAATAGTATTTAGTATTTTAATTGTTTGTTTTGTGTTTGTTACTCAAACAAACAATTTAACATATCGACTATCAAGTTTATTAATATGAAAACTTCAATTCAAACTTCAACTATAATATATAACTACAATATAATTTTAATAACCGATTTTTCTTTTTCTTTGAAAAATTAACCGAATTTAATATTTAAGTATTTTAACTACAAATCAACTAAATTTTTCCATTATTGTTATCATATCAACGAACATGTCAATCGAAATGCCGCAATAGAAAAGTATTTAACAATAACTTTCAGAGGTGTGGAAAATAAAAACGCTCAGAGAAAAAGCACCAGCAGGTTTTTAAAATTGTTTAATATAAAAAAGAAATCAATTGCTGAGTAAAAGTTGCAATTTAAACAAAAGTCAAATTTAAGAAAATCATTTTAAAAGTTGTTGTTTTCCTATTAAACTCTTTTAAAATAAACATCGCATAAACCTGAATGGCACTTGCACACTTTTAAACAACCAGCTTTAAAGTGTTCAAATATTTTGTACAGACATTTGATATTATTTTACTTTCGCTCCAAGTGATTTCGTTTACTTTGAAAGTCCATTTTAAGATATTCTATGTTTTATTTTGAAAAACGTTTTAATTTCCACGCCTCCAGCGTTTTTTATACATATATATCAGCATACATTTAATTTTATAATAAATTTACTTAAAGTAATACAACTTATAGCTACTGCTTATACAAAATATCTAAAGCAAACCATATTAGGCATTATTCGAGAAATGTTTGGTTAAAGCGAAAATCAACTTGCGCCTTTAAACAAACAATAAAAAGCCTTGCAAAAGTTTAAAGTCAGCTTTACATATCAAAAGGAGAGTACTTTTAGTTTTAGTTTTCGTTTTAACTTGAGTATATTGCATAAATATTTTTAAATGTTTACATTTTTTATTTAACAATTTTAAATGCTTTGTTGTTGTTTTGTTCAGTATTGTTTTATGTTTGTTTTTAATTCAAGACCATTCGGGCGTGTGAATTTTCGAATATTTGTTCTTAATAATCGTTGAGTTTACAGTTTACGCAAAATGTATAAATGTATTAGGCATGTGTCTGTGTTTTACTAGCTTATTGCAGTAGTATGCGTAGAACAGTTTAAGTCAGTCTTTAGAAATATATAATTCGTTTTTTGTTTGTTTGTTTGTTCTTAACTTAACACAAATGAAAATGATGTATAAATATAAATTTAAATGTACTGCGGCTAGACGCTCGCTTAACATAAAACATAAAACACATTCAATTTGCTTAGCGTAAAAATAATTGCAAAATGGAGAAACGTTTTTTTTTCCTCCAATTAAAGAATATTTTTTATATGTTTGTCATAAATCAAGAAGTTCTTAAATATGCTGGAAAAAATTCAGACATATTTGAAATCATTTGCATAATACAAAAAAGAAACTTAGTTTTTAAAACTTTACGAAATATTAAAAAATGCTCAAAATTGGTTCGAAATATATTTTAAAACAATGGCTCAAATATATCCCAAAAACCGCACAAAAGTATGCAATGCATTATTTGCACTTAAAGTATCTACGAGTAGAATCAAATTTGACCCCAAATGCAATTCTTAATTTTTTCCAACTATTTTAAAATGTGATTTTGCGAACTTTACTCAAATGACATCAGATTAATCGGTGGCAACGGGCGCGTCTGCGCATTCCGCTGTGCGGCCACTTTGCATATCGAGCTCGTCCAGAGTCGTGTCGCCTGCGGACTATCAGTGCGAAACTTGTACACTGTGCCCAACGTATGATGATACAGCTCAAAGGAGTTCTTGTGCTTCGGATTGTCGAGTACCTGTGCGTTCCAGCCCTCCAACGGGCACACCTTGCACGGCTCGCGTTTGAAATCACTACGCTCGCTACCCTTAAACGATTTGGGCGGAAAGTAGACCAATGAATTGGCCCAGATTTGCAGCCAGTAGCGTTGCCACGATGCGACCGCCGGCTTGCGTCCCTCCTTCTGCACTGTTTTGCGTCGCACGCAGCCCTGCAGGCAGTATTGGGCGTCCATAGGTGCCGCCGCATACAATAAATTCAACGCTAAATCGCTATCGCTAGCAACAAAGTGGCCGGCAGCATCCGCTTCAGTGTTATAATCCTGAGGCGTCAGGTGTCCGCCGCCGCCAATAGAGCCATCTCCGATAATCGAATGATGGCTATGCTCGAGCACGGAATCATCGAGCAAATGACGCGGTGGTTGCAGCTGTTGGCTGCTATTGTGGTCGCCGCTGTGTCGCTTTTCATCACTGCCGAAATATCCCATTGCGGGAATGTAGTTGCCGGCTTCGTTATGGCTGTGTGTAATTTTGCCAAAAATGCTGCAAACGGAAATTAAAGAAATTGTTTGGTTTTGTTTTTGTTAATTCATACATGGGTAAGAAATCTTGATCGTGTATGAGTTTGTGCGAATGTGTAAATGTGAATTTGAACGCGTGTGTATGTGTGTTAGTGCATTACGGAGCTATACAATAGTTAAACGACAAACAATAAAATAAAACATCCAAACAAATTTTTAAAGTACAGGTAATTTAAATTAAAATATTAGTAAGACAAAAATAATAAATGACATTAGTATTAAAAAAGAGAACAAAACTTAATCAAATATTATTCAAGATAACATTAAAATATCATCCGAACAAAATCAGATGAAGTAATTATTTACTTTGCACAATTTCATTTTTTAAATTTAAGTACCCAAAACTGGGATTGTAAAAAAGCTCCCGAATAAGAATAAATATGAGCTATTTACAACCCGGCTTGAGACAGAAAAAGAAATTAAAAAAATAACTTGAAGAATCAAACGTAAAATTTTATAACATAAATAAATTTTACTAAAAAGCACAACTAAATATATCAAAATTTGCACGATTTGCTTGAATATAAAGAGAAGTACTTCAAAAGAAAGAGATGTATAAGTGCATATGTACATGTGGTATTAATGCAAAGAATGTGTTTTTTTTAAAAGGGTAGCGAAATTTTGTTTTTGTTTTTTGCGTGTGAGTGAATGTGTTGAAAGAAATCAAATAAAATGTGTTGTGTGACTTTTGTTGCTAATTTCGCACTCACCGACATCTGCAACGCTTATTCGAAATGGTACCGATGCCCGGCGCAATCATCAAAATTGAACATTGACATTTTTGATAAAAATTTCGTGGCAAACTTGTGCTACGAAATCTACAAATTTGACATTTAAACAAAAATTTCAAACAATTATATTGCAATTTCAATTTCATACGAGGATGTGATTGAACAAAAGTAAACGTAATTTAAAGTGCGCGAAAATTTTTATTTTTAGTGTAGAATAGACGAGGATGGGGAGGTCGAACGAACATTTGTACGGGAAAGTAAATCCAATTACGTGGTGCGAGTGGTGAGTAGTGTGCGAGCGTGGTGGTAGAACAGAAGCGATGGCAGATGAGTCGAGTAGTAGACATTTTATTGCGTGGAAAGAATAGTAAAAGTATACAAAAAAAGTAGACAAATTTATAGCGTGAAGTGGTTAGTAAAAAAAAAACAAAATAAAAAATAGTCGGAAATGTATCGATAAAACTTCGATTTATATCGAAAATACTACAGTTTAAACGTTCAGTTTTTAAATACTGTTTCAATATTCTTGGGGAATTTTCAATACAATAATTAATTAAAAATTAATGTTTTGAATAAATCAGAAAAATACGAGAACATATTGAATTGTAGTTTACGGTTATCGAAATATTCGAAAATTTCTCAAAATAAATACATTTAAAAATAGTTAGGCAATTAGAGAGTAAGAAAATAGCAACTCACTTTGTACCCAAACTGCGACACTTGCGATGGCCTGGTATAAATTTCGAGCTGGCGCTAGCAATGCGCATCGAACCAATTGTCTTGGCGGGCGAGAGGTTCAAACAAGCAAGCGCTGGTGTTACCGCATCCACATTAAACGATTCTTTTGAACTGCAAGACGAGGAACTGGGACCGGATGGCGAGATTGGCTCAAGTTTTAAGGATTTCCTATCACAAAAACAAAATTGCATTATAAAATTGTATTAAACTTTATTTGCTATAGTTCACGCACTTGTATTGATCCTCTTCGAAAATATTTTGCAACTCCTCGATGTAGCGTATCGATGTCAAGTATTTCTGTGTCGCCACCAATGCCGGCAGAATGTTACCATAGTCCGATTGCTGATAGTTGGCGATGACGCGTAAAATGTTGTTCATTTTATTACGTCGCTGCTCGGGTTCGAGGCCACCGCGATGCGGATGCGCCAAATCGATATAGATTAGATCGGTTAGAAAAAGGCCCAAATAGGGTATGCAGGGCAGACGCAAACTCTCCAAATAGGCGCGCAAATTCTCCCAGTTATTATGGTCGCTGAAAATGTCGGCGAGGCGATCGAACGACTGGCGATCCTTTTTGGCCAGACAGGACCAAGTCTTTTTCAAGCGGTAAATGCTGGCGCTTTGCATGGCGGAGATTATGGCGAATAATGAATGCAGGTTGTTGAGCTCGTGCAATTTTTTGGCCACCTACAGTAAACAAAAATAATATATATATTAGAATTTCAACGATATTAATGTAATATAAACTCACCTTAATGAAATGTGTCAATATTTCGGCTCGTTGCTTTGGCTGTTCGCCGCTCAATATCTCCTGCACCGTCCAGAAAATTGTGTGATTAAATCGCTTCGTAAATGCAACAATATTAGGCGTTGCAATGTGTTTGTCCTTTTTTGTCCAGCCGCAGCTGGTCAGCTCGTCGGGCTGTATGGCGGCAAACACTGGAAAATCTAGCAGTGTAATCTGCTTGGCTAATTCTTCGGCTGGAACACGCAGAGCGCTCAATATTACCGAATCGAAGTTCTTGATGGAGGCATGTGCGGGTAAACTTTGCGATTTGCCAGGCTGTGCTGAAGGCACAGAGGAACTGCTGCAAAAACCAAGTTAAACATTTAATATAAAAAACAGTAGAATACAAATTTCGATTACATGAAAACGAAATGCAAAATGTTGTGCAAAAAAATACCTACCCAACGCTATAGTAGCAACCCGGTGAGCCTGGCGAGGAGGATAACGCATTCAGACATCCGATTGAGTTCTTGCGACGTGCGCGTGCACTCTTCACATTCAGCGTTTTGCTGGCCGACTGTGTAAGACGATCATTGGCATTCGCGGCCGTCGCATCAAAATGACAACTTTGCGTTGACTTTGTGCTATCCTTGCGGTTGCGAGTGTATGAAATGGTGGCGGCACCGTTTGCAGTACCATTACCACCGATGCCGCTACCGCCGCTAAGCCTTTTGCGGCTGCTGCTGCTGTCGCTACCCTCAAAAAGCGAGGAACCGCGCTGTTGGCGCTGGTAGGCAGCGATTGATGATGTTGTCGACGGAGTCCGTTGCAACGCGGGACCACTGTAGGTGGACATGTCGCTGCTCGGTGGTGATTCTTCGCGTAAGTTCTTGTAAATATATTCATCGCCAAGCTATAAGCAAAAATAAACCAATTATACACAAATTGTAAAATTTGTTTCAACTTTTACATTTTAAGGTGAAAGTCAAAATTTAATTTTCTTCATTTTAAAATAAGAAGAATTTGTTTTACAAAAATTATTAAGCAATTTTTTTTGCATAAATCAATTGTATTTATTTATATTTTTTATTATTATAGCAATAATGAATCATTAAAACGAAAAAAATAAATAAATTTATAAATAAACGATTATTTTTTAATTTATTAATAAATATACAAAATAATTCTATTGACAAGTTTGATTTTATGGCATCTGTAAAAGCAAAATGTCGAACCCAATTTAAAATAAATGCATTCATTTTAACGAACCTCAACATAGCGCAGACTGTCTGAAGACATTTCTCGTGTGATTTCCGAGTAGCGCATCATGGCATTCCTTCTTCAGTGCCTCCTCCCACCTACTGTCCCAGTGCTCCTACCTACGTTTGGTTCGTGTGTTTGTCTTTCTGCAATTATCTGCCGGAATGATGAAATCTTTGCGCGTATTTCAAGAGTCCAAAACGCTTGCTGCAATTCGAAAGAAAGAAACAATTTTAGTAAATAGGAAATTCAAATTAAAATTGCGGTTGGTTTTTTTTTTTTTAATTGTACATTATTTGAACTTTTAAGTTCGCTTCAAAAATCTGCGATAAGCCGCAATTGTGACTACACATAAATTTCATTTGTACGTATGTAGTCTGTCGTATTTTCCCTCAAAGCCTGATAATGTTTAAATGTATTTTTTTTAAGTTAAAACGTTTCATGTTTTATTGATTAGAAAAGCCGCGCCACGCCGTACCGCGTCGCTCGTATGCAAATATTAATGCGGAACTGTGCGATAACTTCAAGTTTTTAAATGCGTTGCGACTTTTGACATAAAAGCATTAATTGTTTGAGCTGCAATTGTATAATTTTCTTATCGCAAAGTACTTTTAAAAAACTTCTGCTTTTAAGAAATTTTCCTTTTTTCCTAGAGATATTTTCTCAAACTGTTTGCTTATTCCAGAAAAATGTTTATGTGAAGCGGGAGATTGAATTTGACAAAAATCATGAATTTAAAATAGCCAAGACGGTTTTTAAAACTTTTGGGTATATTTTAACGTTAATTTTATTTATTTAAATTTATTTCGTTTAGACTTATTTAAGTTGAAATTGCATTTGCCACTTCGCGCAAGAAATAACGCTTCATAATAAAAACAAACTGAAAATGCATTTGAATTTTTTTGTTTAATTTTACCCAACGCAAGTCAAGCACACCAACAAAAAATAAATATATTTGAAAAAAAAAACAAAACAAACTTGTTCAACGTCAATAATAACAACTACAATGAGCAGTAGTTGAGTGTAGATATGCGTTTTTGAATTTCACAAAATTTCCGTTTTGGCCACGCGTTTAGACCACGCTTGCCAGCCAACAAAAAAACAAAGAAGAGGGGGAACATTTTTGTACAGAAACTCATAGAGCAGAACAACAACAACAACAATAATGATAAATAAAAGACAAACAAATAGGATCAACAGTTGCAGCTGACGATCGTTAAGCGTATGCGCCTTTTTTGGACACGCTCGGACGGTTAAAATATGCAAAAACCAAAAAGTGAACATAAAATGAAAATGAAGCAAGGAGGAAATGGTGAATCACGCAAATGATCACACGACGAAAGGGGCCAAAAACGGTCAACAACAAATGACGACAACAGGGAGCTGCTGGCTACATTTAAACACGAACCACAAACCATCAGTAGCACAGCCATGAAGGTAGTCAGCGTGTATGTCCATTAGTCCGGTGTGTTTTCGGACACGCGTCTACGCTTTTACGAGGCGATCGTGCTAAGGTCCAGACAATTTTAAATTAAAAGTACAGGAAGTAAAAGATTAATAAAAACGTTTATTAAGTATAACAAATTGTGCATACATTCATTTAAACAATTTAATATGCTTGTTGTTGCAAAAATAGTAGCTCAGAAGCCTTACTCTCCCGATTCTTTATATTTTTGTTTCAATTTTAAAGGACATTATAAATTTCCAACTGGCAAACAATTTTGTCCTTTATTTTATCTATTTGTATATTAAAATTAAAGTTGTCATTTATACCCAAAGACTTTAATACCAAAAACATTGACCACGAGTTGTAATATTAAAATGCTTGAATTAAAGTAACCACAACAAACTGTAGACATGGAAATAAAACAAAAATAGAGAAGATTTCTGTTAATCCAATAAGCCTTGAACTCAGTTTTCGGTGTATTTTGCTTTTATTTATAAAAGCCAAACAACAAAAGCAAATAAACAGATACAAAAAGCAGAATTCTAAAACAGAAAAACAAAAAAACAAAAAACATTCGCAATAAGATACGACAACGACGACAAAGAATCGTCAAGAACATCCAGCAACAATTTTGTGGAAAGAATTAATGACGCCACCTCATTCAAGGCATACAAAGAAATTTATTGGAAAAAAGAAGAAAAACCAACCAAAAATAATAATACAAACAATAAACGGCGAACGTCATTCAGCGGTGGCGGTATCAGACAAGCGCATCTGTTCAACGCGCATCAACAAAATTCCAAAATGCCACAGCAGCATCAGCAGCATCAGCAGCATCAGCAGCAGAGCAGCGCAGCGAAATGAAAATGGGAAAAATCTCTTAAAATATCCGTAAAAACCGACGGCCGCGTGACTAAGGTCGCGTAACATTTGATGCTTCTTCTTGTTCCTTCGTTTATTCTCCCAAAATTTTCATCCATAGTTGTTCAATTCTATCCGAGCGACCCGACGCACATGCAAAAGTTTATCTTTGTTTTGCGCAAGTTGAGAAGAATTTCGACTAATTTTGTGACTAAAAAAACTCAAATAATTAAAATATTTTCTAATTTATAGCGAAATTGCTTTCCAAGTCAAAGCGAAAGCGTCCGTCCGTCCGTTTGTTCGTTCGTTGCATGCATTTAAATACTTTTTCGATTGTGTCTGACCTCAAGTAATTATTTTCAATTAGAAGCGATAATTCTTCGAGATAAATTGTGCGCGCAAGATTTCAAATTTAGTTTGTTTTTTGTTTTTTGGTTTTGTTTTTATTCAATTCGGAACAAAATTAAAGAAATGAGATCATAGTGAAGAAAAGAACAAAATTATTATTCTTAAAGATGTATCATTATAAACGCATTAGCTTCTACGCGCTAGGATGATGCTAGAGAAATGATTTCAATTCAATAACTGGACACAATACGGGGAACAATTCTTGAGTTAAAGTTTGACAAAAATTTAATGTAAACTATACTCTTTAATGTTGGTTTTTATTGTTAATAATTAATATAATTCGTAGTAAATAGTAATAATCTATTCGATAAATTTTGAATCAGGAATTCTTAGCTAAAAAAATGGGATATTTAAAAAATCCCTAATTAATTCAATTAAACGTGAGTTTGCGTTTAATGGAACATAAAACAACATAAAATGAACCAAAGATCTCGAAAAATGTTCATTCAAAGATGTTTAAAACTTTGAAAGCTTAAACAGCGATTCAAAAAACTAAAGAAAACACCCGCGACATCTCAAAAAAGAACCAGACAAGTCGGTTCTTCTGTCTATTGTATATGCACCACATTATTATAAATATTTTATTAAGGAATTTTATATTGAAAACGAATCATGAGCCACCAGTTGAGATATTTCCTTTAGAGCGTTTTTGTACCAAAATAACCAAAGTTATGACAGACAGCTTTAATTATTCCCCTTGAGTATTTCTCCATGTTACAAGCATTTGCCCAAACACAATTCGAGTATACCCCACAGAGTGGTGCAATATAGAAAACATTTTAATTTGTTAGTTCCTCTACTTAACAATTTAACTAAATTATCAAACAGAAACGATTTGATTTGAACATTCTTTCGACTTACACAATTTCTGCTGTAAATTTCATTTTCTAACTTGGTAATTTAATTTTGTAATTCGCTTTTTTTTAATTTAATTTTTACACTTGAAAATGTTGCGCGAGCCGACTACTGCGAGAAGAAGTACGGCAAAACACAGCGACATTAAAACAACAACTGAATAGAATCAATTACACACACAAGAAATAAACGACGTCGGCGGCGACCACGACGAGTTGGCGCTGCTTTCGCTCGTTGCAAAAGTGGTTGGTGGCTACCAGCAATTCAGCCCAGCTAGCCAGCCAGCCAGCCAGCCAGCCAGCCAGCCAGCCAGCCAGCCAGCCAGCCCACAACATGCCCAGTTTTTTCTCCTTACATAAATTTCCCAATCAAAAAAATAAACAAAAACGCGCTTCGCGGAAATCGACGAAAGCGAAGAAAAATTGTTTACCTCATTGCAGCAAGCGAAGACAACGCGACATGCTGCACAGTACTTCTTACTGCGTGTGTGTTAAGAAAATAAAAATTATTTCTTTAAAAATTGAAAACAAATTTGTATGTTTTTTCAAACAATTTAAGTTGTTAGTTTTTTTTTCACTAAAGTTCAGAATATTAATTTTTTAATATTGCAAGAAAATTTCAAACTGATTTTTGTAC
This sequence comes from Suillia variegata, assembly GCA_949127995.1. NCBI lineage: Eukaryota > Metazoa > Arthropoda > Insecta > Diptera > Heleomyzidae > Suillia > Suillia variegata. The sequence continues at coordinate 60,890,706 of OX421842.1, read as the reverse complement.
AATATCCCAGTACTGTGCGACAGAAGCAGGCGGTTAAGGTGAGGAGGGAGTGTTCGGTGGCGATTGATTCCAAAATCGATTTTGCAATTGGTGAGTTGCACGGTAGGAAGCGGAGGGTAGGCTGGCGGTACGGTGTGTTTTCCAAAACATGCAAAATTTTATGGTTTGTTTTCAATTCAACGCCGTGTGACTTCAGTGAGAAATTCCTTTCGAATTATGCGTGGGTTAAGTTTTCAAAAGAAGTTCTTTTGGGGTTTTTTATTTGGCATTCATTTTCGGGGGCGGCAAATGTGTTGTGGCATATGCCTAAATTTAATCCAAATTTAGATTTTTAATTCAAAACATCTTCTGTGGTAATATATTTCCGAGTTGTATTTCTATTTTATTTCTTGGTCACTTTAGGCATTCTTTCCCTAATTTCCGATAATAAATTCCAAACGCCTACAAACTTTGTGCTAAATGGACACATGCGTGGGTTTAAATTTACAAAGATTTTTTGGACTTGGAAGACAAAACAAAGCAATTGGGATTTTGTACTTAAACTACAATAGAAATTTTCCATTATTAGCCCTTATTCCATAATATGTAAATATGTAGTTAAAAAACTTAAAAGGCATATACAACTTTTTTTGATAATTGCATTCGAAATTGTGTGAAAATCTACACTTAATAATATTTTTTTTACACAGAATTACATTTCTAATATATATTTCAACGTAATAAAAACATTTTTATTTATTTAATGATTTACTAAAGACGATTACATTAAAATAAAATAAAATAAATTCCAATCTGCAAGGTTAACGTGTGTCGCCGCCGCCGATGGATGCGTCAAGTTCAACAACCGAAAAACGCGCAAAAATTTTTCCGTTAATAATTTTAACCTTCGGCCGACCGAGATTATTTATTTTTTTTTTTAATGTCACGCATTTTTACTTAAATGACCATTCCTCAGCTTAGCTGATCTCTTCTTATTTAAAATTAATGTCATATCTGGAGGGGAAAATATTTCGTTAAAAGTGATGACAAAACGAGCGCAGACAACAAAGAAAATAGACCTGATGTATGGCATATCCAAAGAAGCAAAAGAAGATATAGAAATTCGCTGTAAAGAAGAAAAATATAACATGGAAAAGAAGCAGCGGTTGTATTAGAAAAACAAAGCCGACGAAGACGAAGCAGACTAAAAGCAATATTATTGACCCACTTGAAAAAGTGGCACAGCTGCACTTGGCGACGACGACATTCGCTGCGTAAAGTGCAACAAACAACAGGAGAAGGGGGAACGGTGAGGAAAGATCAGTCAGTTGTCTTAAACGTAAAAATAAGCTCAAGACCGCGAAAACTGACAGACAGACAAAGTTATTTAAAAAGAGCTAAGCGTGTGTAGCATTAATCGTAAACAAAACTATTACAAACATTTTTAAATTGAAACTATAATAAGAGTTTATTTCAATAAGTTGTTCTACATTCTTCAGAATTTAAGTTTAATTAACAGTAATAAAATTCTCTTCAGCTACTTAAAAGCTCAAATAAACTCTCGTTAATCCTTTTGGAGTAGGATAAGAAATTGAATTATCGTAATAAGAACCAAAATCATTATTAAGCTTTTTCGTTTAATTAAAGATCTCTACTTATCCTTAAGGACAAACGCAGGACACTTTGGATACATCATGGCAAGAAATCTGAAATAACATCTGCTTAATAAATTCAAAGGAACACAAAGATAAATACAAAATAAAACACAATCGAAAGGAGTTTGCCACGACAGATGCAACCTGTAAACAAGTCTTTTTTGATGCTGATCGCAGTTGTTGTTGTTGTTGTTGTTGTTAGTGCTGCGTACAAGGTATCTGCAGAATACAACGAAATTATGAAAATTAGTAGTTGCAGCTGTTAGTAGCAATTATTTACTTTTTTTTCACATTTTGATTATGTTTTTTGTTGTTATATCTTAAGGTTTACTGTTTTAACGATAACGCGGTCAACCGACGGTTCTTATCGCCTTCGTTGGCATTTTTGTATCCCTACAATTTTGTAGAAAACGTTCTATGAACACATTTTTATATACATACATACATACATACATACATACATACATACATACATATGTTTTTCTGAAATATTAACAGCTGATTTATGAGGGATACATTTTTAATGAATACGAGGCAAAAACGAGCTTAAACGAGAACGGCTATTTAAACAATTTATCTAATAATGAACGATTGCATTGAGTTTGTGGTTATCAAACTATTGAAAGTCAGAAGATTTGAAAGTCTTGATTTTCGATTTACTTCACTTTATAGTTGAAACTGATTTATTGGAACTGAGATACTTTTAATAAATATTGAAAATAAAGTATCAACTACAGCGTCCGTTAATTTAGTTAATATATATTTAAAATATATAAGAGTAAGTTAAAGTCATTAAGGTTTGATGCAGACAATTTTTGAATTGAAATAGATTCATTAAATCAACAAACTTTGAGAAAGCAACGAAACAATTTGCATTTGTAGTAGTGAAACGGTTTTTATTTATTTGTTTAATAAAATGAATATTTATTTTCTTTGGTAGCGCGCACACGCGCCCAGAATTCAAAACGCGAATAAACAAATCAATAGAATGGGTGGCTAAAAAGGGGCTGTGTATTTGGGGGTAGGCGGAAGTAGTGAGTGCGGTTGGTGGCTGTCTTAAAAAAACAAACGCAGCAATGCGCTACAAAATCATTTTCGCTTTGGATTTAATTTTTTGCATTGAAAAAACAATGCTTCTCGCTTCTCGCATTTTGCGTTTCGTAATCAATTATTTAGTTAGCTTAGCAAAAAGTAAAGCAGGAAGGAATAAACAGCAAAAGAAAATCCAAGTTGATGAGAAAGTCGCTAAATAAATAGAAAATTCAGCTTGATAAGCAGGATGAGGCAGGAAGGGAGGTGAATCTACAATTTATTTATGTTCTCAATCAATTTGAACTGTCTGTAGTCGTCGTCGTCGTCCGTCGTCATGAAATCCCGCGCAGTTCCTTCCCCTCTCTCATCATTGTGCACCTTCACAAGTCGGTTTTTTTCTGACTTTGGTCACCGCGCCACTGTCTAAAAATAGTCACCGAAGCGTTGGGTACTTTTGGTTGAGACTCCCATTTTCCAATTCAAATATTTTTATTTGTCGCGCGCCGCAAACAATTCAAATGAATTGCAGAAAAAAGGCGTGGCTGTGCTTGGTCGGTAGGTAGGTACTCACCCTTTTTAATTTATCGCCAAAATCATCGCCGCCGTCGCCTCTGGGAAAAATTAAATTTTCTGTGCACCGTATTGAAAAAAAACTAAAACGCAGCAAAGAACGCCCTTTGCAAGACCAAAAAAAAAACAATGCGCTTTTTTTAAATTAAAACTCAAATTTTCGTTGTTCGCGTTTCCACTTAAATTTTGTATTTATTTTTCTGATTTCGTTTTGTCTCACTGCAGTTTTTTCATTTTCCTTTTTCTTCAAACTCGAAATTACAATTCGCGACGACCACACGCCGACAAGGAGGAAAATTTTAGAACTGACAAAAAAATACAACAGCTGCCAGAGAAAAACGCCGTGTGAAAATTTTCGACGGCACCTAGCCGACGAAAATTGTTACCGGCGGCTGAAACCGAAGCTTCATGGTTTGTGGAGACGACAAATAAAAATCGTTTCCAGCTAATTTATTTAACAAAAAAATTAAATTCATTGTTTAAATTTTCAGCTACTTTGATAAAATTTCGGTGAATTCGTCGGAATGTTGATTATCAGATTTTAGCCTGTGTTGTCGGCGTAGGCACGAAAAAGTTCGGCTTCTGACTCGGACAATTGCTTGAGTGCTTGCTGAAATATTTGCTTGAACTGCGATTATTTGACTTATTTTGCATGGTCTGGTAACACTAGCTATATTTAAACAGGTGGCAGCTCAAAAGCTTACCGTGAGTTTGAATTTTTCGTTTTATAAAATTTTTAAATTGTTGCGATTTGCTTTTTTTTTGGTTTGATTCGCTTTGTGTATATAATTTAATAAGTGCACATCCACCTGAAGTTCACTACTGTAGGCAAATAAGTCTTAAATTCTTGACAGCCATCAATATTTTGAGCTTGAACATAAAGTTGCCCAGCAGTCGTGGCCTCCTTATTTCTCGTTAAATCCTTAAGAGTCTTATTGGAAATTAATAACCGAATGCTGATGGAGACCGGTGACCTGGTAAAGAAGAGAATCAGGTAAGAATCAAGAAATTTGAAAAAGCTTAAAATTATTAATTATAATATTATTATATGAATTCGATTATTCAACAACGCTAAGCGTGCTGAAATCTGCAAACACATTTTCATGCGCTTGAAAAATTATTTATGTTGCTAATCGGTGTGTTAAATAATCACAAGACAACTACCAAATTTCATCATAATCACTTCCGATAAAAAATACACTAACATTGCTCATTTAGTAAAATGTTACACCATGCCCACTTATGCCCACAAAATTATTTATAAAACGTATTTTTCAGTTAACGAAATTAGCTTGCAATGAAGGCAAGTTGTAAATATTTCAAAAACTAACCAGTTCAATTAAGTTTTACACAGTCAACTGGTCTTTCAAATCTCTTAATATACTTCTATGACCAGTTGCAGAACTAGTTCAAAACAAACTAGTATTTTTAATAACGCTGTAATAGCAATATAACGTATCTCTCTCAAAACAAAAACAAAAACAAGTTTAGTAGTTAAGATTAGTTTATTTGTGTATATTGTATATTTTATATTAAGAATGATTAAATATAATATTTCTGTACTCTTAATTATCAGAGTTATGTACGTGAATTGGTATTATCTACGACACTCAAAGAATTTAAAAAATCATTCCTCTCATTTATTTATTTTGTTGTTTTGTTTATACTTTATGTATTTTGTTAAGTTTAATTTAAAAAATATATATATATGTTATCTTTTTGTTTTTTTAGTTAATTGATTCATATTTGCAAATTTAACCACAATTAAAACGTAATAGTTAAAGTTAAAACCAATTGTTACAATTTAAATGGTTTTTCTCTGAGTGTACACATTTTTTAATAATTTCTCTGCTGGTTTTTTTTATCGACCGTCAATTCCCGAACTTTAAAGATTTTTTTGAAATGTATTTTTTCATACATATTTCGTCGCCTCTTCATAGCGATCGACAATTCCATTCAAATATAACAATGTATATATGTATATATATTTATGTATTTACAACAGGGTTTGTTTCGCCTTTAGCCAACTAATATACAATGTTTTTAGTTTTATATTTTCATATATTTATTTATTTATATATATATATATGTATATATAAATCATAAGTCTTAACTGGTAATTGATATTTTGTAATTGTAAATTTTAGAGGAAAAGTACTTCGGTTAGATTTAGATTTAAATGTGTGTATTAAAAGTAATTGAATCAATGTTAGGGTGTGTGTTTAGGTATGTATGTATGTGTATGTGTTCAGTATGTGTAAGTGATTTCAGTCAATTGTAGTTTGCATTAATTGGAATTTATAAATGAAATTTAATTTACATATAATTTTCATCTTCTTCTTCTTCTTTTTTTGTTTATAGTTTCATTACACTATTTTGTCACATTTGCCTAAATTCTTTAAGTTTTTATTTTTTAAAATGCATCTTTTGTCCAATTTCATTTATATTTATGTCGCTATGGAATTTTCAACTCTTTGTTTTTGTTTTGTTTTTGTTATTTTAATACATTTATGGTGTAATTTTTACTTAGCCGGAATTGTATTTTCTAAATTGACACAGATAATCGTACATGATCACAAAGCGTATGAAAGAAAGAACTTCAAAAAAATCTTAGTTATTAGAATAGTTTACAAATTGGTATGCAATAATTTGTAAAAAATTTTAGAAGTTTCTTTTTGTTTTGTTTCGTTTTGTTTTCCTTAGATTTTATAGACCATCATTAACAGAATATATCAATCAAATGTCAAAGGCCGTTGTGAGCGCAATTAGTTTTTCAACACAACAGTTTTTATACACATCGATAGTTACGTACACACATTTTTTTAGTTTAATGATATATTAAAGTATATATATTTTTTAAATTTGCATTGTATGAAGGTGTTTAATAATGAGAAATTTCCAATTTCTTAACGAAATGCAGCCGACGAAATAAATACGAGTAAATGTAATCTTTAAAATGAGAGCAAGTTTAAAAATTATCACTCATAATTTCAAGCTTTGAAACTTCCTATTGTTAGACTCTTTACAACAAACAGTAATTGTTTATGCTGATATTATTTAAATGTATTTCTTACTACACAATTATTTATATACGATACTTTTTTGTTGCATTTATTCCACTTTACATACTTTTCTTTAATTTAGCTGATTTTCGCTTATAGTAATGTATTGTAGCTATGCAAATGCTATTTTCGTATGTTATTTGTTGAGTTTTTTACATTACAATACATTCTTAATTGAAGATCTTGTTTTCAAAAAATTAAACATTTAGATGTAGCTATTTGTATAAATATGTTCTTAAAACTAAATCAATCTTTTAAAGCCAAATAATCCAAATCCCGTCAATCAGACTGCAGCGCCAACTTTTTTAATCGTTTAAAAAAATTTCAAGAAAATCGAGAAAGATATAGACATGTGATCTTGATTTTGTAAAAATTCTTTTAAAGGGGGGGGGGGGGTCATGTATCGTTTGGGCCAGTAGATCATGCCAAACATAATCAGTGGCTTTGAGATGTAGCAAGAATTAGAGCGCATTTTAAGGTGAACTATGCTCCAGGCAAATAAAAGTAATTGCCTTAAGTATACTTCATTTTAGAGTCTACTCTATTTCTGGCTACGACTATGGGCCAATGAAACCCTTTATAAGTATTTGTGTGTGTTTAGGAAGGCAAGAGATCTCGCTTAAATAAAGCTTTAAGAATTATAAATTATTTGATTGTAGGCTCGGATGAAGATTATTAGTATTATTATTTTTTTTTTTGTGTTATACAATATATTGTTTTTTTTTTTAAGTGACAAATCAGTGTAGTAAAAGATTGTTCAATAGTTGGTTGGTTTGGAAAAGTTTATATCTAACTTAAGATTAGGGAAGATTTTTTGAAAACTTAAGCTAAACAAATAATTTCAATGGAATTTGATTCCACACCATGATTTTTACGAATTTTATAATATTTCTGTTAGTGGTTTAAGTTATACTTGACCATTTATAGACAGGGGACACATTTTTTTTATATATATATTGTATATTCAACAATGCTTGTCGCTTAAATTTTCTAAACCAATTTGCCATAAAGTATATGTTAATGTTAGCATTAAACATGATTTAGAATTGTGCAAACGCATGTCAGGATGTCTGGTTAAATCTGATGTTGGAGTAAAAACCAATAAATTCGTTTCCGATATTCAAATAACGTAATTTAGAAGTTACATGCGCTCAATTTACCAACAAATGAGTAGACTCCTCATTCGTTATTTAGTGTCGAGTTAATTTATTTCTTATTCTTCTTTGGTTTCTTTTCATCGGTAGTTGAAATCGAGGCTGAAGGCGGCTGAGGTGCAGCTACCTTACCAGAAGCGCCTTTTCGAATTGTTTGTGGCTGTTGTGGTGTGGCTTGAGTGATCATGTTCGTAGTGGTAGTAGATGTTGTTGTTCCAGCTGTTCCGGCAGCACTGCTTGATGGTGTTACGGGTGTTTCATCCAAAAACAATGGGTTCTTGACCTCCATTTCGCCGGTCTGTTAAAAGTTGTTTGATTAAATTTATTTTTCAATCAACTAGCCACTTAAGAGATTATGCTTACCGGTGCAAGGCCAGGACACTCGTATACCGTATAGTCACCCTCCTCATTATCGTCGTCGCTTTCGACATCCGAGAGTCCGCAGCTGCCTTCTACTGCCTGTCGATTTTCCATTGCAATAATTTGTTGCTTCTGATGTTGGTAGTGATACATTTGTGCACTTTGTGCCAGTTTACGATCTCCTGACGGCGAAATGTCCTTATTTGGACCGGTGACTCCATAGGCCGGATATTCGACATCCGCAGCCGCTTTGGTTTTGTTGTGTAACCTAAAAGATGATAATTGAAAACCGAAAATACGTTATGAATTAGTGCTTTCCGCTTTTTAACATTTCGCAGACGTACGTGTACCAGGCAATTCCTAATGCTATCAATCCCACAGTGACTGCAGCACTAACTCCCGCTATTAGCGCCACCACATACATGCCCATGTCGCCATCGATCCCCAAATGCTGACGCATTACCATATGTTCGCCATCATCATGACCTAATGCCGATTGATGGCTGTTGATAATAGCGCCTGATTTACCCTGCTTTTGTAGCTTGTCAATAAGCGCGGTTATATCGTGACGTGTATTGGCCGCAGCCGGATGTTGAGCTTCATTTGTGTTAGTAGGCATATTATTGGCTGATACCGCAGCGGGAACTTTCCTATGGAAAGTTGTGGTCGCAGCAGTGTCGCCAACTTTGGAAACGTCGCCAGAAGCAGGCGACAAGACCGGCGCTGGTGCTAAGATTGTATTGGACGGTGCTATTCCGTCTTTACTATTAATTGACCCCTCGTTAACACCAGCCGGAGGAATTTTCTTATCCGATTCGGTCTGTTTCGTTTCGCTTGACTTGTATTCCTCGTATTCGTCCAATGTGCGTGAATCTAGCTCAACCTCTGTGTTGGAATTGTCATCTTCCGCCGCACTGTCACGATTTGATTGTTCATCTACTGCATAGAATCGGGGATCGGATGGTCCAACAGCAAATGGTATGCGCTGACCAACAGCACCTCCATAGGCTTCCTCACCATTTTCATCCAACTCGACATTATTATTGGGATATTTAAAACTAAAATCGTTATTTGAATTGTCATATTGATTGTAGGCGGTATTTCTGTTATTATTCATGTTTATTTTGTTGTTTGAATATCCGTCCTCTTCATTTTCCTCCTCCTCCTCTTGCTCCTCCTGTTCTGCCTCGTTCTCCTCGGCCAATTCTTGTAGCTGTTGCTGGCGATAACGCTCACGCTGTTCTTGACGCTGACGTTGACGACGCATTTGCATATTTATCAACTCCAGTTGTGTTTCAAATTGTTGCTGAAGTCGTCGACGTGCGTTCTCTTCCATTAACTGGGCTAGAAAATCCGCGGGGACATCGAAAGGGTGTTGAAGCGATTGCTGAAGAGGTTTTCGGCGCAGTCCTATAAAAAAGATACGATATTGCAGGGGCTCATTAGTTATGCTCGAGAGAACTGTTAAAATGTTACGAAAAAAGGTATCAAATCAGGTCGACGGTTTCTAAGAATTTGGTGAAATTCTATTTAAATTAAGGAAAACAATTATTCTGAATTCAGTTTTTACAAAACGATTAATGTTAGGATATTAAATATTTAAGGTTGTCCGTTATCCAACAAATTGTATTAAAAAAAACATGTTCTCTGTTTTATTTAAAACTTTAATTTTGAAAATGTCCTTGGACAAAGTGCTATCCATGGTTGGAACTTATATCCTTTATAACTAATTATAGCCAATAAAAATATTCGATTAAAGTGAAAGCCGTTTCAACAATTACCATATGGATAGGAACAACACAAGTGGGTGGGTACCTACATAAGTGCCACAAAAAGAGGAGGTGGTTGGCAAAAAGCAACAACGTAGTAATAAATAGTTGTCAGTGTTTAAAAATAACCTAAATACATAAAAGCAAAAACAGCGAAAAAAGTATGGTATACACATGTAAGTTTCCTTTGCTTCGGAACACAAATGCTACCAATTTAAAATAAAATGGGTTTGGATGAATGTGGAGGATTGTGCGTGTGTTCGTTCGTGCGCTCGCTAGCGGGTCGGTTGGTTGCTCGTTTGCGCGAGGCACAATTGGTAATTTCGATATGACGTAGGTGGTCTTTTGTACGAGTATGTACGTACCTCCGATTTACGTACTTACATACCGTAAGTACATTTATAGCAGAGCTCGAGCAACAGAACCAAAACCGAAATTCTATTTTCATACATACAATTAAATTTAACTACCAACTGGCCCAGCGTACAGCCCAATTTTATCCCCCTAAATGCGAACCATTTTATACTGGCCCAATACAGAAGTGAACAAAAAGGAACTAACTATATCGTCATATATACGAAGTAAGAGTTGAAAGATATAAATATATCTCAATGGCGGAGATAGTTGTTACTGAACGAAAGTTGTTGCTTTTGCAGTGTTTTTTCTATTAGAGTTCGTTGTTGCTGCTTGTTGTCGTTGAAATTCTGGTATTGCAATTCGCAATTCTGTACACGAAATGTGTGGGTGGTCTAGGGTAAAAGTTTTCGTGTCGAAATTTTCAATTGATAGAAAAGACAAGATGAAATGTCTCTTGAAGTTGAGTTATGGCAAATCTAACAGTTCAAATGCTATTTTTAGCTTACCTGGGTAAATGGACATTTCGCAGTGACCCAAAATGTTGAGCAGTACCATGCCCAACAGAGGTAAAGCAAACGCTCCAATTCGAGTCATTCTTTGTAGTTGTTGTTAAATATTTGTTTTTGTCCTTCTTAGTTGTTAATCTTTTTCTTAAGATTATCTGGTATAGTTTCTTGAATTCTTTGTGGGATAAAGTTGGTTCTTTAATCTGCCATATGGCCCGGTTCGGTCATTGTGTGGCAAATGCCCTTTTGCAACACTCGAAACACACGAACACAAACGAATCTTATCGATTTTCGCACACGCAAACCGAAAAGACTTGAGTCGAGAACGGTTGGGGTCTTTTTTGCAACGCTCAATTCAAATATCGCTTCTAATTAAATGTAAATTTCATTATGAATGTTCGTTCGAAGCGTTGGGTTGATAATTAAATAAAGTTTCCCATTAAGTTTTACTGGATAATGAATGAATGAAGAGAAGTCCAATTATTATTATTTTAATTTTATTTTTTTAACTGGTCGTTGGGGCTTGCTTTTGATTCTGTCGAAGTTTCCCGTTATACTGTTCGTTTGATTCTTCGTTTTTCGTTCATGAAGCACACGAACTGAGCAGCACACACAAAGCTGTGACGCAAAATGTCATATCCATCTAAACCATTTGTTCGTTCGTGCGTCGTCTGTCCGTTGCATCCACCTTCGCGCACACACACACACACTGTCCTGGGTTGATGGTAAGAGTATTTGTTGTTGTTGGCGTTTAGCTTTTTTCGCTATTACGCGCAGGCGTATCAAAGTGAAAGCTTCTTCGCCTGCTTTCGCATTCAACACAGCCAGCAGGTGGCTGTAGCTAGTTACGTGCAGTTCTATTAGAGGTTTGGAAGGAGGTGTTGTTCCTCCCATTCCTGTGTGTCATGTAAAGCGAATGTTTAGTCGGAATGGCTCGCTGGTGCCTACTTGCACCAGATTCAAGCGTCAGAAATTCATCAATGAATTTTCGGCTCATAACACTCATGCGCATTTTGCCCGGCCACTTCATTGAACTTTTCGTCGACCAGGATTTGCTTCTAAACGTGTACAAGATTTTTGTGTGTATGCCTCATGTTGATTGTACATTTCTGCTGTTAAATGTTGGACAGAAAACTTATTCAAATAAATATAGTGAATTAGACGTGTATATACATTATCCATGAACATTTTTCTTATGTAGAATGGACAAAAGCTTCTGCTGAACTTTTCATTCCTAAGGAATCGGTGGAGTAGCAATATATATATAGTATATATGCATATATATGTAGCAGATTTTAAGGCTAAAAGCAAATTATTCTTTTCATGTTTAGATTTTTTGATTATTTATATTTTATATTTATTTTTAAGACACAACTTTACAAAAATGTAGATTTTGATCGATACAGATAGATCTGCTCAGCGCCAAATTATGGTCCAGTTATGTCGTTCTTAACATATATATGTATGTATATATAAATACTGCTTCCAAATTTTTGACTTAAACAAAATTATAAAATAATTCAAGGAGACAAATTTCATGTAATTTGTTTAGCTATCGGTTTTAACAATTATATATGATTTTTTTTTTTAAATTTGTGTGAAATTAACCAATTAATTCCAATTTTGTATGAGGAATTAAAGTCTTTAATAGCTTTCATACATAAGACTGCTCACATATTCTGCTGCTATATTCGTGAGTTTTAACTCATATAAAAATCTTTATAGTGGGCCCACTTGCGCCGAAAAACCGAGTATCAATATTTTTTTGGAATCGGGTTTTTAACCAAATACCGGGAATTTTGCATTTTTTAGAAAGAAAATCTTGCCAAGTAAAAGTTCATCCAAATGTTGTTAATTTTATTTTTATTTACTTTATTATAATTAAAAATGTTGAGCTCTCATTTGTTTTTTTCTGCTTTAAGTTACTTCAATTGAAGAATTCTTTGGCCAATAAAGAGAGCTCACTTCTTGTTTTGATGGAATAAACTTAAAAAAAAATAATTAAAAATGACATAAGCGTTACAGCAGTAGTTGGTACTTACATTGAGTAGTTGGTACTTTCTTGCTAGTGGTGTTAATTTTTTTGTTTCTGACCATTCACGGTAGTTGCTTATTGTTTTTTCTCTCTTCTTTCTCTCTATATTCGCTGTCCTTCTTTGTTGTCTTTTTCGCGATTCCCAGCTTTTTTCTTGGTGGATGATTCAATACAATATTTATTCGTACTTATACTTTAAAGGAAAAAAACGTATTTGAAATCTCAAAATCAACAGAAAGTATTTTCCCACACAATGGCCGCACTCAAAGCGTGAGTATTTTGCAATATGATTTAAATTGTTTACTCTATTTATTATACTCAAACTTCTTTTGACAGTCTGTTGATTTCTGCCTTCCTCACCTGCCTCGGCATGACCTTTTTGATTTTGGCTTGCGCGGTGCCGCAACCAAAGATTTTCTATCCATTCTTTGTGCTGCTCTTTTACGTGCTGTCCGTGTTGCCAGTGTTTATAGCCAAGCGGCTACATCCCGGCACAGAGACCAATCCGAAAACAGAATTCGCCCTCTTCCTGACCGCTGGCATGGTACTCAGCGCATTTGCTTTGCCTATTGTCTTGGCGCACAGTGGAGTGGTAGGCACAACCAATACATTCAACACACACGAAGTCGTCGTACATGTTTTGACTTTTTATTTCTTTTTTAGATCACTTGGCTGGCTTGCAATCTTACCTTGGTCAGTAACATTATCAACTATTTGACTATATTCGGTTACGCCTTTAAGGACGGCGAATTTGACGCTCCCTACGGTGGTATGTTCTAATAACGCTAACAATAGACCCGAGGCGAGAGACGAACCGCAGTCATTAGGAGCAACTAAATGTGGCACATTCTCCCACTTCAGTCCCTTAGCCCTACTTCTATTCTTTTAGCATTAAGAAAATAGCTTTTTTATAATTACAAATCCAATTCAAATTTATTTGCATATGTAGTCGGTAAATAAAATGATGAAAACGTGTTTCGATGATTCGGTAAAGAACTCTTTAAACAAAATTTCGAATCTCGAATTTACAAAAAATAATATACTTAGTACATAGTAAATGACTATTTTGTTTATTCTTTTTAACGTCCAATTTAGTAAATAAGGCATTTTTAGTAGCGTCAATCTTACAAATTAAATAACATCTAAAATAAAAAATGGGAAACATAAATTTATCGCAGGGAGAATTTCGTGTCAACACGAAGGTGGAACCTCATTTCTTTTCCACTCGGTAGGTAATGGGCGTCTGAAGTGTTGGTTGACCAATGGACGGTACCACAAGTTGCGGTATATTCATAACAAGATGCAACGTTGAGGAAGGAATTTGAATCTGTGCAGGAGGTATGCCAGCAGTACCTGCAAAAGAATAAAAAAAAACTTTAAATTACTGGCTAAAATAACTAACAACAACAACAATTTAATATATTCAAGTAGCTGAATAATTTTGTTGCTTGTTTGAACTTCTAAACAATACACACCGCTTTCCAATTGACGTTCTAGGTGCGCAATTCGCGCCCGTAGTTTATCATTTTCCGCCAGAAGTTCAACATTGCGTCGACGCAGTTCCTTGTGCTCATGGCGCATTTTATCGCGATAACGTGTAGCAGCAGCGCGCTTACGCTGCACGCAATCGCCATCGTATTTATGATTGTGTTGATGATGATGTGCCGCAGCGGTAGAGTATTGCGCTTTTGCAATGTTACTAACGTTGACTTTAGACGCCGTCGTTTGTGCTGTTGTGTTATTTATCGTGGTCGCCTCAATCAAACGTGACTTGCTGCTATTGCTCAAAATCGCCTTCAGACGCTCTTTGATTGGTAATTGCGAGGTGGGTGTAAGGCTTGCACTGCTGGGTTCATGCGTTATTGTCGGCTGTGTATATGCCATGGGTGACGGCTGGGGCGGGTTGTTAAGAGCGGAAGAGTTTTCGATCGCTGGTGTTTGTTTATCACTGCTTGCGGGTGTGCCTAGCTTGGGCAGAATAAAAGGCTTTACAGTTTGCACCGGAATTGCGGCGCTTATGACAGGTGTAGCTTCGCCTTGTTTGTGGGCTGTTATTACTTCAGCACTGGGAAAACTTAACGTGATAAGTTGCGGTTGTATAAGTTGTATGGTGGCTGAGGCAGCGTTGGGCATCTGCATGAATGTCGTCGTCATTGTCGTGGGCTTCTCTGCAATGGTGCGATATTTTTGCGCAATTTTCCCATAACCTAAGCAGGCCGCCACCGCTTGTGTAGTAGTACCGCCTGAATTTTGACGACTTGTCGTTGCTGCAATCGGCAGCTTATATGATTCATTGAGCATATCGGCCGCCACCTCGGTAATGGGTACTACCGCCTCGTCTAACGTTACAGCGCCACATGTGGGCGGACTTTCAAACGTTTTAGAGTTGCGAAAAAGGACTTCGGCGCTATTGGGCAGCTCCAGCTGTGGAAAGACCTGTGGCGTATGCAATGATTCCTCTGCAGCATGTGCTTCAGCCGCCACCGGATCACCGCTGCAGCATGTTGGCGTTTGACCACCTTTTTGTTCTTCACAAGCGCGTCGAAATGTCTCTTCGAAAGGATTGACATGGCGCAAATCCTCAAAGAGTCCTACTTCATCGCATTTCTCGATAAGACGCGTCGGCGTTGGTGTCTGGTCGGCTATTAAAAATTGATACACAATTAGATTTGATGTGGTATAGCTAAATAAAGCTCCTCTACGTACCCACAAAAATTCCACTTTTCTGACCGCCGCTTAAGCTTAAATCCAACATCATTTCGTGCTTTTTCTCATGCATGCTAGTTAGTACCGATCTTCTTCGTTTGTGGAGGACATGTTACAAATTAACTCAACGGCGACGAACGAAAGACTTTGTTTGTGGTCTTCTCCTCGGAAACTTTTGTTTTGGTTATCTTATTTGTATTTTAAAGGTTTAGGTATACAGTTGCCAGATCTTTTATTTTGCGCTATCCTCTTTGTGCTCATTTATTTATAGTGACATCTCTTTTTCTTAATATATATTAAAAAAAAGTTTTCAAAATTAGTGTTTCAATTAAAGAAATTAAAAAAAAAACATTTCTTAAAATATTGATTTCAGTTGCCTGTGGGGGTTCATTAAGTTCCCTTGATACCTTAACTGACCGGGTTTAATATGAATAGTTTTTCTTCTTTTCTATTTAAATTCAGTTTGCAACTAATCTCTTCTAGTTTAACTTGTAATAGTGAAGTTGTAATTCAAACCCACCTTGACCTTTTTCGCATCCTCTTGCTATTGTGCTGCCATTTGTTGTAATTAAATTCCTATCGAAATTTGTAAAACAAAAATATGTTGCATATTTTTAGGTGCTCGAAAAGAAATACAATAACATATTGTATTTTATTCTGTTCTATCTTACACACATACAATAAATTGTGATATTTACAAATATTATTTGCAATATCTCAATTTATTTAAAACCCAGTGCAACCTACAAAATGAGTTGCCACATATCATTATCCACTCCACCGCAGGACTCATCATACACGAATTTTTGGAAATCTCAAAGAATTTCTTTCTTGGCCAAGTTTGCTTGTTGCTCTCGCCGCTCTCATTTCTGTGTACGTTTATTTGTCGTCCGTCTTCTCAGTCAGTAGTCACACTAGCAACGCAACGGTCAATAGTCGAAAACGCGCACCGCACATACTAAGCGCCACTGATTTGACAGTATTTTTTGCTCAGCATATATTACACATTTTGAAAAATATATGTTTGTGAAAAGTGTTTTAAAACTAACAACAACAAATGTGTAACCAATTTAAATAATTGCTTAAATCGGTGCAAACGAAATGGAAACCTTTTTATGTGAAAATAAAAAGTTGTAAAAATCTTCACAATTTTTTCATCATAAAAAATCAATAGAGCCAATTGGGAAAAACCGATTTTCAAATCAAACCAGAAAAAAGTTAAATTGAAAAAAACGTGCGTGTGTGAAAATGCTGAAATAATGAAATTTTAAAGTAGTGACGAGTGAAAAAGTGGAATAAAATCAATTTTTCATCAAATTTTCAAGCTGTCCCACTTTAAGGCCACCACTACCGCATCGCAGCGCATCGCACCCTATCGATTATTATGAAACGACTCGCTCGCAAAGAACGGCTAAAGAAAAATCACCGTGCCTAAACAAAAGAAAAACAGTTTAATTTAAAAATATGTAAATACAAGTACAAAGTCAAAGTCAAATTCGAAGAGAAACCAACAAAATCAACAACAATAAAAAAATAAATCAATATTACTTATAAATACTTGTAAGCGTCAAAATTTCACATAATATTCAAATTTGCAAAAGGATGTAAAAAAGCGAAACTTTTTGTTTGATAAGAGGAAAAAAAAACACGACAGGCGGCAGGCAGGCAGGCAGGCAGGATATGTGCGTGTGCTCGTTTATTTCAAACACACATACACACACATAAGTAAGAAAACACCCAACACTTGCCCGCTCGTCCCTCTTGGTCTCCATCAACAACAACAAGAACAACAACGACAATAACAAACCAAGTGACAGCAAAAAAGCGCTAGAGACTGCTCACTCTCTTTCTGCTCCTACAACTCATTTCAACAGGCTCAAAACGAAACGAAACGAAACGAATGAAAATTTAAATTTTAGTTTTGGTTTTTTTTCTTTTTGTAATCTTGTAAATTAATTAATTTAAACTTAATAACTCCTGCATGCGAAGGCTTGATGGCATTATGGAGTCATTTAAGCCCTTCTCTTCTAGATAAATAAAACTGCGCGGCGTTAAAATTGACACTTTGAAATTCACCCAACCATATATACATACATACATACATACATACATACATACATACATACATACATACACATGAGGAGCTTTAAATCTAAAACCAATAAATCCATACAAATACACTCATAAACAAACGAAAAATTCTTGACTTGAAAAAAGTTCGATTATTTAAATGATAACATTCATTATAAGAAATTTTTAACGATTCGAAGAATTTTGGATTCTCTTTCGAAAAGATTTTTGCTAATTAAAAAGTTTTACGTTTTCAAAGAAATCCACATTTTTCGTTTTAAGATCTTAATTTTATTTACTTTAGAACTTTGAGAATGAAGTTCGAAAAAGACAAAACAATAACTAAATTATTACATCAAAATATTAATTTTTTTTCAAAAACTTGATTTATCGGTTTTTGAGTTAAAACTCCTCATATGTACATATATACCGACATACATAGCTACGCCATCGCACCAACTTGCTACAGAATAGCCTAATTGCAATGGATTTTAATATGGGTTATTTTGTCATTAGTTCTGCTAGAGGAGAAGCAACAATTAAATCCTTTTACAAAAACTTTTCATCATAATTAAAGTAACTCCTCGGATGAAAAAGTAGTTTATACAACAATTGAAGTTTCTGAAGATTTCTGAAGAGAATACTTCTTGCTTTAAAAAATATAAAGCTTTAAGCTTTAAAAGTGTCGGTGTTCGATAGTCTCTTACCACTGCATTAAAATGCAGGAATTCCTAAATCTATCTTTTCAATTTATTTTGTCTCTAGTTACGCACCCTTTGAATTTAAATTTATTTTTATCTAATAAACTTTTGCACTTTTTTAACTCAATTTTGCACTCATAATTGATTTATTCTTAAATAGACTTATAAATAAATTAAGCTAGCTAAGCACTTTTAGTCTAATTGACACAATGTACTCAGGTGCATACGAGTAAAAGGACAGTTGAGTGTTGGTGTATGTGCCCACAAGGTACAAAAGTGACGTCACTCGCTTGACACTTGACGTTGTTTTGATGTTGTGCCAAGTGCACTAGTTGACACTTCGATCTGTGTCTACAAATTCAAGGTTATTTAAATAATCTATAAATCACAAATTGACTAAAATTAATTAGTAAAACGATAAATTAAAAAAGTAAGCACTACAATAATGCAGAAGCAAGCAACAAACTATTCTTAACCTCAAAAGTGTTTGTGACACTTTTATTTGTAATCTGCAGCATTTCAAGTGGGAGATTTGTCGCACGAAAATAGAACTCGTAGAATCTTTTCGGTTTTTTTAAACAGATTTTTTTGACACTTTGCCAAAGTTCAATGTGAACATGCGACGCGGTATTTTTTCGAAAATGTTTGTTTTTTCTTTTTTTATAAACAAAACATTTTATATCTCGTTAGTTGTTGGTCGGTCGAAGTGGGTCTCTTGCACGAGTATACAAATTTCGTCCATCATCGCTGATGATGATGCCTTTTCAATATTTTTTTCTTGGATGCGAGACAATTAGCTGTCATATTCTGACATGATGTGTGTTTATAATCAAAAGATTTTCTCGATAGTTGTGCAACCGCAATAATTGATATGTTTGATCTGTTCTTTTGTTGTTTAGAAATCTCATAATATTCTATGGAGGTTATTCTTTATTTCGAACCACAAATTTAAAAAAAAACCAAGTTCTCAAAGCTTATAGCTTCGTCAACTAGAAAAGTAACTTTAGTGCTTAATAAAGTGCTTTAAGCAAAAGCAGTGCAAAGTTTAAAGCTTAACAAAATGTTAGAAGCTTTAAGCTCTATCATACATTTCGTAGTATTCGTAACTGTGAAGCGTATTCGATAGAGTTCATAATCGCACACAGCAATTCAGATTTCTTTAGTGTAGGGGTATCTAAAAGTTTGATTAATTTGTTCTTTAATACTTGTACAACGTATGAAATTGTATTCAAGCATTTGTCCATAAAAATGTCGTATCTTTTTAAAGTGATTTAAAAAAAAAAAAAACACAAACACATCGTGCGTTGACGTCAACGATTTTTCTTTTAGTTGTAGATTTATGGTTTAATAGTATGAGGAGACTTTTCTTTGCATGTGTGCAATTAATTTTATACAATATTTGTGTTTAATTACAAAAATAACTTTAAACTTGAAGTGTCAATTTTAATGCGGCAGTAGTAATTCGGACTCGTTAAGTTTTAATGCATATTTTTTTGAGATATCTTCTATCTTCTAATGTAGATGAAGTACATGAGTACATGGTAAATTTCTAACAGTTTTGACCACTTTACGACTAAGTTTTTATTAGATCTTTTAAACGATTTTCAAGTTTGGACTTTTTATATACCCGTTCGTTTTTTCTTGCATGCCAATTCGATTTTAAACAAACCAAACAAACAAACAAACATTTTGTTGATTTCAATTACTCGTTGGTATGATAGATTAGCTATAAAGAAAAATTTTTGGCACCTGTAAATATTTAAGTTTTCTTTCGTTTTAAACTTTGCATATCCTTTAGTTACATATGTACTCGTATATATATCGTTACTATAAAAAACTTTAACAAAACACATAGCTAAAAAAACTATAAAGTTCAAATTTTCAAGTGCACGTTTTAATCTGAACATAAGACAAAAAAAAAAAAGGAAATGCGCCGAGATGTATCAGAATCTTCCATAGAATCTCAAAAATCACATTAACAGAAAATAGAATAACAAAGAAGTGTAAAAGGTGGGTATACACAAAAAGTAAAACAAACAAACGAACGAACAAATAATGTCAAACATATTTAAAATTTTTTAAACGTTACTTTTTTGTATTATTTAATGGTTCAGTTGATTTGAAGGAGGAAACTGCTCCAGTTGCAGTACTTAAAACCGATCCGAGAACGACCGCAATATGAATATCTGCAACATGAGGGGGGCGGTTGATACGCCGAATAAATGGATTTTTACTATAGCAGGTTGGTTAATTCTTTCGTTAAGTCGCTTTTAATTGTGTTGATATATAAATTACTACAAACATTTCAATATTTTTGCCTAAAAGTATTGTATTACTATTAAACTATTAAAGAGGGTTGTTTTAGTTTTTTTTGTTTTTGGTTGTATGCTTTTCTTTTGAGGTTTCAGGTGAGCTGATTTTGATAAAAACATTTTGGTTGTTGTATTTTTTTAATTTCTTATTTGAAATTCAATTATTGAAGCATCTAATTAAGATGTCCAACATCAAGATCAACACCACATCAAAGAAAACCGGGCATCACTCGGTTGTGGAGAGATTAAATTTAATTTTGTTGTTTGTTTTTATTCTGCTTGGATGTACTCGAAAGCTTTTTCAAAAAGAATGCTCTATCTTCAAAATAGATTGTAAAATTTATATTAATTCAAAGCGGCAGACGCGCCAAAAGAAGAGAAGTGTGTCGACCGACGATTTAACAAGCTAATAATCGTTAATATAGTGATGGTATATTTCAATGTTTGTTTAGATTTGGTAATTGAGTACATAAACTAAACTTTCAGATTTATTGAGCAACTCAAGAACGACATTTTCGCTTTAATATCGTAATTTAATTTAAAATTTATCTCACTCGAATAACTCGTTCAAAAATTATTTGTTATGACTTTCAAATACTTAATTTAGAACCGTCCTCTATCTTAAACGTTTATATTTGAATTGAACCAAAAAGTTATTATAAGTTCCAATTTGAAATCAAATTAAAATTTCTTTCAACTTTTATTTATTTTTATGTTGAATCCATTCCATTGATTGATTTTACGATTACACAAAATATAAAAGTTATTTTGATATGGTTTGGAAAATTTGCTACAGCCGATAACTGTTTTCCATGTAAGTTTCCCCTCACGATTTTTAGCAAATGCAGAATTGCAGAATACCTTTAACACTCCGAAAATTCGTAGGTGGATAGAGGAATCGAATCCGTCGGATTAAAAACCAAAATGTTTAACTTCATCGACCTACGAATTTTTGTTGAGTGTGCAATAATTAACTTTCAGTTCGTACTAATAGATTTAACTAACATCAAGTAAAGTTTTCATTTAAAAAAGAAATTGTTTTGTTTTTGTAAATGTATGCAGTTCAATAATTTAGCCGCTATTTCCACCATGCATATGTAACTCATGGACTCTGTGTAAAAAGTTCTCTACTCGTATATCATATTTCTAACAGGGTCCGACCGAAACTTAGTCAAAATGTTTGCCAAAACAAATTTCTAAAAAATTGTTTAAGAAAACAGTGCAAAAAGTTTTTAATCAATTTCAGATATTTTCATTTTGCATCCGTAATTTTCGAAATTTATTTTAAGATGTTGGGCCAGAAGTCGAATATCGGATTATTTCAACAGATGTTTTAATATTTATCGATGTTAAAAAGCCAACGAAAATCCATTTGTGATTTATAACTGGAAAGCATTTGTATAGGACTTGATAATTCCAAAGTAACTCAAAGCCAATACAATACACGGCAATATGGTCCTTAAATTTTGTCAGAATATTTTTACTCTTAATGATCAGTTTTATTTTTGCTAAAATACATTTCTTTTAATTCATTTGAATTCTTACGGATATACTATGGAAATATTTTCACATAATAAGGCCAATATTGTGGTCAATGGGGTTTGTCATTTCGTTTAAAAGCTATGCCAATAATCCAATGTCGTAAAAGTACGTTCCTGCATTTAAAAATAAATAGTTCTTATCGTATTCTTAAACTAAAAACAATTTTAAGTTTTGGCAATATTTCGATGGGACTCTTAAAACTTCTTTCACATTGACTTTGTTAATAATTAATAATTCGATCGTAAGTTCGTTCGCATTTAAGTATTCAAGTGAATGCAGGACGGGAGCGTCTTTGTCTTCATCGTGTCGTCGTTTTAAATGTGGTGACAATGTACCCCAGAACTTATTGATAAATGTTATCGTTCACCCAACTCTATACTCTGTCTCTCTGTTCTAATTGAGTGGAGTGCAGTCAGTAGTGCATTTAATAACTCTACTTTGAGCAATCTGTACTCATCAACTATTTATGTTATTATGTTATTATGTGTTTGTAAAATACTTTCATTATGTTTTTGTTGCCTTATTTTAAGTATATAAATTGTTTTTACATTATTTGTCAATATAATTATTTTTGATTTAGGGGGTCAAAAGGTCTCTTTCTTCGTATGCGTTTATTTAAGTACACACTAACTTCAGTTTGTGAAACCGTTGAAATGTAGCGCCTCCACTTTTCTTGTCTCTTTCTTTTGTTCTTTTACAGCGACATTTGGAGTACTGTTTTTCGTATGGATTCCACAAGTGTCAGCCGAATGTCAAAGTATGAATCCATGCTTAACACTCAAATAACACTTTTTTTCAAAAATATCCTTTACTTTCTTTATTATCTACTCCAAAACAATATTTAATTTTTGTGTTTAATCGAATATGAGCAAAAACAAAAAACAAGAATAAATTTATACTATAAATGTGTTAATATTTTTCGTTGAACCTCGTGCTTAATTTATATTTTAGTATATGATTTAAAGCTGAATTTCAAACGATTCAAATTATAATCTTCAAAATATTCAAAAATAATTTTTTGGCTTTAGTTTGCAAGCAAATAATAAGAAAAAAATCGCTTCCGAAAACTATCGCAAATAATCTTATTGAAAATTAATTTTTGTTATAAAAACATAATTTTTAGTAGAAAGTTTGCTTTTGCCAAATCTTGATGAATTCAACGATTTTCTGCATTGGTGAAATCTTTGTTTCGCAAATGTTCTTTCCTGCATATCTTTATTTTTGTTTATTCGGTAGTTTGTTTGTTGTTAAAGGGTGATCGCTACATCCTTCAAATAAGGGTTGTAATTTATTAAATTTAACATCAAAAGGTTGTAATGTATAATGTTAGCAAATAATTATATTCAAACTTGACAAAACTAAATACTACACTAAGATTTCATTGTGTTTTGAATTGTTTGTTTTATGTATTTGCTACCCTACAAGAAATGCCTAACCGTAACAAGAATCGTAAATTTACTTATTAAATTACGGTCTAGTAACAAGTAATATCACTTGTATGTATTTATATTACATATGTAAGCGCGATACTTATGTATATGTATTTAGTAAAACCTTTTGGCAAGTTCTTAAGATAAAAATACGAACTCACATGGACAGAGGAAGTACGTCATATTTTCCCGAATCATTTAAGGGTGTGGTGGGAAATTTAACTGATATTTCAGTGGAGCTATTAGTTACATTACAGGCTAAATGTCCGGGCATTTCTTGTAGGATAGTATTCAGAATAGCTGCATACGCCAATTTTTCAACTATCCGAAGAATTGTCAATTGCAAAACTTGTATCCTAAGTAAATGTTTATATTGTATAAGTTTTATTTCCCACAACGCTTAACAGAATTACATACCCTACGCATCCTTAATAAATACAAGAAAATTCAAAAACAATTCACATCCGAATTCGATGTGTTTAAGTTGTAACTTGTCTTTTGATATGTTTTAATGTATAAAAAAAAACCCCGGTAGGAATGGGATGATATCTTAAGGTTGTGCATTTGACATAAAACCAAATTTAATTATGTCAATTTAAGTATATATGTATGTCAATGATCGGTAAATTGTAATAAGAGTATTTCTTTAATTTAACATTTTGTTTTAAAAAATACATTTTTTTGTTAATAGTAGACTTTTCAAATAGCATAATTGATGAATTTGTAGTTGTAATTATTGTACCTTACTGCAGAATATTAAATAAAATAGAAATGAAATATACTGTAGCAAAATATTTAGCACGTTTTTTAAGTTTTATTTACACTTTAATATCTTCGAAAACATTTCTAACCTAAGTAAAAATTAGCCGTACTCATTTAAGCTCGTTTTTTTATTCCTCGACACATCTACTTAATTTTCTTATCTTACTTAACTTACAACTTACATAACCACAACTACTTGCTTAACGCTAAGAGATTTGATAATTGAAGTTGATGCATCGCTCATAATCAGAGCATAGGGCGACATTTAAGCTCGTTAATGCGTCGTATCCCTAGTGGAACTCACAAATTTAGCCTCGTAAATCAGTTGTTTTTATTCTTAATTTACCAACTTTCCTCAGGCAAATGCATTATTCATGTTAACCTCGTAATGAAACACACAAGTTTGCAGCGTAATATTTTTTAAAATTCGATGTCATCTTTAAAAGCAACTGATTTAGACAATCACCAACTGCATTAAGCGGTATTTGAAAAACTTACAAGAATATAAACATACGATTCGGTTACGAGTTTCTATGAGTACGACTATATTTATTTTCTTAAATCATATTTTAACTCTATATGCAGAATCTAAAAGCAGTAAAACTCCAAATAGTTTCAAGTAACTTTAGTCATATGTTTTAACTCTTTAACCTTTTTCGTTAGTATACAAGTACAAGTAAAGGTACATTTACGTTTTAAGTATCACTATTTTGTTTCTCACTGTATCTACTCGTACACATTC
This sequence comes from Suillia variegata, assembly GCA_949127995.1. Taxonomy (NCBI): domain Eukaryota; kingdom Metazoa; phylum Arthropoda; class Insecta; order Diptera; family Heleomyzidae; genus Suillia; species Suillia variegata. The sequence continues at coordinate 60,865,962 of OX421842.1, read as the reverse complement.
TAATCACAGTCCTAAATCAATCAACATTTTAGTTAATTTAATTTTGAATATTCTAGTACTTTGTCTGCTGAATGCCTAATCAAAATGTAAATAAATTTATGTTTATTTGTAATCGATTGTGATTTCATTTTACTGCTTCATATGATAACAATGCAATTCTTCCAAACGATTCTAACAAGTCTTTCTCAATGCAGCACGTTCCATTTACTGTTATGAATGTGACTCCTGGACCGATGCCCGCTGTAAGGTGAGATGTGCACACGATTTACTTGCAGTAAAGTATTTTCTGAGTTCAGGATTTAATAATTAATCGTTGGTTGTTTTAGGATCCTTTCAATTACACGGCTCTGCCACGGGATCAACCTCCGCTGATGACCTGTAACGGCTGTTGTGTCAAGATGGTGCGTCACTCCAAATCACGTAAGTGTCATCTGAATTGTGTAATCTACATCTACTTACAACTACTGGTACTTCTCAATTCACATTTCGGTATTTAACATACAACGTATTTACTGTACAACAAACAACATTGTTTTACATGCTTTACGCTCAGTTATTTTCTGAACACATCGTTACAGTCTTTTTACACATCTCATTTTTTAGACGACCTCTTTAATGCCGAATGAGTGCGTTACATTGTAATAACATTATTTGTAAAATCCTTTAGATCCGTAACATGTTCTAAATCTATATTTATGAAAAAAATAAAACATAGAGCCGCAGTTAAATTGACCGTCTTTTGCATATTATTTTATTTTGCAGCCTACGAAGTTGTACGTCGAATGTGTACGTCACAATTGCAAATCAATTTATTCATGGTAGATCATGTGTGCATGGTGGAAAGTTCAGGCAATGGACATATGTGCTTTTGTGAGGAAGATATGTGCAATTCTAGTAAAAATTTATTATCAAACAATTACCATCATCTCATCATAATCTTTCTATCATTGATACTTTTCCTAATCAATCAAATACAATCTCGAACAACTCAACTACAACTCGTACAGCAACTACAAATCTTACCACCACCACCACAACCAAAAATAAAACCACAACTACAACCACCATCATCACAATTTGTACACAGATAAAAAGGAGGCTCTAGAACAACAGATACAGATACAGATATCTATATATCTATCTCTAATTATAAACTCCTTCTTGTTATGCTCTAATTTTAATTTACTATTTATTTAAAACGAAATTCTAGACACTAGATTATAGTACCTATTTAATTTTAATTTTATGTTGTGTTATGTTATGTTACGTAGTCGTGAATCAATTTTTATTGTAGATTTTAATTACATTCGTAAACAATTATTTTACTCATATTAATTTTTTATAAAAAAAGAGACGATCCCCAGATCAAGCTTTTGACTTCAAATTGCTGCTCCAACATCGCAATACTAACAACAAATAAGTCAAAAAGACTCTCTGGATCTGATCTCTTTCTTAGTCACGCTTATTTTCTCTTAATACTATTTTTATGGCATGTTGTTTTATAGCATGGACAGACATGGTTCCAATAAATATTAGTAAACTTATTATTATTATTATTATTATTATTTTATGAACTCATTCACACATTAAATTAATGACAACAACAACAACTAATCAAATCTAATTTAGCCTAACACGTAGTTTTCATAGTTATGTCATCTTTTTAAACAGTAGCTCTGTAATTATTAAAATAATTTGTAATTCTAGCCAAAATTGCCAAGACGACAAATCTATTTATTTTTTGAATTGTATAATTGTTTTTTAATATATAATCTAATTTAAGGACTACTTGAAAATATGCTTACCCAATCTGTAAACTTATTTGTAGTTAATTGGTTATACTCGTAGAGAAATCGATTTGTCGTTTTGTAAAAATCGCAAAATTTGTTCACATATTTATTCCAACTTTTTCATACATACTTAAACGTACATATAAATATGTTAAGCATTGAAACATAAACACACATTGTTATTAGTTTTGTAGTTAGTAATATTTAGAGTATGCTAAGCTAAAACCTTGAAAGCGTTTAATTACATTTCAAACTGAAATCATATCACTCCCTTCCTGTGCGCTTGTAGCATCGTTAAACAAGCGTTTTTCATTAAATGAAACGTCTCTCCTAAAGCTTGCGAAAGTTATGAATTCTCGTACAAAAGTTCTTAGGAATCAAACAAATAACGCTGACGAAAACCTTAATTAATGTACTTATAAACAAAAAAAAAAAAAACAAATAATTGTGTAAATATTTGTAATGTGTTTTCTTTATCATTATAAACATTTAAATTCAAAGTTTACTTACTAAACGCTAAACACATTTATTGGCAATCAATTTCTTTGGTCTATACAGTTTTATTTAAATAAATTTTAATTTTAATTTAAGTTTCTAAAAAAAAATGATTCTTCTTCATTTTTCTAAATTAATATAAGAGAAAATGAAACACAGAAAATCTTTAATCGTATGTAATCAGCCCAAAAAAGACAACTCCACGTAAATTTTGTTTATAATTGCACCGTTACTAATTAAATTTACAGTAAATTAATAACGGCCTTCTTATGTTTAACACTCCGTCCAACTTAAAATTTTGTATATAGTAATTTTAGTACGAATAACTACAAAATACACAGTTCAATGCAGAACGAGGTGAGTACTTTACTGTTTAACAATTGGTCGTTTGCACCTCTTTTTGCACCCTGTAAACCAATGCTTAGATCCCAAAATATCCGCTTTTACTCACGCCTACAGCACCCTTTAAAGTGTAAAGTACTCTTCAAGCTTACAATCATTTTTGTTTTCTGTTTACTGTGTACGCAGAGCACATCCACTAATCCCCGTCGAATAAAATCGCTATTAGAATCCTAATCCAAACCTAACAATAATTGCGACAGGAGTGATATACGAATGACGAATAACGAATGGCATGTACTGAAACGATTTCGATTTTATCTTTAACGGATTTACGCCTTCCTTTTTTGAAGCGATATGCTTTATTTGCATTTGAATAACCACTCTAGCATCCCTTCTTTGCATGTTGAGTGTGCTGGATTCAGTCATGGCTAGACTCCGATCGAGATTTTGTCGAGCATAGGCTTTGATTTTAATTTTACAATTAGCCAAAAACAAAATTTAAAATTAATGAATAACCAAATCAATTTATATTTCAATTAATATTTCAATTGATTACTTAAATTTGTATGCGATCTTCTTCTATTTAAGTGACTCAAAGTTACAAATGAATACTTATGAAATAAAGGACTCTATTTTAAATTCATCTTAAAGTGGTTTTCAAGAACTACGATGACTTTATTGCTTTCACTTTTGAAATAAAATTTTTTTTAAAAAAATTATTATTTGTTTAAACTTGTAACGGAACTTAACTGTTTGAAAGTTATGTGTTTTCTCAAATTTGAATTTTTTGAGTTGTGCCACTTTAAATAGGAGCTGGAGGATTAAAGCAGTCCAAAATATTTCCTTACTTTTTGAATGAAAAATTATTTTTCGAAATTGATAATTTTTTGGTACTTAATTTCTTTATATTTAAAAATACTTGAATTGAATTTTTTGTCTGATTTGGAATGCGTTTTCTTAGTGAGTTTTTGACTTTAGCATTTATTCTAGCCAACACACACACACATACACAGGTACACTTGTAATTAAATACTCTCCTCCTTAATATTTTCAAGACAATCGTTTTTTTTTTCTTCGTAGTCTCTTCAACATTAGTTTACTCTTTTATTTTTCATTTGTAGATCTTAGAAACAATTACAAAATATTTTTCAAAATTACACAATCAGTACAAAACCAAACCAAATCAAACAATCAAACACCAACCAACTTTCCCAACTCGACGCTTCATTGTAGAAACTGTAGTTACAAACAAACGAGGGTAAATTTTTACTGTTATAGATCTGCGCGAGCGCTTACGAGCTTTTTTTTTTAGAATAACTCTTTAAAAATCCGGCTAAGCTTGTTTTTCCTGCTCGAATCTGCGTTTTTTGTTGTTAAGTTATAATTTTGAAGTAACCTTTTTGAAGTTAAGCCACAGAATCTGCTCGAAATTGAGAAGTAATTGAACAAAAAGTAATGCGAAGAATTTGATTTTAGAAACCCCGCCGCGAGATGGTGAACCTCTCTCTAAGCTTATTAGAAATACGAACCATAGATTCCTCACAATACAAAAAGCACTTTAAATATTTTAAAACTTCCAAAAGGATGCGTTGATGTTGTTGAATATTTTATTAAAATTTTTTTCGTTCATCACCAAAAAAACAAACCAACAAAAACCCAAAACCCAAACCAACTAATGAGTTTAAATTTGTCTGTGTGTATTCTCATGCGATTTTGAATTTTTATTTATTACACTGCGCAAATACACCATCATTGAAAAGAATGAAACATGTTTAAACACACATTTTTTAGCTCATCGTCAAACTTTCACTTGCGTCTATCTACTCTAACTCCTGCTCAACATACTCCTCTGTCACGTTCTCTTTTCATTTGTGTAATTTAATTAATAAAGTCCGATTTTCACTGCAAAAAGAAAGCCTCACTTAGATAAACTCGTGACCGTCGTATGTTTTTATCCCGTTTACATCCTGTGAGAACGTATATCAGCTGTTTTTTATAAAAGCTCATTTTCTAAAGTTATAAAAGAAATACGTTCAGTGTAATTGTTTTCTTTATAATGGCAGAAACTGATTAAGGAATAAAAACAGTTTGATTGCAAGCTATAAATTAGAAAGGCATACGAGACATTGACGAGCTTAAATGAGTGCCGGCAATAAATTAAAATTCTAACAAAATTTCCCGATTCTATGGATTATTTATTGGGTGAATTGAACTTGCAAGCATTTTTAAAAATGTCAAGTAAAATTTTGAAATCTCAAGAATTTCAAATTATTTTTTAACTGATGAATTGGAAATCGGACTTTAGTCGGACAAATCGGTACTCCGATCGCTTAAAATATGTTTCAATATGATCTCCATAACAAGTAAATAAATTTTCTTTCAAAATCTGTCGATGATTTTAAAATGTGCGATCAGATACAGAACTGTTTCCAAAGATCGATCGGCATGTCCGGCTGCTGCTGTTTTTTTTTCAATCACCTTCATCGAACAATTTCACCATCCATTCATTTGTGTACTTTTGGCATACGAAAAAAAATTTCAAATAAAAAAAATTTCACCACAACCTAATCAAAATATTTAAAGAAATAAAAACCATTGAAAAAAGAAATCGATACGATTAAACTGAAATAAAAAAACCGAAGCGGAACTGTTTTTTTCTCTTCTGTGTGTATCTCTTTGTTGAAGTTGAAGAGAAACAAATATTTCCGCTTGAAATTTTTATTGAAAGAACCTTAAGCAGGCGAAATTCGAAGGGAAGTGCTTTTTCACATACGATACCACTGGTCTGATTCAAATTTTTTCATCATGTACCATCATCGCAACCATGCCCAGGATGCATTAAAGCACGCCTCGGGGCGCGTTTCCTACGCAAAGTTAGTCAAACTTGCCACACTTTAACGAAACTAAACTAAACGCAACGTAACAAAACAATCGGCTTTTGTTCCACATTTGTGTTTTTCTTCATGAAAAAGAAACTACTTGAAAAGCTTTTGCTTCTTACAACAGTAAACGCTTTTTGTTGTTTGTTTTGCATGAAAAGAAAAGAGAAAAAATTACATTTCTACTGTCGAAATTGAAAAAAATTGTAACGTGACGCTTTGGAGTATAACGTATTAGCTACCTGACACCAAAAAGCTTCAAGAGCCTTCGGAATGCGAGCACAACATCAAAAACAACAACAACAGTTACAATAACAACAACAAACATCAACAATCAGAATTGATACAGTGCAGCCTACGCGCCTCCGCTAAACCAATAATAACAAAAAGTTCACACGCTCGCACACCACCACCGCCTAACTCTATCTTTTTCTCCCTAAGAGGAGCTTTGAGAATTAAAACAGATTAGGCTTAAGTGCTAAGCTTCAATCTTTAAAAATTAACTTTCGAATGAAATAATAATGAATGATAAACAAAGAATTTTGAACTAATATTTATTTATAACCTTTTTCATATAACAAGTACCAAAAGCTTAAGCAACTAATAAACACTAAACTTGATTTCTATTAAACCGTATTGAAGACCTGTTAATGCAAAAAATCGTTGATTCTTGTTTTTAAGCTATTAAGTTTGAGCTTTCTCGAAACCAATAAAAATACCATTTGTCAAAGCTTTCAGCATACTAACAAGGGTTTTGAAAAGGCTCATACGGATCGCTATCTCGCTCGTACATTATGAAAATCGGTTAGGTATTTGTTGAAAGCTTTAAGCTCTATAGTTTGTACAAAAAACGAGAAGAGCAAGAACCTATAAAACAGATTAAAAGTGAAAAACCTTTAAAGTAAAGCTGAAATTTAAACATCAGAAGGCACCGTAAAACAATTTTCTAAATGTTTTTAATTTGTTTTCTTTTTTAACTTTTTGTAAATTTAATAAAAAAGTGCTTGAAAAAAATAAAATAGTTAATATTAAGTAAAAATGTTATGCTTATGTATGAATTGTTATTAACAACAAATAAAGTTATTTAGTATTTTAAATTTTGATTATTTTAATAAATTAAAAATGTTAAGTTAAAATAATAATTTATACAATATATGGATTTTGAAAATGTTAAAATTCTTACACAATCTTCACTAAAGAAATATGACCGCAGTCTGTCCAACCAATGGCAGAAGAACAATTCGCCAATTCTAAGGACAACCGATTTTCACAAATTCTCTTTTTGAAATTATATTAAAAGTTGATTTCATATAACACTGGAATCAGCCGATTTACTCTGCTATTGGGTGAGCAAACAAACAAACAAACAAACAAACAAACAAACAAACAAACAAACAAATAAACACACAAACAAACAAACTTTAACATTAAAAAATTTCACCTCTAATCTTTAAAAAAATTAACTTAAAACAAAAAATGCTCCACTTAAGGTTAAACTTGAAACTAATGTAAAACATAAAACTTTAACGATTTCAAAACTGAATGCTTGAAACTTAATTTTTAAAACATTTTGTAATAAGAAATCATAAATTATAATAAAACTCTCACAATTCAATAAAAAATCAAATAAGAAATAAAAAAAGACAATTTCGCTAAAAAAAAAACACAAATAAAATTATAATTTAAACATTGACCTCATAAATTGTTGTTGTTATAAAGCTCACATGTTAAGAAGAAAACAAGAACGTAATTAAAGAAAAACAAGCTTATTTCTTTATAAAAATGTATGCATAATAATAAAATAAGATAAAGAAAAAATTATAACGAAATCCGAAAAAAGAAGCCGAGTTTTTTCCATTTGAATTCGAAGTTTCCACCAAGGTAAGCGTAAATAGGTTTTAAATTTAATTTCATAGTTAAGAATTTTAATAAGTTTTCTTCTTTGTCTCTTTATTTTCCGTCTAACTCGGAAATATTTCTTTGGATTGAAATTCTCATCAGCAGACAAATTTTGCAATAAAAATACGTTTTATTTGTTTATGTTGCTAAAAGTAAGAGGAATATTTAATTGAACATTTCATTGGCTCATGTCGAGCAGCGAAACTTCGACACTAGAATCGGCGACATGGTACGATGATTCGAACACTACATCCAAGTCATCATCGCAGAGCATCTTGCGCATGCGTTCCTTGTAGCTAAATTCACAGAGAAAGAGAGATTTAAAAAAAATTATTAAAATGATAATTTTATAAACATTTTTAATACGTACATTGCGCTGTCGGGATTGTTCTCTTGATTTCGGCATTTTTCCAGTTTCTTCTCGATCAGTTTGACTTGATCCCTGGCGGGCAGTTCATATGTCTTGACCATGGAGCGAATTTCTGTAGAGTAGAATAATATATAGAAATTAATGAAAATAAAAATAAACCGCCAGTAACGAAAAATTAAACAAGTAGAATTTACAAATTTTCTTTCTGTTTAAAATAATAGTAAACGGGTCTAGCTAAATCTTATTATGATATTGTAAATTGTTTCGAAAATCCAATTTACTTTTTTTTTATTACTTTTTTAATATTTGTAATTTTCTTAATTTCATATAAATTAGTTTTTATTTATACAAAACAAAAAATCAAGAATTATGCGGCACACTTACTTCGCACCGCTTCAATGAGCACCGGCAGTTTATCGCGAGCCGCGTGGAATAAATTCTCAGTCACATAACTATCTAAATTTTCCTGTTCCTTGCTGGCGGCATGCAACACTGCGGCAAGCGCAATCTGTGAAGGTGCGTACAAAAGGCAAGCGTCGGTGAAGAAGGTCTTCTCGAGAAAAACATCGATGTGAGGACGCAATCGTTCCGGATTCGGCATGGAGCTGCGAGTCTAGAAGTACGTAAATTAAAATGATTTAATAAAATAAAAAGTATTTGATGACGGGTTTTACTTTTTAAGTGCACATTAAGAAAATACAGACTCACCTTAATATCAATTAAAAAGCCCTCGATGGGCCGATAAGCATTGTGTACGGTGAGATAATAGTTTAGCTGTTGCATTAGCAGCAACTCGTTGGAAAGTATAATGTCCATGGCCTTGTTGCGGTCACCTTTGATGTTGCCCACAAATTGTCCAATCGAGACGTTAAACTCTTCAACCTTGCAGGCCAAATACACGCAGGTCGCGCTAGTGTAAAATTTAAAATTTGAAATTAATTAAAATCGAAAATTCACATTTTAATGACGGGGGCGCATTACAGTATCTCCTTGGGATGAAAATCCATGGGTGTATTATTCAAATAAAAACGCTTGAAATAATGAAAAGCAGTGCCAACGACACATTTCGGCATTGGAGGCTCGAAGCGCCGACAGAAATCATTCAAATATATTTCGTATTGCTTGAGAAGCAGGCGCTCTTCTTGCGGCATCAGAAAGTACAACTCCAGCTGTTCCGGCTAATAAAATATAAACAAATGTTTGAAAAATCCAGGAAACTATTTTTTTACTTCGGCTCTACTTACGTTTATATTTGCGCCATGAGTTTCAATGAATTTAGCATTTTGCTGCAGACGTAGCTCATGGAGTTGCTGCTCATTTGTGAACGTCCAGAATTTTTTCTGTGAACTCAGCGGAAACATTGTCGCCAAAATGCCTCTTGTCGCCGTTTAAATCTTTTGTTTATGAAAATTAAACCGAATTTACGAACAGCTGGTCTGATAGCACTGCCAGATGTAAGATAAGTCATAGGTTAAAAATAAAATTTGACAAGACTGCACGCACGGGATTTGCATGCATGCAACAATTTTACTCAATGGTCTGATCTTCCTGTTCTTCTCCCTTTTGAATATACCCGATATTTTCAAGTCTTATGAATTTTATACATTTAGAAAAATATTTTAATATGAGCGAAAAAATGTGTGTCTGTGGAAGAAATTTTCATATACACGAATGTTAAAAAATCAAACAACTACTTTGTAACGAGTAATCACATTCAGTTCGCTGAATGCAGCACTCAGACAATTTTCGAACTTCGAATTGTTATCAAAACAAAGGCCAAAGTGAAATGTTTAATGTTTTGTTAAAATGCCATTTTTTCCATCATTTTCAGGAAAATTAAAATCCAAAAAATGATTTAGAAATTTTTTTGTTAAAATTCCCGTCATGGGGCATGTGAAATCAAATGAAAACAATGCGCGGCGACCTAGCGAAAATAATTTCAACGCTGGCACGACGGCAACGACTCCGAAAACGATTTCGACGAGTCGAGTCGGTCGCCATTGTCGCAGTACAAAACGTGTCCCTGTGAAAAACTCGTGTCGTTGCACAATTTCAACGAATTTTAACGCAAAAAGTGCTAAAAATTTCATAAAATCCATGCTAAATTGAAATTTAAAAGTGTAGCTAGCATTTTTCATGTAAAAATGGCAAAATTCGCCTAGATTTAGTGTGGAAAATATGTTGTGAAAAAAGTATGAAATAATCAAATTTAATCGATTTTCTTGAAAAATTTTTTTTTTCGTTTTCCCCTCCCTCTCGTGTACCCAGTGAAAAATTGTGGTCATTCTGAGTGTTTCTCGCTTGCACATTTGTTATGGCATTGATGCGGTGCAAGCGAGGCGGACATACTGTGTGTGCGTTGTTGAATAAGTGTGCGCGAAAGAGAAAGACTGCTGTGCGTTCCATTGCGGACAGCATCGTGCAATTTAGTATCTATGTTCACCGCTTGATGGCGTCGTGCGTTTAATTTCGAATTTATGTACGCTTGAAGCGCTGAATGCATTTTAATTTTTCGGAGTAGTGTGCGAAAGAGCACATTGTTGTGTCGTATTTCGGAAATTTTGTGTGCGCGCGTCATCCTTGTCGCGTCGTTGTGTTCGTTTTCGCTTTGCGCCCGCGAAAGTACGTCGTGAATCTTCGGCGTTTGACCACGCTGCTACGCCAAAAGTTTTTTTTTACATTTTTATAAAATTTAGAGTTTTCATAGTTTTTGTGTGAATATTTCTGTGGCAAAGTGCATTTGGTGCATGCATTATATTTTATTAATTCGTAATTTAAGTACCGTTCGCAAAGTCCCTCCGCGGTATACGGTAAAAATGGCAAATATGCATTTACAAACTTTCATTGGGTTTGTCGTGTATAATTTTTTTTCACCGAGAAACATGTTCGTGTGTTTATTTGAATTCGCCGCATTACTTTGTTTTGTCGAAATCGCCGGGAGTGTTTTGTTGGCCGCTGTCGACATTTTTGGTTTTCGTTTAGCTATTAAATATATTTTGCGTTTTCTTATTCTTAAAAATGTGTAAATTGTATGCCTAAGAATTTTAAAATTTTATTAAATTATGCAATTTTTATTACTGATAAAAGTTAATGTGAAAAAATTTCCCGCGTAAATTAGAATCACGAAGCACAGCATGAGTGCATTCTCTTTGCCATTGTTGTGATTTTCCGATTAGCCTCTTATAACTGGGTATGCAAACCAATTGGCCGCGTGCATTTTTCTTGTTTCTCATTTTCCCTCTTCGCTAACAACGCATTAATAATTGTTTTTGTTTCGGTGCATTTGACAGATTAGCTCTTGGCAGCTGTCATTTGAATTCGCCGTCTGGAAAAACCCCAAACGAAAAGAAAAGTAAAATGAAAACTTCGAAAGCAAATGATTAAAAAAATATACATCAAAATGGAATAAATAACAAATAAAATAAGAATACAAAAACAAAATCAAAAAGTAACAACAAAACAATACACAGCAGTAACAAGCAGAGTGAGATAAGAAACTGCGTCAAATACTAACGCCTGTCACAAACAACAACAACAAACCAACAAAAAAAAAAAACAAACAAAAAAAACGAATAGAATAGAACAAGACAGAAAAACAAAACACGAAAACAATGATGAAATGAAATGTGCAAAAGTCGCCGTAATTATGCCAATTCACTTGAGTTTTTCGATTTCCTTCGCTACGCTTTGAAAAATGTCGTCGACTCAATTGCTGCTGCATTCGTTGTTGTTGTTGTTGCTCCCACCACCACCACCATCATCAGCTCTGTTGTTGTTGCTGCCGCAGCATTGTTGTAATTGCAACAATCACTTGGCATCAAATTCTACATCAACGACGTTTCCGACGTCGTCGTCCTTGCCGTCATCGACTAACTGCTGCCAGCGCCGCCGCCTCGGTCAAAGCTGTCGCAAAAACAACAAACACAACAGCAGAAGCAAGCGCTGCAGTAGTTTCAGCGCATTGGTTGCTGAAGCTGCAGTAACCGTTCCCCCGGCAGAAGAAACCCCTCCGGCAGTCGTCGTGTCGGTAAATATTCGGTGGCTAAGGAAAAACAGCGAAAGCCACAGTAGAGTCGCAGCAGCGGCAGTAGACTTAAAAGCGCTACTCGCCGACGCTCGCACGCCGCTCAACTCGTACGTGCAGAGGCTTAGCATAACGCCGCAGCCGCATTTCCTCGCCCATACTTTTGCCGTTTAATTTTTAGCACAACCCAACATCCGCAACCCATCATCCATCAAAAACACCCCATTCAAGACAACTGAAAAGCACTCGCTTACCACACCACCAGTCATCATGTCGAAGTTATCGTTTCGGGCGCGCGCCCTCGATCCCTCCAAGCAGATGCCCATCTACTTGGCAGAGGAGTTGCCCGATCTGCCCGAGTATTCAGCCATAAATCGAGCAGTGCCTCAAATGCCAAGTGGCATGGAAAAGGAAGAGGAGTCGGTGAGTGAAATTTACTTTTTTTCTATTAATTTAGTTTAGCATTGTTGTATTTATTTGATTGTGATTGTTTTTTTTTTAATAGACGTGTTAATTTTTGTTGTTGAATTTATTTCAGTTATTTATTTATTCGTTATATTGTGATTTTAATACCCCACGCCACCCGTATGCACTAATTGTAAGATATATTCGGTTTATTCTTATATTTGTAAAGCGAATAAACAGGCGTGGTTTCAGTCTGTCCGTCCGCCTGTCCAAAGAATTTAAGCCGTAGTCAGGTCAATATCTCTTATTGACCTGAAGTAAAGTATGTTAGCAAAAATGTTTTTAAGCGGATGTTGAGTTTCAATATGCTCAAAATCAGACGAGAACTACTCTTACCTCTCATACTGAATAAAATGTAGTTGGAAAATTCATACTTTGAGTTTATATTGAGAAGAAGGTAATAATGAAATGTTGTATCTGATTACTTTTGTTAGAAGACTATTTAATTTGAGAACTTACCAGAAAATAATTAGCAAGACTATCTGCGTTCCTTATCTAGTAAAATGTATAATTATGTACCTAAACCAATAAAGTAAAATTTTGTAAAAACACTTTTAGCTGAAATACCAAAGACTAAAATATTTAGAGGCAATGATATAATAATACTAATTCGCTAATATTGTATTTGTAAGTCTGACAAAATAGTTGTTCTCTTCATTTTTCCTAAAAATTCCAATTATTATTTTTTTATTTGAGTTTGCTCCTTTTAAGGCTTTAGTTTGTGAGCGAGTTGTTCAAGAAACTAATTGTAGCTGCTTTGTAACAAATTGAGCCCTAATGTTATTAAATAATTAAAAAAAGATGGTGTTAATTTGTTTGCGCTACAGCATAGCAGAAGTTGTTTATCTTACTAGTTATTAATATTGTTGTTTATATGCTGTGGGGCGTTTTTAATTTGTTTTAATACATAGTAGTTTTTAATTTTTTTTATAATTTTATCGTAAGCGCTGTTCTTTTATAAATTTCATATTATAGCAGAATTCAATTTGTTTCATGTATTAATAAAAGTTAAAAGTTGATCTTCAATAGCTTTTGCTTCTCGTCATTTTTCAATGCAAAAATTTTTTAAGTGTAAAATAAAGTTAAACCCATTTCCAGATTTCTTTTGATTTTTGTTTAACTCGCAACATTGTTTTCTAAAAGTTTTAGTTTTCCTTTTATTTTACTATAAACTGAATATAAGTATTTTTCATGTTTATCAAACCTACAGTTTTGAATTGTTGAGTGATTTCCTCGTATTCACTTTCAAACGGCGACAAATTTAACAAAGGACTTTCACACTCTAATCTTATTTCAAATGTTGCTTTTGTTTTTATTTCAAACCGTGTCCTCTTTGCCAACTTTTCCCTCCATTTGAAAGGCACGACGAAAGAAAATTCGTCAATATCTTTCACAGCAGGTATAGATAATCCTATCTATCCTAAATTTTTAAACTAAAATTTTAGACTGGCTTAAAAAAGAATTTTCATGTAATTTTAATATAAAAAAATTTGTTCCTAACCATAACTTCACGTTAGAGTTTTTATAAGGCAATTAAAATTAAAGCTTGCAAAGTTACTACTCTATTTATAATACTTAATGATTAACACGTTTTGCCAAACATTTTTTTTATAAAAAGTTTTTATATTTCTTCATGCAACTCCGTCCACTGGAGCCTGAATCAGCACAAAAAAGAAAAAAAGCGAAAAAATTATAATCACGTCGTCTGCATTATGAAATTAGCCTTTCTAGTTGGAGGGAAGCAGAAGGACGAAGACGAAGACTGAGCACAGCCATTTAATCACATACAGCACCACTTAAAGCGGAACTGGAGCGAAGAAAAACAGCGCCTGCAGCTTTAGGATTTCGTTGATTTGCTTCTTGCTTGCTTGTTCCCTGCTTTGCTCTTGCGGATTGTACAAATGAAATGTTGTTGTTGCGCTGCTTTTGTTTTTTTTCATTCAACATCAAAGAATGCAAAAAAAAGAAATTATTTTATTTCAACTGATTATTTTTATAATATGATAAAAATATAGAATTCACCTGAATGAAAATTGAACTTTTAACTGAAAACCTCAAATTGAAAATTAATTGAAATTAAACAATGGCTGAAAACTAAAAAAAAGTTTTGTGCCAATTTCTTTAGTAATTTCCGTCGTGTACCCTTTTTGCCATAACCATAGTTAGTTTTATTGTAATTGAGTTTAAAATCCAAAGTCGTTAATTCCATAATAAACACTATATATTACGTTCTTGAAGATAAGTTTGAAAAAATTGTCTTTGCTTTAAAAAAAGTAAAGCCGAATGAAGTGTCGAAAACTGTACTGAAAATATCTTTTTTTTTAATAACTTGGAAAACAAGATTTGAATAAATCGACCTTTGTCGATGTTTAAACTTACGTTTTTATGCGATTCAAGGATTGTGCATTAAAATATAGTTTTAATTCGTATTAATGACTTTTTAAGCGTTTGAGAGTATTTAAAATTTAAATTATTTTTAAATTAAATATTTTTGTTTAATAAAGTTTATTATATTTTTCCCGAAAGTTAAATAAAAATAAATATTTTTAAATTGATTTCCCAACGGATCAAGTTGTTCGCTTAATTGAGCGTAAACAATTATTTTTAAGTGTTAACAATTTCACAATACAACTCAGTTCGGCGTGATGTTGTGACCACGTCATTACAATACGTTTAACTCTTTTTAATTAATTTCATAATGTGAAATAAATTTAACATCTTATCTTTTAATAAGTTACAAAGTTGCTTATACTCGACTGCTCTATTAATATTGTACACTTTTTTATATCGCTTTACTCTTTAACAAATTTTGTTTTATCAAATCGAATTTAAAGCGCTCCACGAAGCATTCCTAAATGCTGCAACGCCACCCACCTAAACTGACTGCAAACAAGGGAGTGAGCGAGTGAACTTGCAAATCGTGACCTGATAAAGTTGCTCATCGCATTTTCCGCATCATTCTGCTTCACTTGCTTCTTTTCTTCTTCTTTACGTCGGTCGATCATACGGCGCGCTACTTTTCTTTCGTCTAAAAGTTGTTCAAAGCCTTTTGATTCCTTTTTTTTTTGCTTAAACTTTTTATTTTCGCGTTTTCGGACCTTGCCTTTTTTTGTTAATCTTTTACACTTGCAGTTTAACATCTTTTTCTTGTTGACTGAGGGTTTGTTTTCAATTTGTTTGTACGCTTTAAATGGAATCAATTATTTGAATGTGGTTTTTCACAAAAAAAAAAACATTAAGATTCTTATCTAAAAATTACCCCTTCTCAGTAAAACTTTATACCACTATATATTTTGTATTATTGCTTTATTATTTGCATAGTTCTCTCAAACAATAGGATTGCCATTTTAACTTTTTACATAAAATTATTAAAATATGTTTATTTTTAATTTGAGAGAACAATTGTGGGTAAAAAGAAAATAATATTATAATAAGAGTAATCGGATTTGATATGATTTAATTTATTTGTAATTTTCGTGTTTTTGCATATTTCAGGAGCATCATTTACAACGGGCAATATGCACAGGCCTCATTATACCCACACCCGAGGTCTTTACCACCGATCAGGAATTCTACGACAACAGCTACCCTCCCAATTACAAGATGCCACGCCAAATGATCCACATGCAACGTGAGTTTGTTTTTATAACACAAATTATTGTTTGCGCTTTTTTATTGTAAAACATTTTATTAAATTTGTCAAAGCAGCACTCGGACTCGAACAGGACGTACCCGATTACGATATGGACAGCGCCGATGAGGCTTGGGTTAATCAACAGAGTCGGCGACTCGATTTGACGCCCATGAAATTCGAGCAGATGATGGATCGTTTAGAAAAGAGCTCCGGTCAAACAGTCGTCACACTGAACGAGGCCAAAGCGCTGCTTAAGCAGGATGACGAAGTTAGCATCGCTGTGTACGACTACTGGCTGAATAAGCGTTTGAAAACGGTAATGAATAACGCCGTCGTTACATTTGTTTTTTCTGTTTAGTAAGATTTGCTAATTAATTCTTTGTGCACTACAAAAAAAACATACAGCAACACCCGCTGATACTCACTGTAAAGACCGAGAATCGTCCGGGTGCATCGTCAAATAATCCGTACTTAGCTTTCCGCAGACGCACTGAAAAAATGCAAACACGAAAGAATCGTAAAAATGACGAAACATCGTACGAGAAGATGCTCAAGCTGAGGTTTGTAAATTTACCGTGTACATTGTGTGACCGTTGTCATTTTTGTTTATTAAATTCATATTTGATTTGATTAGGTTTTTTTTCTTATTCCAATAATTTTCATAAATTTGTTGGTATATGCTTTTAAAAAATAAAGTTAAATTACTTTTTGTAAATCAATTTTATATAAAAACTCTTATGATTTCTAAAAATTGTATGCCATTCTAAATAGTTATTTTGTTTCTTTTAGACGTGATTTGCAGCGTGCCACAACCGTTCTTGAAATGGTGAAGCGGCGCGAGAAGACGAAACGCGAGCAATTGCATTTATCCATAGAAATCTTCGAGAAGCGCGTGCAATTACGCGACTTCAGTGGTGCTCTGCTGTCCGAATTAAGTTCGACGCTTAAGAATTCAAGGTGCTTTATTTAGAAAACAAAAAGTATAAATACAAATACAAATGAATCATCTGTTTTTCTTTCAGACCTGCATTTGCGCCGTTGTATACGAATCAATACTCACATCATTCATCGTCGGCGGGTTCAACACCCACCGGCGCCGTGCCAGGCTCAGCGGCGGCAGCATCCGCAGCAGCAGCGGCCGTTAGTGGCGGCGTATTGGCACCGGGTCTGCTTGCCGTTGGCGCCAACAGCACAGCGGCTGGCAACGGAAGTGGCCATTTGTATTCGTCGTCGACGTCGCAGTACCTGAATTCGTCGAATCTAGCAATTGGTAAGTGATAAGTCTTTTTACTTAACTGTAACTCTAAAACATAAAACTAAAAATTATGAAGTTAATTTATCCTTTTTAAATAGATTAAATAGATCCTTTAATTAAATTATATTTTTGACACAGATGCAATCAACGCTGGCGGCACTGGCGGTGGCAATCGCAAAGAGAAGCGACAGTACAAGAAGCGAAAACATAAATTGCCCCGCGACAAGCAACAGCAACAGCAGCAACACAACCTTCAGCAACAACAAACCCAACAACAGTATTTGGCCGGCGTTGGTGTGATGCCAGCATCAACATCTGCATCGGCTGCCACAGCTGCTGCAGGCGTAGCAGGTTCGTCGCTGTCCGCAGTAGCCGCACATCATTCGCACCTGCACCACCATTTGCACCGTCAGAGCTCTTCGCCCGCCGCCAACGAGTCGAACATCGAAACCGAGGAGGAGGAGGGCACACAACATTCGCACAAGCGCAATTCAGAGAGCGAAGACGAGGCACCATATGCATTTAGACGAAAGCAGAGTTGCGACTACTTGAAGGTAGATTTCTAGAATATTGATCTTAGTTGCGTCACTTAAAACTGTTTTTTTTTTTATTGAATTTAAAGCCGATGACGCACGATGGTAATTGGCCATGGGAATCAACAGAGGAGCACGGATTTGCTGATACCAAATACCGTTTTACGCTTACGTCCATTAGGCATCCAAGGTTAGTTTTTTTCAAATAAATTTTTTATAACAAAAGTTTTAAAAAAATTTAAATTTGAAATGAAATTATTTTATGTATTTATTTGCAGGCCGCGTTGCATTGGCTTTGCACGTCGACGTATGGGGCGTGGTGGCCGTGTGATTCTAGATCGTGTTGCCACAAATTTGGATGACTTCTGGTCGCAGCTAGACTATACGATATTTGAGAGTGGTGGCGATGGTGCAACGATCAAAAAGGAAACGAATTCAGCTAACGCCTGCACATCAGCTAGCTCAACCGCTGATACAAAACCCGCTTCACCGCCCACAGTTGTCGATCTGACGCCAAATATCGCCGCACCTCTAAACGCAACAACACCCGCCAACGTTATTAAAATCGAGCCGGACGAAGCAATAACCGCGTCCATAATCGAATCAAATCACCTTGATGTCGCCAGCTGTGACGAAGCTGGCTTTGACGCCAGTGACGAAGGAGAGGAGGATTACGCGCAATTGCTGACGCTTGATAGTATCGCGCGCGACGCTAATTACAGCTCCGCACTTACGCTTGATCGTCAAAAACGCCGCCAACGACAACAAAAGCGACGGCAACAGCTGCAAAAGAAGTCTGCTAACGAATTTAACGCAGACAAAAAACGACGCAAGTTCAACAATATCGCCACCGTCGCGACTGATATAGCAGTGGCAGATGCATCAAAAGTTGACGCCGAGTCACTGTCACTGCCGCGTCGCTTATTGTTACATAAGCTGGCGCAATCGCTCGATCGCAGCGGTAGCGGTCTGAGCAGTTTTTTGCTCAGTGAAAAAATAAAACGAGAAAAACTCAATGGCGATGATATCTCGGAGGAGGTTGTAGTCGATTTGGTCCGACAGCAGCAGCAACAACAGTCGCCGTCGCTGTCAACGACGACACGGCCTAATCATCAACGCGTCAATAATGTGTTGAATAACAACAACAACAATAATAACAATAGTAATAGTAATATTAATAAAAACGTTAGCGTTAGCGATAAATTCAATGTGATAAAGAACGAAGCAGCGGTGGCGTCAACGTCTTTGTCTACTGCGGCGACGACAGATTTTTCGGTCGAGGATGTGGCTCTTACAATAAAACAAGAACTTATCGAATCGGCAAATGGTGCCGATGACTCCAATGAGCCACTCAGCAGCATACAAAAGGCGTCAACAACGAGCGCGACCACCGCAGGTACAACAGCAGCAGATGCGCTAGAAGATGAAGAAAACGTCAATCTTGCACAGCTGAGCACTTTAATACGTCACACTGCGGTGGTGAAAAAAGAGCCACTGGACTTTGTTGAATCGACGACACAATCGCATGCCGTACGATACGTCACAAGCGACAGTGACACAGAAACAACGCTCAATCAAATGCCGGACGTTATACGAGTTCGCAGTATGCGTAATCGGCGCGTAAGAAGTGAAAAAGCATCAAATAGAAACTTTTGTGGTGCCGGAATCAGTCTGCTAAACGATGACATCGCCATTAAAACTGAACCGCTGGCGTCAATAGCTGCTGAAGAGGAGGCAGCCGAAGCGGCAAACTATTTGGGTAGCTTATCGCCCAGCTCCAGTCAGCGTTTGGATGTTTGCAATGAGCTGCTTTCGGAGATAAGGCGCGACTGGTTGCACTTTCGACCTAAAACGCCTACGGACGAGTTGGAGTCGGATTGTGGTGGTGTCGACAGTGATTTTAAGTTGGATATTTTGCCGTCAACGCTGCCACTAGTCGATTGGACGCAACATACGCCAATTGCAGTTGAAATGTTGCGTTTTGATGAGCCAGAGGTGGACTGCAAAAAAGCGAATAATTTAACACAACCGCTTTGGAACTCATCCGATCCATTGTATGTAAGCAGCTGCTTTAAATACTCTGACTTGGAACCCGACGCGCAGCTGTTGCAAACGTGCGATGTTAAAAGTCCCGAGGCTGCAAATACGAATTCGCCGCACGCCGTCGATCCTTTTAATCTAAGTGGAGATTCGTTGAACGATATTAATTTGCTTGGCGATGGCGAGGCGGACGCCGAAGACGAACACATGTTGGACAATATACTGCAGGAATGCCAGATTGATGACATTAAAACTTTGAATCAAGCTACCAACTTTTGGAATGGCATTTTGGATGGAGAAGCGGTGGATGAAGAGGTCGTCGGTGGCGATGCAGCAGGATTACTCGATGACTGCATCGATGACAAATCCCGCGTGAAGCGTGAAAAGAGAGATAAACGAAGAAAATGTGCCAACGCAACGACGCTGGGCAGCTCCAGTTTTAGTCTGTCGTCATCGTGCACAACGAGTCTTAACAAAGTCGACGGCAACGGCGTGAATGCGGACGACTCCAACTTCTTTAGTAAGCAGGAGCGAAAGCTTAAAGTTGAGGCAGAACTGGAGACGACAGCACCGATTATTCCAATTAAGCTTGAAACGCCGACCGCTGCAGAAATGCCAGCGCCACCGCCGCAATTGCCACCGCCATTGCACGCTACGGTAGTAACTCCGGCGGCGGTAGCGACTTTGCGTGCAGCACCACCGCTGGTAGCCGCTACCAGCATTAATGCCAAACCTCAAATTACAACAATACCCGCGCAGTTAATACAGACCGCTGTAAGCCATCTACCGCCTCCGCAATTTATCACGCAACCGCAGCTGGTGACGTCGACGCAAATCGTCGCACAACCGTTGTTGCAGCACCAACAACAACAACAGCAGCAACAGTCGCAGCCGCAACAGCAACCACAACAGATTCTGCACATACAGCAGCACTCGCAGGTACCGCAAATGCGCAGCGTCACCCCGCAACAACTACATCAGTTGCAGCAGCAGGCGGCACAACAACGTCAGCAACAACAGCAACAATTGTTACTGCAAATGCAGCGCGATCTCTTGCCCGTCGCAGGTACCACAGTGCTACCGCACTATGTGCCCACTTCATCTGCGACGGCGACTGCGGCAGGTGCAGTGACGACAACCTTACGCCAGCAGCCAACGTTGACGCCAATAGGGGCAAGCGCCTCTGGAAATCACATGATCTACACGACATCTAATGTCGAGGGCGCCAGTATGCCGCAAAAAATTTACATACAAAAGGCCCCTGCGGTCACTGTTACCGCCACGGGCAGCCAGCAACAGCACACACAAGTTCCTAGCAGCAGTCTGCTTAACACAAACGCTCCCCAACAGCAGACAACACAACTTATTACACTGTCCAATGTAAAACTGGAGACGAGCGGCAGTAGCAGCGGTAGCGACGCATCCTCTTCCAATATTCTAACAATCGACGGAAGTGGCAGTGGCGCTTCAACAACTACGAGCATTATAAATACTGCCAGCGGACAGCAGTTAGCCGTGCACAGCATTAGCGGTACGCACATGTCGTCAACGCCATTGATTGTTACGACGGCATCGCCACGTAATTCGACCACCCAACAAATTGTGACACAGCAGCAGCTTGTTCATGCTGCCGCTAACTCGCAACAGCCGACACAGCAAATTGTTTGGCGACAGATTGGTGTACCAAATTCGAGTGGTGGCAGCACAACTGGAGTTCTAACGACCACAACTGAGGCTGCAATGGCGGCTGGTAATAAAATTGTTTGGGCTAGTCGACCGGCGACAAAGAGACAGTTGAATGGTCCCGAGGGCACTGGTTAGTTGAATAACAATACTTTTTTTTTTATATATTATATATAGCAAAAACAATTTATTGTAGAATTTCTTCGGAAAAAAATTGTTTATGTTTATTTAATTTTGTTATTCCTTTCCAAAAAAAATTTATTTAAAGAAATCATTTACTTAATTTGGCTTAATTTAATTTGTTTATTTATTTTTATTTACTTGCAAAAATATTTACATCTGATTTTATTTTGTTATTTTTTTAAATACAAATTTTAAAAATTTGTGTTCCTAAATTTATTTTAAAATTTTATTGAAAGAGGTGTTTGCAATATTTTAAATTTGAGAAAAATTTAAATACTTTCAAAAATATTGTGTATTATAACATTTTAGAAAACTTTAAATTTGTTTAAAAATGTTGTTTTCTTTGTATACAAATCATATTTTGCATTATTAATTTTTTGACGTATGTCACAAATAAATTTATAATTTTTCGTTTTTTACATAAATATTTTAATAAAAGTTTCCTCCAATTGAATATTTTCGATATGATAACAAAATTTTACAGTTTAAAAATAATATTTTTGTCACCCTGGTTATGGTAAAAAAATTAAAAAATGTATGTATGTATGTATGTAGTTTGTGTTGTAATAATTGTATTTTAATGTTTTTCACAGATATCAACAAACTTTTGCTGAATCGCAAATTCTCACAACGAAAGATCATTTCCCAACAACCACAACAGCAACATCAGATACAAATAACTAAACAGCACCTGCAACAGTTACAGCAGCATCAGCAACAGCAAATTCAGCAGCAACAACAGCAGCAGCAACAGCTGCAACAACAACAGCATGATGATGATAGCAACACAAATGCGGTGATACATGAAACTACATCGAATGCGCCTCCGCAGTTGCAACAACAGCAGCAACAACAACTGCAAAAGATGCAAATGCAGAGTGGCAAAGTTATTAAAATGTCCTCTTTTCCGCTACTTGTGTCGGAGCTTAATGTGCAGCAACAACAACAGCAGCAGCAGAAACACAATTCGGCGGCAATTGCTTCAAATCACAACTACAGCCTGCAGCCGACAGCGATCCTTACAACGCAATCGCAGCAGGGCGGCGGCAACAAAATCTTTCTCACAAGCAGCAGCAATAATACGGGCAGCAGCAACTTTACCATTGCCACCGCCAGCGAAATGCAGGCTGCTGCAGGGCAACAAAAAATTCACTATAAGGAACTGCAAAACTCAAACCTCAAAGTGAATTTTGTTTCAACGTCGGGTGGAGGTTTGCCACAGCAGCAACAACAGCAGCAGACAGTGTTGCTTAACAAGGCTGCTGCCGTAAGCATGCAGCAGCAGCAGCAACAGCAACAATTACTACAGCAGCAGCAACAGAAGCTCAAGCGTGAACGCATACTAAACATTATTGGCGCCACAAGCGCAGCTGCCAACGCAAACGTAGATGCAGCAACGTCAGCTGCTGCTGTGTCAGCAGGATTGGCGGCAGTGCCGACAGATAACAACAGCAGCAGCAGCAGCTCAGGCAACAAACGTGTTCTCTACACTAGTCTGCTGAACGTGAAACCGTTGCAAAAAACCAATAATGTGGCCGGCGGTGGCAATGTTAGCGGAGGCGGTGCCAGCGGGGCAATGCAAATGCAAATTGGTCCCAGTGGCATGACGCATGCCGTACTACGAGGACGCATCGGCAACAATCAAACAATATTTACAACAAATATGCGAGCTGCTTCGCTACCAATTGCCACCAGCGTTGCTCAAGTGGCGGCGTTAAATGCTGCGACAGCAGCAGGAACAACAACGACACTTGCAAATGCAACAACATCGGCAGACGCATGCAGCAGCAGTAGCAACGAAATGAAGAGTATTGAGAGCATAAGCAGCAGTAGTAGCAGCAACAGCAGCAGCAACAACAACAATGCAGCAATAGTAACAATCAACAATAACAACAACGGCAGCAGCAGCGGCGCTACCAATAATGCAACAGGCAATATAAGCAATAGCAGCAACAATAACACAGCCGCTGCAACGACGACAACGATAAATAGGTGAGAAACGGAGAGATAACTACGTATGCGAATCGCAAGCGCTTCCTTCTTCATTTCTTACGACAACGATGACGACGCCTTCACCGCCTATCGCCCAATGTTGCTGCCTGCTGGACGATGCAGCACAGCAACAACGACAAAGTTGACAGCGGCGGCTGGCTGCCATCGACTACGATTTTAACTACAATGTCTCCTCCTTCCATTGTGCTGCACAATGGTCGCCAGTTTTACGTGTTGTTCGGTTTTGGTTGTTACGAAAATGTCGATGTCGGTCGTCGTGGTAAATGGAAAAATTGCTGTTTTATAAATTTATATTTTCAACAGCCCTGTCCCTTCTGTAATTTTTGTATCTAAATGTTGTTAAAAATTTGTAAATTGAACACACATTCACACTCATACATAAACACATTTTTACACAACCACACGCTCTCACACATACATATACACAAACACAAACACACACATACATATATGAAATACAAAACATTAAGGTAAAAAAGGGAGGCAACTATCACTACCGTGTAGTCAGGCCTCTTATCCACTAAAATGGCAATTTTTCAAGTGTTCGGTTAGTCACCGACCGACTTTCTACGGTCTGAAGTCCAAAAAAAAACTATTTGAATCGCACGGAATGTAATCAATAACCATTGAAAAGCTTAAGAGGTACATTGTTTTAGTATCAGTTTTGAGCTTTTCGGATTTCATGTCGTTTGTTAGGTACTAAATAACAGCCTTTCGGCAAGCTTATGGGCACTTGTTGAGCGCCATTTCAGGGCTTAGAAAATGCTTGGTTTGCAATTAAAAAAAACTTAATTAATCGACATTTAAGCGTTAACCTGACGAATTTAGTAGATTTTGGGTTATACTCTTATTAATAAATTGTTCTCTTCAAGCTAAGCACACACTTGAAGCATTTTGTAAACATTCGACACCATTTTTTTGAGCAGTAGTTCGTTTTGAAGATTTCAATGCAATGCGATACGACTAGTTTTTGACAGTGGACGTGTTAGCGCACCACCAGTTGGAAAGGGAGGAGGAGAAAAGAAATGAAGATGAAGAAGAGTCTACCAATTATACATATATCTAGTTTAACGCCTCTGCTCCCTTCTTTACTTATTATTTTGTATTTTTAAATTATTTACCATTTGCTTTAAGTTGATTTATCATAGTTTTAACTTTTAAAAGCTATTATTAATTTAATTATCATTATAATTTCTTTTCTTTTTTTTGTTTCTTTTTATTTTTATCTCTTCAAATGATGTTAGCTGTAATGTTTGTTTACTTTTAAATTTTAAAATTGAAACTAAAAGATAATATTTAGCAGAGAGTTGCAAGCAGATATCTATCTATCTATCGTTCGCTTATTATGAGATCTTATTTTCAAGATCGCTTTTACACTAAACAAAAAAAAAGAAAAAACAAAAACAAAAACAGAGAAGAAAACCTAAAACCAACAAATAAAATTCAACAAGGAAATTAATTACTTAATTACAGTTATAATTATAAAGAAAATTTTATGCATAATGATGTTTAAAAGTTATAATAATTAAAAGGAAATTATAAAATGCGCTGTAAAACTAAAATTAAAATAACAAACAACAACAACAACAACATGAATAATTCCCAAGATAAGCAAACTAAACTTATGATTAATTTTAAATACCAACAACTACAACAATGTAAATATTTTATATAAATACAAAATAAATACAAAAATAGCTTTTTTAAGAAGAAACACAGAAACACCGCACCACGCACACTGTCCGCGCGCACTTCGAATAGCGACATTAGCTGCAGCCGTAACCACGCCCTCCTCGAGACAACTTCAAAATCGAATCGCATTTTTGTTGTTGTTTGTCTTAACGCAATTGTTCAAATTTGCTTCTTTTTTGAAAAAATGTCGTTAATACGCGCTTATTAAGCGCTTAGCAAGTGCTTGATACGCGTTAGTAAGCACTTGGTAAGTTCTTGCTCGATATGCGCCCCGTAAACAATTAATAATGCTGTAAGACCATAACACATTATAAGCGCTCATTTGTCGCTGTTTCCGTTTCTGTTCGCGGTCAGTGTGCGATATTTTAAATTAATTTAAACCCTAATATTAATAATTATTTTTACTATTTTTATTATTATTTTTTTATACAAGTTAATAATTAAAATTATTATTAAAGCTTAAAACAAACAAAAAACAACAAACAACCATCTTTATAATTACAACAAATTGTGTAGCATACATTTAGAATTAGCATAAAATAAAATATCTATGAAAAAAATTCAACAAATACAAAAACCACTGCGATTAAAAAAACCCAACAACACTTTAGTTTTTCTTTTCTCTTGTTTTGTTTTGTTTTGTTTTATTAACGTTTTTGTTCGCTCGCAGCCAAAAAACGCCAATCAATTCGATTTACGTTAAGTTCATAGAAATTATCTTTGGTTCTCATGATTTAATTTTTTTAATTTAAATTTTAATTATTGATTTGATTTTTAGTGAAACGAACTTTTTTCCAATTGACATTCATTAGGGCAGATCTTTTCAATAGAGTGGAACCGCTGATCTAAAATCCGTTACAGCTCAAGTTTCCGTTAGTAAGCTCTTGGTAAGCGCTTAGTTAGCTCTTTGTTAGTGCAAAGTAAGCACATGTTTAGCGTATAAAATCCTTATCAAGTTTTTAATGAGCCCTACAGTGAACTCTTTGTTAACTTCGTTTAAGCGCTTAAAATACGCTTACTAATATCGGCTCTTTTAATAAGTTTTTTTTAAATTATTATTTAACATTTCTTTTAATCAAAAATTGATTTTCTTCTATTCTTCGTTATAATAATAGTTCAGACTTTAAGATAAATAAACAAATGATACGCTTATAGGTAAATAATTAACTAACTTAAGGACATTTCTATTTTGATGTTACATATACAAAACAAAACAAAAACAAAAGTACATAGGCTATACCTTAAACCAATCCAAACCAAACCAAAAATTCTACTGTTCAGAAATAATCCAAATCCTCCTTTTCGAATTACAAATCAATTGAATGACAGCAAAAAGCTGCAACTCTATTGCGAAATTAAAACCTACCTTCCTTTTGTAAAAATAAACCAATATCCATAATGAATGATGATAATTCTAGTGAACGTTGTTAACTTTTTATACTTTAAATTAGCGAAAGGTTTTCTCTCATTTCTTTGAATCAACGGTCGAAGGGCAACAATTCAGGTTTTGGACAATTTTAAGTTATTAACCTAATAAATTGTGTGTTTGTTTTTTCAAACTCAATGAAGTCCTACCTACAATATTCTCATAGAGCCTAGAAGTATGCAATTAATATTTTTGTTTTTATGTTGCAACTTCTTCTTTGACGGTTTTTTGTCAACTTAGTTGTAATTTTATATGATTTACGATCTTTCTTTAAATTCTATTTATCATTTAACAAAGAAGATATCAACAAATTTGAATTTGTTGCAAACTAAACTTTGCTCGAATGACCACTGAATATGTCGTTAACGACCTTTATATTCCATTCTTGCAAATACGGGTATCTAAATTTAAATCTCTCTCTATCTCTCTATCTCTCTCTCTATATATATATATATATATTTAAAAGCTAGCGTAAGTAGTTTCTCGCATGAGCAAAGATTTTGCTCCCGCATCTAATATTCCAAATTGTTGTACTATAAAGAAAAACCAAAACAAATTAAATAATTAAAAAAAGAGAAATTAGAAACGAATAAAAAAAAGTTTTGTAGATGTAAGCAAAAAACAAAAACAAAATGAAATATATTGTCCACTTTCGAGGCGGCAAGGTTAAGACTTGCTTTGCGATGTTGTCAGATTTCAGGTTAGAATTTAACGAAGAAAAACTTTAATTGTAAACTTAAACAATTTTTTTGTTCGTTCGTTCGTTCGTTCGTTTGTTTTTTCTTCTGTCAAATTGTCAAAATGTCAAAATGCATGCATTTGTAAACTTAGAACATATTTGTATTTGTATTTATCTTTAAATAATGACATCTAAAGTATGATTATATAAATAAATCGATAAATCAATATATATACATATATATGTATATGTATATATATATATATGTGAATAAATAAATATATTAAAAGACAAGTAATACATATAACCACTTTGGAAATTAATCAATGGTGTCTGAGTGTTTTTAAGATTCAAATACATACATACAAACATATACATACATACATACTACCTGCACTTGCATGTATTGAGTATACTACGAAAATATTTAAATATTGTATTTAAAGCATACAAGAATATATTTCAACAGTTAATGGGACGATAAAGCGAAACACAACAAAGCGAAACAAAACAAAACAAAGACAAGCATTTTAACTAGTAAGAGTTGTTGCTTTTTTAACGTACACAAATTATTCTTTTTTTTAACTTTTTTACAATTTCTTTAAAATCCTTCTGTTTTTGACATTTATCAAGGATATTTGAAGTGCGATATTTAAATGAGCCAAACAAATTTTGAAAGCAAATATAATAATACAATTTTTTAATAGAGACATCAAATTTAAAAAAAAGGTTATCAATTCTTTTTTCTTTCCTTGCATAAATCTTTAAAATTAATTTAAAAATAAATTTGTTTTTGCATTTTTTCAATCGAACCAATTTGAACAAATTTTCATTTAATTTAAGGCTTAAAGTGTATCAAACAAAATTCGGTTCGAACATTTTCATTAACAAAATTTGGAACACAAAACTGAAGAATAAAACGCAAACATTCGAATATCGGAACTCAGTTTACCAGTGAAGTTTCGACAGACAGACAGACAGACAGACAGACAGACAGACAGACAGTCATTTCAAGTTTCCTTCTTTTGGCGGTCCTAGAGCAGTGCCGGTCAATTTTTGTCTTCATATTCGCATGTTTTAATTAACTTAATGTAATTAGTTAATATTTTTGTAATTAGTTTAAAGTTTGGTTACAACAACAGCAAAAAAGTACAGTTTATATATTTATAAAGTGAATATATACATATACATATGAACATTTAGAAGAAAACTAACATTGGTTGGACGGACCGACCGACCGTCCGACCGACCGACCGTTTGCTACGTATCATCAGCCGAGAAACAAAACAAAACGAAACGAAAAGAAACGAAAATGCTTGTTGAATATTTGAATGTATACTCGCTCCCAACAAAAGAAAAATACGAAGAAAATGAAGAAAATGAAGAAACTAAACATTGACTTAAAAAAGTATTGTATTATATAGATTGAAAGATTTTAACTGATTCGAGTCGTACTTGGAAATATTGAGTAATTTTTAATTTGAAATATCTAAAAAAGCAAAAAAAAGAAGTAAAACAAACAAAAATTAATAATAATATTAACTGAATGCATACCAAGATGTAACTGTAAAAGAATAAATACAAATTATAAAATTACTATAAACAATTTTGCAAATTATTCAGTAAAATTAAATGTGCATGTATTATATTGAAATTTTCTGAATCCAATTGCAAAAACTAAACATTACGAGTAAAACATAAAAACAAAACAAAACAAAACAAAACAAAACAAACCAACAAATAAAAGACGAATAAAAACTAAATAAAATACATCAACTTATGAGAAAAGAGACAAAGTTCAGTTATTTCGATGACATTTCGCATTAATGACAGGTGAACGGTGACAGGGGACAAGTGTCAGATGACAGATGAATTTTCGTTGTTTTCGGAAGGTGAGTATGAGCCAAAATGTCCAGCGATAATCTCCCTCACTCCTCTGGAATTTCAAAATTAAAAATGGTCAGTAAAACTTCCGTAGAATCAATCCAAATGTTCGGGAAGAAAGACGGAGAAATGTTTAAACGAAGCAGTTAGCATCGGTTATTTTAAAAGAGCTGATAATTCTTAAATGCGCGCAGGGGGAACTCCTCCATACAGTACACGGTATGGTGATTCGAGAGCAACGAAAAGAGAGAGATAGTGTGTAATTTTGGTAACAAAATAATTCAGGTATGTCATGTGTAATACAGATAATTTTTTTGTTTTATACAAAAATATAAATTATAAACATGTCTACCACAAATATGATATAAATTTTGTCTATACTTTTAATTCCAAAAAGTATCTTTCTCTCAAAGTGCGCGACTAAATCATGAACTCATTCGAATCGGACTTTGAAAATATCAAATCGAATACTGAAAGGAACTCAACTACTTTACAGTACGGAAATATCCAAGTCCAACACATTCTTACGATGTAGTTTAAAAATTGTATGTAGGAGTAGAAATCATTTTGGAGTGTCTTAAAGTATCTGAAGTTTTTTTTAAGATTTTAGGCAAATAACAACAAAATCTTGAAAAACTTGTCTAAAAGCAATAAAAACAATTTCGGGAAAGCAAACCATAAAGTATTGGTAAAATTTTGTGAGAGAGAGAAAAGTTTAATCAAATGTCTACAGGCACAAAGAAAAATAGTTCACTTCCATTTTTGTAAAAATTAAAAATAGCATAAAAAATCTCGCATTATGAGAAGGCAGAAAAAAACATGAAATCTTAACAATCTCTATCAAGGCAAAAAAAAAGTGACGATTTAAGCGTGTAGCGAATCACATCAATTACCACAAAGTTTATGGTATAACGTTTGAGCTGCTAACAAGCCAATTCAATTACCGAAAAGTACGTAAATCGCAGATAAAAAAATAATGGCAACTGCAACTGCAAATACAACAGCAGCGACAACAGCAACAACACCTTTGCAACTTGGCTTAGTTGCAGACACGTCGGACGTCGGATATGTTGTATAAATAAAATAGAATAAAGTAAATAAGTGCCACGAGAAGAAAGAAAAATCGAAATAAAATCGAACATTTTCACGCTGAATGCGTGTGCCCGTTAAATCGTTGCTGCTGTCGATTAACAGCAATTGCTGTTGCTGCCGAAGCTGTTAGATGCAAAGTGTGCGTTTGGGTTATTGCATTGCATTTATTGTTGTTGTTGTTGCTGCTGTTGTCGTCACTCAGTCCAGTTCGGATCGGATCGAATCGGTGTTGGTGGTGTTAAATTTAAAACTGTCGCTTGTCGGTTGCTGCCGCAACTGCTGCTGCCACTGTCGAATGCTGCCGTTGCTGCCTCCGTACAACTCTCAGCACAGTTGCACATTTTGCTGTCATGTTTGCGTTGTCATGTCGCGCGTCTCGTTATTTGGACACACAACAACAGCAACAACTTCTAAAATAAATGCAACGCATTCAAAATTGTTAAAATTTATTTGGAAATTTCTCTAAAAATTAAATGAAACATTTTTTTGTTTTTTAATGAAAAAAAAAAAAAAACTTTAATGAAATGCGAATTTTTGCTGTTTGGTGGGTTTATTCCATGCCTAAGAGAAGCCGCCCTTATACTCCTATTACTCTCAACTTTGGTCATCATTAGTGGTCGCGGTCGTCTCGGTCGAGCATGCGCCGATTAAATCTTTAGACGTGCGACGCAAACGATTGCGACGTGTTTGTTATTGTTATTGTTGTTGTGCTCAGTTTGTTGCTGACACTGGCCATTGCTGCTTTTGCTGCTTCTTCATGTGTTGTTAGCATAATTTGTGTTGCAAGTTGGTGGCAGACATCAACGCAAGCAATTGTTGCATACGCGTTAATTGGGCCAGGCAAACAGTCTGGTTTAAAGTTGAAAAGTGGGCGTAAAAAAATTAATAATAATAATTTTTTTTTCAGGAGAACATTATTAATTCGATAATGAACCAAAAACAAATTAGTCTGAAAAAAAACACTCCCATTAAAAATTAAACCTTAGAAAGTTGACTTGATCTTATACTCTGAAATATTCATTAATAGAATAAGTCCCCTTTTACACTAGACTATACTAGGAGAGCGAGGGAAGAGGCAAAGCTCGTCTGTCATTAAATTCCGGTTTTGTTCGCAATTCTGTAGCGTAAACGTAAAAAAATTGCTTGCCACTAAATTTGCGTAGTGTAAAAGTTGATTAAAACTCAAGAAAAGTGTTTTATGTCGAAAGTAAATTTTGTGCTGCATTTAGTTTTTTAAATTGCTGCCCGCGCGCTAATGTCAGCTCAGCGATTTAGAGATTTCGGTAGAGTACGTGACTGCATTTTTGTTGTTTCGCTGTTCGGGACACTTTTGCTGCTCCAAATAGCTTCCATGTACGAGTATGAAGGCACCTATCGTTTACGCTCTTCTCCATGCATACAGACTTCGGAATAAAGTTGCCACCCCGAACGAAACTACACAAGACAACATGTTGCATAGTTGTTGTTGTTGTAGTTGTAACTGCTATAATTTATTCAATTGAATTATTACGATTAAAGTATAAACAAATAGAAAACAAACAACAAATTAAATTCGATATAAATGTTGTTTTTGTTTGTTTGTTTGTTTGTTTGTTTGTAAGTATTTAAAAGTGGCCACACCATCGCCAATGACTGCCACTGCGCTGCGACGAGTATCTAAGTTGCTGCAACATTTTTGCACTTTTTCAATTTTAATTGGCAACATGGCAGCAATGGCATTTCCCATTGCGCCTGCCTTCCCCTCTCTGCTGCCACGGATTTAGCCCCAAATATTTTGCACCTTTCGATGGAGCAAATGGTGCATGCGCTGAATGGCGGACGTCGGTTACTCTAGGTCTCGGTCTATTGCTGCCGTTGTATTTGTTTTGTGGCCTGGTGTTGATTGTTAACACCATTGAATGTTGTTGTTGTTGTTGTTGTTGTTGTTGCTTCGTTAGTGATTTGTTTTGATTTAGAAAATTTGTATTTGAGCCTGCTGCGAAAGTTGCTGGTTTTTCCTTCCTTCCCTCTTTGCTTTGTTTTGTTGTTGATGTTGTTTGTAATGCAACTGTAAAGTTTATACGTTTTCCACATATGATACATATACATTATATGTATATATAATGTATATATAATATATTAAAGTATTTGTAGATATCTTTGCAATATTTTTACATTTATTTACAACTTAACATTTAAATTTTGAATTACGTCAGCTTTCTAAATATCAACTTATTTTAACTTATTTTTTTCTCTACAGCCGCCATTGTTGTTGTTGTTGCGGCTGTTTCGATTTCGGTTTCGATTTCTGTTTCAATTTTGTGATTTTGGGGGCCTGTCAGTCTTGTCATGCTAAACCTTAAGAAACAATTGCCTGTCTGTATGTTGCCCTTTGTCGTCGTCGTCGTTGTTGTTGTTGTTGTTGTTGTGGTTTTTGTTGTTGAGTTCGCGTTGACAGCATGCAACGTGGCAACGTTGTGGCATGCCAATTTTTATGATTTACCGTGGCGACATTTTATTAAAAACTTATTTGTTTGATTTCGTTGTTTGCGATTATTTTATTGAAATTTGAAATTGAAAAACTTTGTTCCGTTATGTTTGCTCTACTTGTATATGAAAAAAACAACAACAACAAACTTTAGCGGAAATGATTTAATTTTGTGACACCATTTTCTATTGCATTCATATTACAAAAATTACTTCTAAATTTACAAACGAAATTTTTGATTGAAATATTTAATAATAATAATAATAATAATAATAATAAGAATAGGTTAAAATTACTGTTACATTTATTTAAGGTTAGAGGAAGTTTATTGTCAGTTTTGACTTAGGTTAATATTGCATTCAGGTAAGCGAAAAGCTAAATTTAAGTTAGGTTATTAAGGTAAATTAGGATAATATTAGGTGAAATCTAGGTGGAAGTTAAGGTTAGGTTAGGTAAGGCTGTATGCCGTTAGGTAAAATTAGATTAGGATGTGTTCGGTTAGATTATGCTACGTTAGGTTTAGTTTTAGTAAAAGTTAAGTAAGAGTAAGCTTATAAAAAGGTTAATATTGAAATGGATTTTGTTAGTTAGTTGGGTTAGCTAAATGTTATATTGAAGTTAGATTGTTTTACGTTAGGTTTAATTATGTAAGTTTATGTTAGGTTAGATCATGTAAGATTAAGTCTTAGTTTATGTAAGCACTATTCTCAAGTTAAAAACCAGTTGCCAAATTTTTCTACACGGCTGAACCAACAATTTTTTAATTTAAATTTATTTGCCAACGTTGTGAATTGAATCTTCATTGGCAGCAGGACAACGTACATATATACAAACCACCACTAAAGCAGCCATGTTAATTCGTTTAATCAGTTCAGTAAAAACGATAACCAATCGATAAATGAGTTCACATTTTTTGACTGACCCCAATTATTATGACATTTTCCTCTTTTTCTTTTTTCTTGTGGATTTGAGACAGTTTTCCATTAATGCTGGCTGGCTGACTGACTGAATCAGTTGCAGACTGCATGGACGACTTCCGCATTGTGGCGCAAATTAAGCGCATTTTAAAGTTAGTTTATTTATTGCAAAAATAAAAACAAAAATACAAATACAAATACAAACAACCATAAATGAACACTAAAAACAATAAATTCCCGCTTAAACCAAAGTAAACACAATTGGCAATTGCTTTTCTTTCTGCCAATTCGAGGTTGGTTATTGGCCACACTAAATCACCGTGAAACGAATATTTGAAGCGCCATTGAGAGCGATTTGTTGTTGCTTTAAGTTCTCAGTTAAATTGCTTTAAACTTGATCTTAAATAAAAAAAAAAAATTACGGAGCTAAGCTAAGCTGTTGATGTCCTATTGACATTTCTCTTCTTCAAAATTTTTCAAATTGGACAAGGTCTTCTTTGCTATTTCTCGTTGTAAGGTGACGCTACAAGCTTCTTATAATATTTGTCTTAACTTAATTTGTGCAATAAAATGCTTAGCTGAAAAAATCTATTATACAAATTGGAATGGTTGTTTGTACTTGGTAACTTGGAAACTTGTTCATAGGTACATACAATATATACCTGATATTTCAAAAATATTTTTAAACTCCTCCTGTTCTGAAATTCAACTCGATTCGACTCGAAATCGGAAACATTTTCTATTGTTGGTATTGCAATATTGAACTTTTTCCGTAATCGGAAATTTTTTCGATTCCGATCCGAGTTCTAATTCAAAAAAAGATAAATTATTTATAAGCTGAAGAATTTTGAAACAGTCTAGTATCCATTTATGGATGTTATCGTTGCTATCTTTGGGCCACAATCGATTGCTGCAGGCGAACAAATCAATTTTCCCCAACTTTGCCAGTGAAAAATGCTAATTTTTGCTGTTGTTGTTGTTTTTGTGGCTGTTATTATTGCTGTTGCTATTGTTGTTATTCCTGTTGTGGTCCGCGGAAAATTACGTCCATGAATGATGTTACAGCTCAGGCCGACCTTTTAAACCTTCTTCCCCCTCTCTCTCTCCGTATTGCTTTTGTGTTGCGATCATCGAGCCCAAAAAGACGCGACTCAAAAGCGATCGCGCAGCGGAGACAAGCAATGGTAGACTCAGTTTGCTGCAAGTACTCTCAGCGTTAGATTGAAAAATTCCTTTGGTGGCAGCAGGTGAATTTTTGCAACGCCGGATTATTGCCGAACTTGTTGTTATTGTTATTGCTGTGGTGTAATTGCTGTTGCTAAAGTTGTTGTTTATGTGCGCTCGATTGGCGATCGATCGATCGATCGTTCGTTCGTTCAGTTGGCGATATCCATATCCCGCAGTTGGTGATAATAGTGTACCTGATTGTTTTTCTTTTTGTTGTTGTTGTTGGTTTACATCATTGATTGTCGTTAAATCGTGATTGCCTTTATCGCTTGCTTCTTAGTGTTTTATTTGTTGTTCATAGATTAATTTCGAGTCACGTGTTGTCGTACAAATTGTTAGTAAATAAAATGTCACCCACTTTAATTTTGTTTGTTAATAATATTTCGATTGATTTGTTTGTTGAATATTGCGTTGAACAATTCAGTTATAATTTAATCGAGGCCATTTAATTTGAATAGGAAGTCTTCTTCATTACAATATCAACTGCAAAAACGTCCACAATTAAAACTGAATAAATGATGAACATATTTAACCGGATTAATCACAGGTATTCTGTATTTTCTATCAAATGATCTAAATCGACTCTAGCAACATTCAATATCCGAAAGTAGTCGTTTAGAACTTTCGCACATGTCTTTAACAAGGACACCGCCTATTTACCTACACCACACTCGGTCACGCCACTTCCTCCTAATGATGGCAATTCCTAATTGCCAACTGCCGCTGCTTATTGCTGCTCCACCTGAGTCCTTTCGCATTGCAACGACAACAACATCAGCCGTCACTGCTAATTGTATGTGAAAGGTTGTCATCACATCGATTCGAAGCATTTTGAGTGGCACAAAAATACACCCAAGGAAAAACTGTGAAGGACAGTTACACTGCGAAATAGTTAACATAGTTAACTTTTAAATTTATTTATAAATAAACCTAAATTGGTTCCTTGATTCATGAAATACAGTTAAACATAAATTAAACTTTTGTTGTATGTATAACCTTAAAAAAAAACATTTAACTCACTTCCTGACGCTTTCTATACGGCTTTGACCCATCCCCATCCGAATAAAACCACAACTGATCCAATTCAATTCAATCTACTCGATTCATTTGTTTGTTTTGTTATGCCTATCAAACATGTTCTTAACAGCTAATGTTGTTGTTGTTGTTGTGGGCAGTGTATTCAAAAGACCCCCACTGTTATCAGCTCCAGAATGGTTCGTCGTTGTGTTCCGTATTTTATGGGTCCTTTGTGTTGTTGTTACGTCCAGTGCGGTCACATCCTTTCAATTAAATCCACAAACGCAAATGTCAATTGTTCGTCCATTCTGTCCGTTCGGTCGTTTGGCAACGTTTTGTAATAACTCCGGCTATTTGCATTATTAAAGCGGCAATTGTTGTCAGCAGCAATGCGGTTACTGTTGCCGTTGCTGTTGTTTGTTTAGCAGCCAAATCAACTAATTATATGGGTTGTTCGGGTTGTTAAGGTTGTTAAACAGCGGCCATTCAAGTGACCATTTTAACCATTCAATCGCTGGAACGTTGAATGGCGGCTCACTGCGTCGCGCTGTTACTCTTCAATATTAACAACAACAACAACAATAACAACAGCAGCAGCAGCAGTTGCGGTGCTGCCAGTTGTTAGCAGCAACACACGCTAATACTTGAACGAGTATGTTTGTATGTGTGTACATGCATATATACACAGCACAAGGGGGTATATAAGTCGCGGCAATTGTGTCATGTCAAAATGTCGATTCCTTTGAAATTAACATGGAAGCCAACAGATTTTTCGATTAAATACTTATTTTGATTTGTATTAAAAAGTAGACAGACAGACAGACATATGTACAAACATATAGACATACCGATTGACAGAAGGCCTGACGTTCGCTCTTTTTTTATTATCTTTCGCAAAAGATCGTACGCGGCAAGATCGCATGCGTTCGATTTAGTCGAGCTTAAGCTAAGGCCACATCGGCAGGACATGTGACAATAGACTTAATTTTGACAGATGTTGTTTTTATAAATTATAGTATTTATAGATATATATGTATTTATTTATTAAAGAAGAAGCATTAAAGTACAATTCTAATTTAGGCTCAAAGGGTGGATCTTCGATTTTTAACGCTTAAGCAAATTTTTTTTTTAAATTTTAGACCCACTAAAAAATAGGAATCTTAAATTTGATTTTCGTAGCACATTTTTATAAACTGTAGAATTCAAAAAAAAAACATCGGAAATAAATTGAAACGATTCCATTGCTTTGAAATGCATCTAAGCGATAAACCAATAATTGAAAAATCGCTTATCGCAAATCAGCGTAAGCCACAGGAGACTTTTTTATTATGCGCCACAAACGGGAAAACAATCTTGCAACTGCGCGGCAAATTCGATTCATTTTGTGGGGATATTCAGCGGGCAGCTTGTCGACCAACTTGTGAACAAAATTGTAAGCTAAATGTCAACAAAATATTTGATGTAAATTTTTTAATTTGTTATAACCATAAAATGAAAAAAATAATAATAATAAATGCATATTTCGAAGCTGAGCTGTAGAAGTGTAAACTGAATGGTCTACTGAATGGTCTACTGAAATCTATCTGGAGCTGATGGATCTGCGTAATCCGGTCAAATCGACAACTGCAGTTGCCGCAGTTCGAAATGGAGTCTGCCTGTCTCGGTTATACATTAAACGCTCGAGTATAAACTGAAAGCAAAAAATCAAAAGAAATACAACCAAAATATAAAGTAAACTCGAAAAAGGTGCATGCAACATTCACCGCTGCTGCAGTCCTTCTCTGGCACGATATGTGTATCTGCAAGATACGACTACACCAAAAGATGCGACAACAACAACAACAACAATAACAACAAAGGGCTCGAGCCAATAAAGAAGAAACTCGTACAGATGTACTCACTCCCATTTAAATAACTAACCAAATAAATACTCGGCAGACGGAGGACAACGAACGGCGGCTGAGATTCTTCGCATGCGATGCCGTACAGCGTTATGTTTCACATGAACAAAGAAAAGCAACAACAGCATTAACAACAACAACAACAATAGCATTAACAATAACATTAAATTCTGCATGCAGTCAACATTAAACCAAATCCAACAAATCGATTAAAAGATCAGCTTAAGCGAGCACCAATACACACGGATTTATTTTGTATATTTCTATTGGAAAAAACAATGGAAAATTGTGATAATATTTTTAAATATTCAATAAGAAAATAAAAGCACTGTTATATACTTAAAATGATATTAAAAAAAGGATTGACGATTGCTACAAATGTTTTAAATTTGAGATGAAGTTTTAACCTTAAGCTCAGCTAGTTGGAGTCTCACTAGTTGCCCCCATAGAAGTCAATTAGGGTTCCAAAAAGTAACAGATGTATCAAAAACAAATGCTCACAAATATAACTTGGTTAGTACCCAACCGATAAAATAATGAACTATAATAAACTTCATTTTACCTTTCCTTTAAATATTTTTTTTGTATGTTAAAATATCCCAAATTGGAGGGGGGAGGGTGTGTGTTAAAAATCCACAGAAACCGCACATCTGATAAATCAACGATTGCCAATTCCATTCATATTTGCAGTTTTAACATTTTTATGAGTGTAAGTGCCTAGCGCAGCGCATCTATGAGATACTCACTTAGAGTGGGATAAGAGAGATACAAAAAAGTACCTACAAATGTATGTACATAGATACTTAGCGTTAGCGTGCTTTGCAAAGCGAAATACAAAATACAAACTCTCTGCTCAAGTGAATTGTTGCAGCAACATGCAGCATAAACAAAAATCAAAACAACAACGACAACTACAACAACAGCAGAAATCAATTTAGCTGCAGACACAAGTCAAAAGGAAGGATCTTAAATCGAGGCATGATAAAATTGTGGGAAGGTTGAGGGGAAAGGGTAACAAAGGTGCTGAGGCGCAAGTGCGGGATTTATTGTTGTTGTTGTTGCTGTAGTTGCTGTTGAAAAGGCGCATTCATTTCTGCGCGTTTTGCCAATTGCGCATTCGCATTCGCAGTCCGTTCCCTCTTTCCCCCATTTTCTCGCCATCATTTTGTATTCATCTGCATTGCGGTTTTTTGTTTGTTTGTTTGTTTGTTTGTTTGTTTGTTTGTTTGTTCGTTTGTTTGTTGGCTTGTATCTTTATCTATTGCCAGCATCTAAATTGTGCGCTTTGCGTTGATGCTATTTGTTGAGATACTTTTGTATCTGTTGCTCGCTGTTGTTGTTGCGTGTTTAGTACTTATTGCTTTTGATTGTTGCTGGTGCTTGTGTCGTCGTTTTATTTTATTTTTTATTTTGCCATCGATAAAGTATTCTGCGGCGCAGCTGCTTTTCACGGCGGCTCAAAGTCATTTTAGGTTTTTCCTTATGATTTTTTTTCCTTACTTTTATTTTGTTTTTTTTGTTGTTTGTGTACTTTGCGCATGCGCTTAAATGCATTTTTGCGCCGCTTTTGATTTGTGCTTTTAAATTTTCGTTTTTATTTTGTTTATTTCTTTTGTTGTTGTTGTTGGGTTTTTTGTGTAATTTGCATTTTAAGCGTTGAATTATGATTTGGCTCGTTTTTGATAATCTTCGGTTCGGTTCGTTTCGTTTCTGTTTGCCTTTCTGCATTGCAATTTGATATCTGCTAAATCTGCAAAATGTTCGCTATTATTACAAACGGTTTTTGCTTTGCCTTTAAATGGCGGTTATTAATTATTTTGGCTATTTCGAGAACGTGCAGTGCAAGGGATTCGCTATTCGTAGTTACTCGTTCAGAGATGTTTCATGTGA
The DNA here is from genome assembly GCA_949127995.1 of Suillia variegata. NCBI lineage: Eukaryota > Metazoa > Arthropoda > Insecta > Diptera > Heleomyzidae > Suillia > Suillia variegata. The sequence continues at coordinate 60,826,165 of OX421842.1, read as the reverse complement.
ATAATGTGGCACAGGCTAACTTCACAGATTGAGGTAAACTATGGAATTTCTTAGCGCCTTATTTACTAGCTGTATATATGAATAATAAATGTTCTACTATTGAGCAAATATAATTTTGTGTGTGGAGTTTGAGCAAATTAACGCAATTAACAAATTGATCGACTGGCCATGCCGAATCCAACCACTCGACATTGAAGTGTGGAACATAAAGGTTTTTGTTGCTGATGTAACACAATCATCCCTTGTAAAATATGTAAACCAGAACTTATCGCTCATGTGTGAATGTTGTTGTTGCTTTTATGAATTATATTCTTAACCGCAAAATTAGTACTTCAACAGATATAAAAAAAATTAAATCGGTTACACACAAATGAAATAAACACAACCGAAGGGACACTCCACAGAACCTAAAGAATACATACAAATAAATTAAAACTGCGAATATCCCAATATAACAAATTTATAAAATAATATATAAAGTGACACACCCACTTCAAATTAATATTATTAATATTATTATTAACAAATGGGTCTACGTTAATATTTCCAGAACATTTTTTTTCTCGAAACAAAATCCAGAATTAGGTCTGTCAATTTATGAATATTAAAAAAGTTAATAAATTTAAGTTTTCGGGATTTAAATCGAAAATTTAAAAAAAGGTCCTTAGATTTTTTGTATGTGGAGTGGTCCTTAATACATACTACAAAAGTATATTGAAATATACATATATATATAAATATACATATATGTATATTCATATGTATGATTTTATGTCAGTACGTACTCGTATGCATAACTAAACCATTCGCATTCATCAGATGCGAAATCACAGCAGATGCGATGGATGCGTTGCCCCTAAATTGCTGTGATTTATATTTTGCACCAAAAATACAGAACAACAACAACAACTAACACGAGCAAATACTCAGATGCAAAAACATGAAACAAAAATCAAGTCACAAAAAAATAAATACAAAAATGAAACATGCTCTTGGGGTAGAAAAAAGGACACATGAACACAGATGCAACAACAACAACAAACAGCAGCAAAAACTAATAAACTCAATTGGAATGTCAGCGTCAGACAACGAGTCCGCGGAGTACGAGCATCGCAGCGCAGAGCGGTACACAATAGCAGAACCAAAAAAAGAAAAAATGAAAATTTTTTAACTAAAAATATTAATTGAAGTTTACATAGGAGCGGCTGGCAGCGGCAGAGACGAACAACATAGAATTTGAGCGAAAAGAGTTGCCAGAATATTTATTGTTTTTATAAAAAAAAAAACAATTTTTTAATTATTTTGCAACATTTTCATAAAATTTGTAGAAAATACGAATTATAAAAACTTTTCTATTTCAAGATCTTATTAAAAAAATAATAAAATCGAGATTCTGGCAACGTTGAGTGCAGATGTTGCAGCCACTAGCGACGAGCAACCGCAGCAACGCAAGTAAATAAATTCGAACTGGAACTGGTTGGGTTTGGTTTGGTTGAGAGGAGCGGAATTGCATAGCTGGAGGACAGGAAGGTGGGACGAAGAAAGAACAGCGCAATGAGCAACCTCCGAGATTTACGAGTGAATTTCAAACAACCAAAGCAACAACAAAAGCAACAATAACAAACATAAGCACCAAACACCACAGCAACAACAAACAAGAGCAACATCAGCTGCAGCAGCAGCAACAACAACAAAAACAACAAACTGCAACGAAATGAGCTCAAATGTCGGCGGCGCACTTAATTAACAAATATACAAGCACTTAACATAACCTCAACTGACAGGCGAACAAAAACAATAACAATAACAACAACAACAAAAAAACAACAACACCAGATAATCCAATAGACCGACCAACAACATATACAAACGAACATTCTACAATTTAGCTGAGAAAGAAATTGAAATTATCGCTTCTCCGCTCAGTTGATCCGCAAGCAACAACAGCAAGACAAGGACAAAAGCAACTACATATGTACTCAGAACAAGACTCACGCCCTTTTATGCCACTCTTTTTGTTTGTGCCTGCTATACGCGCTCTATATTTTCTCATACTACACTTTAGATACCAAACTAAAAAAACTAACCAAAAAAAAAATAACGGATATATAAGCGAAATAATACATACACATAGACTGAAGTTTAGGCATCTCACTCTAGCACAGCACTCGAGCAACTCCACCCCTCTCTATGTATAGAGAGCGCCAGCGGCCAACGACCATGTATGCGAAAGAGCGAGAGAAAATAGGATTTGGTGTGCGTGTGTGTGAGTGCTGCTGCTGCTGCCACTGCCAGATCGGATATGCAGCAACGCGCGACCGAAGCGCCACACAGCGGCCTCAGTTAAACGACGTGGTCGAAGCATTAAGCACGACGGACGAGTGACGACGCGCGCCTCTTTGATTTCTTTCTTTGTTTTGTTGTGTGGTGCTCAGCTCAGCTCAGCTCTTGTGCTGTCTGTTGCTCTGTGAGTGAGAATTGTTAAATGCGTTAAATACAAAAAATTATAATAAAAATAACAAATAATAACAATAAAATTGAAAAGAAATGCAATCAAAATAATAGTGAAAGAAGATAATTGTTAAATTGCGAAAAAAGAAACAAACAAAGAATGTGCAACATTATTGTAAACAGTTGTTGTTGTTAATGTTGTTGTCGTTGTTATTGACTTTGTTAACGTAGGACCGTGCTTCGGATCTTATTTGAGCGCCCGTCGGGGTCGCATTTTCGCGTGTGTCGTGTAGAAACGTAAAAAACACTTAATAAGCAGATTGAAGTCGTATTTTTTTAAACAACTCTTTTTTAGTTTTAAAACAGTTACAACGATTTGTTTGTTTAAATACCGTTAAGTTTATAGCGACATTTTGTGCGATAAAGCCGCAAAGTTTATTTGAATAAATAAAATGTCAACATTCGGAGTTGAATTTATATAAACAAATTTTCTTATTTTCATAACTTCAGTGAAAACTCAAAACTGTAAAATTCACTTATAACGGCCACGACATTGCGCTTGCAATAACTGTTTGTTTATAACGGTATTTTGTTAACCACTTCAAAAATATTTGACCCAACTAAAAATTATTTGTCCACCTCAAACCGCGGTCATTTTGAATAACGACAGTCGTTATTGTGACGTTAAAAAAAAACTTCGGTTTTTTTAAGTTGAATATTAATTTGGACATAATGTGACTTTAGTTGCTTGGATAAGAATTGCCGTCGGTAAAACACGGTTTGCGTCTTCGCTAAACTGCTCCAAAAATCATTTGGAGTGAGGGTAGCACATGAAACTGCCGCGAGTGTCTATCCGATGTCAACAACGCTAGCAACCACACGACGCCCAACGCCATCGCTTGCCACACTTGCAACTGCTACCGCCACTGAACTAGCCTCGTTTGCGTTGCGCCGCACCATGCACCCGGATTGTTTGCTGCTGCAAAAGCACGGCGTGACCAGTCCGCGTTTGACCAGTAGTCCGAGCAACAACAACAACATTGTCAGCATTGTGAACGGCAGTGCTGCTGCTGGCAGCGAAGAAATCACCCGACTCATCGACATCGACAACAACAAAGAAATGAATAGAAGTAGTGAAGCGTTGGTCGACCAACATGAGCGCATCGCTGTCGATGATGACGATGTCGGCGACGACGACGAGGAAGATGAAGAGGATGAGACGGAAGCTTTAGAGGCCAATGAGCACGAGGAGGAAGATCGATGCACGGAAATGCAAGACGACATTGCTGATGATGATGACATTGACGCCGTTAGCTTGTGTAGCGACGGCAGCGAGCTGTCAGTGGGTCAGGAAGGTGCCACCAGTGGTGGGAGTAGCAGCTTCTGTGAGGTGGTTAGCAATCGCCAGCAGCGCCATATTGCGCAAAGCATGCAACAGACGCAGCGACTGTTGCTAAGCAATGTCGGCGATATGATGGCTTTATGTCGCTCGTCCGCCTTTAGCAGTGTAGCAGCGAATTCCAGTGGCGGCGGAGGCGGCGATGGCAGTGATGCACGTTCTAGTGCCTCTGCCTCGACCGAAGATGAACCTATCGGCGTGCCGACTGCGGTCGCTGGCGTAATGGATCCATTTGCGGTTGCGAATGCTTTGCGCATACCTGTACCGCTGGTAGCGGTCGGTCAGCCAGGACAACAGCAGCGCACAAATACTTCGCCTTTTCAGGAGGAGTTTCTGCGAAAATCGCATTTGTACGCCGAAGAACTGATGAAGCAACAGATGCAGTTTATGGCAGCGGCGCGTGTAAGTGCTTTTACGACTATGCGTGGTGCTGTAGCGCCGGGTTTGGCTGCGGTAGCCGAAGCTGGAAAACAACAAAGTTTTCGACCGCAATTGGTAACGCCATCACAAACTAAACTGGTGGTGGGAGGCGCCAATGATATGCCAAACTTTGCGGGTATACAATCCCATCTCTCGGCTATTTCGAAAATGTCGCAGTTAGGCGCCGCGGCGGCAGCAGCAGCAGCGGCAGCTGTTGTTGTCGGTCAACCGAAAACTGCATCGTCGGCGAGTGGTGACGCTTTGGCAAAGCTAAGTGCATTAGGAATGGCTCAGCAGCAACAGCAACTGCAGCAACCGATGCAAACGCAACTAACGCAAGCGCCTGCGATTTCTGTATCGAGCCTCAATCAGTTGCAGGCGCAAATGCAGGCGCATTTACCCTTTATGCAACAACAACACCACCACCATCACCAGCATCACCTACACAACAACAACAATAATAATTTCAACGAATCCGCACTCAAATTCAGCATTGATAACATTTTAAAAGCGGACTTTGGACGCCGTATCACAGATCCGCTGTTGAAACGCGGCGGCGGTACCAGTGGCAACACGCGCGGCACTAAACACGCTTCGGCGCAACAGCAGCGAAACAAGAAACTTCATGCTGCTGCAGGAACAGCCGCCTCCACAGCTGCCATGGACCTGACAAGTCTAATGTCGACCGCAGCGGCTAATGCCAGCGCCAGTGCCGCAGGAACTCTGAATTTTTCCAATTCGTTGGCGAATATTTGCACCAACAGCAACGATTCGAGCAGCACTGCAGTGAGTAGCAATTACGGCGGAGGTGGTGGCGGCACAGTTAGTGATTTTCTAAAGACCTCACCTTCATCGCAAAATACGAGCATCTCGCCGGCAGCGGCGTCGGCGACGGAAACTGGCGGTGGCAAGGAGGCAAAGAATGGTGTGAGCAGCAGCAACAGTAGCAGCAGCAGTACAACAAGCGGCGGTGGAGGCGGCACAGGCGCCAGCGGCAGCGAACCGATTGTATGGCCCGCGTGGGTCTACTGCACGCGCTACAGCGATCGACCAAGTTCAGGTTAGTTTAGCAAAATCCCAAAGAAACAAAAAAAATATTTACACTCCTTGACGAGGGTCCATAATTGGAACATTCCCAACGAAATTGCACCAACACATTTACTCAATTAGAAACCAACAACAAATCATAATAAATAAATTCAATTGCAAAATCATTTGGAAACCTTTTTCGCAGCTGAATCAGAATCAAAAAACAATTAGTCTATGAAGCGCCGTTCCACCCGCATCCAACCGAATTGTGCGCCGCATCCACATCTAATCACAAAACTCTAAACTTATTCTAAAAATTAAAAAAAAAGCGCTGGAAAATTGGAATTCCCCGTGGTGCCATAAACCAAAATTCATAAGTACCCGGCACCACAAATGTTGCACGCACGTTAAGTGGCTGAGGGGAGAGAGAGCGGCGCACTTTCGCATTCATGCCACTTGAACGACGACAGCCTTTTACATACACACACACACACACACACAGTTTCATAATCGTAAGTGTATGCTACATGTATAAGTACATAAACATACACACATAATGAGCTTAAATTGTCTGACGCAAGTGGTGCGGCATGGGGTGGGGGTGAGTTGTAAAGTGTCCTTTAAGGACATTAAGTTCCACTGAAAACTGCTGCGAACATGAGAAATGCTGGTCTGCTGGGGTGGCGCAAAGTAAGTGAAAGCGAGCGATTATAGCGAGCGAGTACTTTGCGTTAGTTGCCTTCGCTGTTGTTTTTGTTGTTGTTGTTGCAGTTTTTGTTGTTCGGTTTATTATTGGTTTATAATGTGGCAAAACAGAAATATGTTTTTTTGTTGGGCTTCCAAAGATTTTGCATATTTTAAGGAGCAAAAACTTGTGAAGGCATTGCTTCGTGATAAGCGTAAATTCTAATAAGCTAATAAAATATTTAATTGACAAATTCTGAGATAGATTAATTGACTAACATCAAAATTAAACAAATCGATTTTAAACTTCATTTAACGAACCGGGTTCAGTCGGTTACTTTAAAGAAAATTAAACAAATAAGTTTTGAGTTTTTACTTGCTAGCTTAGCTTGCTCGGCTTTTTGAAAAAATGTCAAAAGCAAGATTCGATTCGAACTGATTCTGATAGATACAAATAATAGCCGTACTCATTTGAAGTCGTTTTTGCCTTTTTCACTTTACAAACGTATACCTCTGAAATCAGCTGTTTTTATTTGTCGCACAAAAAGTTTACGAGGTGTTCACACATTTAAATGACTACGACTCGTGTCCTCAAATGACAGAAGCATTTAAATTTTATACGAGAATAACGACTTCAGCTTCGATTCACATTCCGCTAAAAATTCATCATATTAAAAACAGTTTCAATCCGGGGTCTGATTGAATCCTCTAAGCGAGAAAAGTATTTTTAAGGTGATATGGGAAAACTAAAAACATATTCGAAAACAACTTTTAACACTTCAGTTTAACTGTAATTTATTAAAAAAACAAAAACCGCTCGGCAGTATCTTAAATCGCGATAATTTCAGTTTGTTTTTTAATTTAACGATTCGAGCCGAACGCTTTGATTATTCATTTTAAGGCGAGACAAGGCGACAATTTGATACGTTCATACATATTCATTAAGTTTAACAATCGATTTAACAAGCAACACTGATCAATGATCAACGATCAACGATCAACGATCAACAACAACAACAACAACATAATGAATATATGTACAATTTTGAAAAGTGGTGACAAATACGTCACACATTTCTCAATTGACAAGTGATTGCTGTCATCATCGCCTCAAGTAAAACGACATTGAGAAATATTCACTTATTGGGTAAATGCATTAACATATGCACACATATACATACATATACTCGTATGAATGTATGTGTGCTCAAATACAGAGACACAGACCATTGCAGCCATTCTAGATACATATTCAATTATATTTTGTATTTTCTATATATATGTATATGCATATATATAAAATGTTAATTAGCATAGTCAGGAAAATGACAAATCAAATCAAATCAAATCGTTTTGATTATTTCGATTTTGATTTTGATCAACTTTCAGGCAAGCTGACAAAAATGTTTCTTCGCCTATGCTATGGGCGTGACACATTCGAAGTTCGCTGTTGTTAATTAACATCATTGAAATTTTGTTGTTGTGTTTTCAATTAGCGTGACTAAAATCTAAATAGCGAATCATTTCAATGATTTAGCGTGAGATTCATTTTCAAACAAAATAAAATTGTACAAATTGCTGTACAAAAAAAAAAACAAATATCCATACATACATATACTCGTATGTATATGTACATATACATATGTATCTGTACTCGAGTATACATAGATACATTTAATTAATTGGCAGCGTTAAAGTGGCGCATTAAAGCGTCTGGTGTGAATGCAGCTTGTAAGCTCTGTGGGCTTTAATTGTTTTAATTAATTGCGCAGCTAAATGCAACTATTTGTTTGATTTAATAATACTAATTAATAATTGCTGCCGCGATTATTATTACTTTTAATAATATATGTTTTTTTTATTTAATAGTAGCTCTAACGAGTATTGTCGTATAATTTACTAGTAAGCTGAAAAGTTGACTGGCTTTTTCGTGGCTGCTCAACTGAGACATTTTTCGAAATTTTGTTGTTGTTGTGATTTTTGATTTTTGAACAATGCTGGTCAATGAGTCAATAAACTTTGGATTTATGTAAAGTATAACTGTTAAATTGATTTTTAGCATATGACAAAACTTTGCTAAGACTTACAAATCAAGTTGACAATTATTTTTCAAAGTTAAAAAGTAAAATTTCGTAAATTGCCAAAAAGTGGTCAAATTTGGTCAATCGGGAATAGTTCCCATTCTTTTTATTGTTGTTGTTGATGTTGTACAAATTTTGTTCTCAATGCGATGCAGTTAAATGAGTCTTTATTTCTTTTGTATATATTTCACTTCGTTTGGCACAGCAATGCAGCCTAAAGTACCACCCAGAGGTGGTGACGTTTGGTAATTTTCCCATTTTCTAATTTTCCAATGTCGTTGCAACACAAACACACACACACAGACATACACCAGCATGCCATCATACATTTCATTCCATGCCTAAAAATAAATAAAACGAAATCCAAAACACGCCGAAGACACCAAAATCACCACAACGAACACGATCAGGCGTCTAAGCCAGACCAAGACGAGCCGGAGCGGTTCGGATCGGAACGGACTGGACTAGCACGCCGTAATTACATCTAATGGAAAATTGGAAAATCGTTTGTTTACGTTGTTGCCACCGAGTGCGGCAGCAACGACAGCAACAGCAGCAGCAGCTGTTGTTGCCTGTCGCTGCTTAATGTTGCTGTTGCTGTTGAGAATTGAAAATCGTTTTTCGAAATTGCTTAATGGCCGCACGGCTACCGTTAAATGGCCAAGTATGTAATTTCATTCGTCGCCGCAGTGAGCAGGGGCACAAAAAAAAACGCCATCAAAGTGCCACAATGTCCCAAATTGAAACATTTATGAAACATGTTTATTTAAATTGTGACGAACCTTCGGGCCGGGGTTGCAGTCAGCGGTGTCCGAGGGTCCGTCTCACAGAAATTTATTTGATTTCGGAAACTATGACAACAGAGGGGCAACTATATATTTAAATAAATTTCCACTTCACTCAATTTATTTTCTTAAGAATATGTAAATTTATTAATTGTTCACTTAGGTTTTCATAATTTAAAATTAAATTTGTTGACAATATTTTTTTAACTTATGTATAATTTAATTATTTCACTTCATGACTATTTCTGTATTTAACACTGCTTTTATTTAGTTGACGCCTTTCTGTCGCAAGCAAATGGATACAGCAAAATTAGGTATGATTCAGTTCCGTTATTAATGTTGATCGCATGACGGAGCGTAACGCTGGGACGCCGTTAGGGAATAATGATATTCAAGGCCATGTCACTTGAATTCTCAAATTGGAGTACGCAACGGGACAGAGGGAGAACGAACATTTAAGGAGGTGTCTCTTAAATTTCTTCTCGTACGGCACGAAGTTATTTGTGAGCGGAGAGCGAATATTCAAGGAGAGTTCTCTTGAATTTCGTCTCGTACGGGACGCAGCTGAAGAGGGAGAGCGAGCATTCAAGGAAGTATCTCTTGAGACTCGTGATGATTGGAGAGCGAAAATTGTCAAGGCAATGTCTCTTGACCGATGTGCTCAATGCCAGAAAGTGAGAGCGAGTATTCAAGGAGGGATCTCTTGAAAGACGAAGCGCTCTTGCTATTTTGTTTAATAATTCTAAGCTAAATCTTTAGAATTATTAAACAAATTATTTCTTACCGCTCCATATTTGGCTGCTAAATGTTTTGTCCGCTGGTGGACTGTTCACGGCTGCTGCTCGGCACTGACTGAATTTTCGCTGATCTGCTTATTCATGTTAAACCTCCTTTTTACTTACGGTGTTGCCCCCTTGGGTTTTCTTATCCGTAACTTGTCAATGTTGCTCACTTTTATTTTCTAAACCGTAACTTGTCAGTATTGTACCCGATCGGTTGTGTTTGGAAAATATAATTATAATGTGTGGGCACAAACGCCGGCAGAACTTGTGTCCTCACACATCCTTCCTTTCCCGGGTAACGAGACGACGGCACTCCATCTTGCCGGAGTAAGAAACTAGGAAGCTGTATACGCGATTACCGAAAATTTTTCTGTAACAATGTCGGCGGCCAATGTCAGGCTGCGGATGAGAGAAAGAAAATAATGAAATTATTTATGTTTTATATTGTTCACGAAAAAAAAAATCGTGAACTAGGAATGGAATGGTTTAAGCTCGCTCAGGTGTGCGAGGAGAGGTGAACTGGACCACTGTATACGGTCCTGCAAATTTTGGAGCTAACTTAGCAGCAATACTATCCGCTGCCTTGGACAACAGGTGTTGTACCAACACTTTTTGAACGATTGCTGGTTTCCACGGTCGTCTCCGCAGATTGTAGTATCCTTGGGTTTTGTGCCCCCGTGGCATTTTTTGTGCTTTCTTGGGTTTCGTGCCCCCGTGGCATTTTTCGTGTTTCTTGGGTTTCGTGCCCCCGTGGCATTTTCTTGGGTTTCGTGCCCCCGTGGCATTTTCGTTTTTTTTTTCTTGGGTTTCGTGCCCCCGCGACATTTTTCGTGTTTCTTGGGTTTCGTGCCCCCGTGGCATTTTTCTTGTTTTCTTGGGTTTCGTGCCCCCGTGGCATTTTCGTGTTTTTCTTGGGTTTCGTGCCCCCGCGGCATTTCTTGTGTTTTCACTTAATTGTTGGTGTGATTCACTTAATTGTTGTTGGTGAGAGAAAAATTCCTCTTTTTTTTCTTCGGAGATTTACTGCACCCACGACACAATTTATTTCTTCGGTTTGAAAAAAAAATTTTTCTGGTAATTTTGTTCAGTTTTTTTTTTTTTTTTTGTTTATTGCACTTTCTTGCTGGTGTATATCGAAAGAAAAAAAAAAATATTTTGTTATTGTTCTTAATTTAATTTTTCGTTTTTGCAACAGGTTTTTTTTTTCTTTTTTTTTTCTTTTGTTTTCACTTAATTGTAGGTGTGATTCACTTAATTGTTGTTGGTGAGAGAAAAATTCCTCTTTTTTTTTTTTTCTTCGAAGATTTACTGCACCCACAACACAATTTATTTCTTTGGTTTGAAATTTTTTTTTTCTGGTAATTTTGTTCGGTTTTTTTTTTTTTTCTTTTTTAAAAAGAAAATTTTAATATAGTATAGTACCCTTAATGTCAAATAGTCCCTGCTCGGGCGCCACTGTGACGAACCTTCGGGCCGGGGTTGCAGTCAGCGGTGTCCGAGGGTCCGTCTCACAGAAATTTATTTGATTTCGGAAACTATGACAACAGAGGGGCAACTATATATTTAAATAAATTTCCACTTCACTCAATTTATTTTCTTAAGAATATGTAAATTTATTAATTGTTCACTTAGGTTTTCATAATTTAAAATTAAATTTGTTGACAATATTTTTTTAACTTATGTATAATTTAATTATTTCACTTCATGACTATTTCTGTATTTAACACTGCTTTTATTTAGTTGACGCCTTTCTGTCGCAAGCAAATGGATACAGCAAAATTAGGTATGATTCAGTTCCGTTATTAATGTTGATCGCATGACGGAGCGTAACGCTGGGACGCCGTTAGGGAATAATGATATTCAAGGCCATGTCACTTGAATTCTCAAATTGGAGTACGCAACGGGACAGAGGGAGAACGAACATTTAAGGAGGTGTCTCTTAAATTTCTTCTCGTACGGCACGAAGTTATTTGTGAGCGGAGAGCGAATATTCAAGGAGAGTTCTCTTGAATTTCGTCTCGTACGGGACGCAGCTGAAGAGGGAGAGCGAGCATTCAAGGAAGTATCTCTTGAGACTCGTGATGATTGGAGAGCGAAAATTGTCAAGGCAATGTCTCTTGACCGATGTGCTCAATGCCAGAAAGTGAGAGCGAGTATTCAAGGAGGGATCTCTTGAAAGACGAAGCGCTCTTGCTATTTTGTTTAATAATTCTAAGCTAAATCTTTAGAATTATTAAACAAATTATTTCTTACCGCTCCATATTTGGCTGCTAAATGTTTTGTCCGCTGGTGGACTGTTCACGGCTGCTGCTCGGCACTGACTGAATTTTCGCTGATCTGCTTATTCATGTTAAACCTCCTTTTTACTTACGGTGTTGCCCCCTTGGGTTTTCTTATCCGTAACTTGTCAATGTTGCTCACTTTTATTTTCTAAACCGTAACTTGTCAGTATTGTACCCGATCGGTTGTGTTTGGAAAATATAATTATAATGTGTGGGCACAAACGCCGGCAGAACTTGTGTCCTCACAAAATATGAGTCTTTTCTTTTTTCTTTCATCTATTGGAAACAATTTTCGCGGTCGCTGATAAAGATTATTTGTCCATTGGATAATAACCGACAATTTAAAAGTTTACCAAACGAATTAAGTATTTAAGTAATTTGGTACTTGCGTATTTCAGTAAGCAGGAAACGTTAACTTCATAACGGCTTGTTCCATTCTGTTGCTTGATGCTTGGAATGGCAAAGTTAATTCCTTTGCACTTAATTGTAAATAATTTGTGATGTGTATTGAAAAGAGAAAATCATGTAAATTTGATAAGCGAAATAGTGTTAAATTGACAAGAAATTGCTAAATTTATCGAGTTAAACTTTGCTTAAAGACTTGAAGAATTACAAATCAAATGGATTTTTATTAACTGACATTTTTAAGATGTTAAAGTTTTGAATTTTAATGTGACAGATAGTAAAAATTATAAAAAACGATGAGTAAAAATTTGCAGATTAGTCATGCAAACTTGTCAACACCTCGCAAACCTCGCATAATTTAGCTGGAAAATTTAGGGCGCAAATCTCGCAAAGATTTACACTTCTTTCCCAACAACAAATTATGTTAATTACAATTTTTTTTTTGTGAAAATAATTTTGAGGACTCTTGTATAACAGCTGATTTACCATTTATTTATAGGCTCAAGATTATGAATTTTCTACTGAATGCGGCCCTGTCGTTGAAAGGCGTAATTATTTGTAAATTAAGTACGCTGATTCTCTCACTGCTTCCCCTGCTCATTGACCACAACAACAAAATGGTTACTTGAAAAAAATAATAAAAGAGAAATAAATTTTCACCGCAAAAATGCATACAACGCGTAATTGCAACTGAAAAGCAACAACAGTAAAACAGCAACAACAACAACAACAGACGCAGCACCAGCAATTGATCACGTGTGCAATTGTAAATTTGTTGTTGATGGTTGTTGCTGTTGCTGTTGCTGTCGCTGCTGATGCGTTCGTTTATTTTTACGCAACATAGTTTTGATGATTATGCTTAACCCTTTAATTACCGCAAGGTTGTGGAAACGCAATTGAGTTGACAATTTTATGTTTTTTGTGTTTGTATGTAGTAGTTCAACAACAACAACAACAACAAAGAAACATTCGTATGACAAATAACTAAATAAATATGGAGTGCCCTTGACAGTTGCTCCTGTCTCTTGTCTGTGGTTGAATGCGTCCCTTTTTTTAACGTTTTGTAAAATTTAAATGACATTTTAATGAAATATCTTCTAGATAAGCGCAGATGTTGCGCACGTTTGTTGTTGCTGTTATTTTGTGGAAAAATGTGCGGCTGAAAATATTGAAATGATAGATTGGCATCTAACTTAATAACAGCAAAACAATTTAAACCATACTCGTAACTTGTTATTAACAAAGTTTTTTTTTCTAATTTGTTGCTGTTTAAAAATACTAAAAAAATTTTGATGCATTTTAATATGTTTAAAGGATCGAATAAATAAATAAATATATTTAGTTAATTATACAAACGTTAGATGTGCATAAAAATGTTTAAAAGTTTAAACAAAAAATACTGCGAATTGTTTATAAACATTTTACAAAATATTTACAAACTTAAAGAAATATATTAATATATTTGTGAATGTTTAAGTTTTCTTGAATTATAATTTGTTTGAAAAATTAATAGATTTATATATATTTTAAATGTTTATAAACATTAGAAAATCTCTACGAACTAAGTGAAATGTATATAGACATATGTGAATGTTTAAAATCGTTTAAAATAATAATTTATTTTGATATATTTAATTCAAACCAATTTGTTTTGAAATATTTCATTTGTCATTCTCTTAATTTTATAAACATTTAATGTCAAGTCGCATGATACCAAATATGCTCGTAAGCAAACACAAACGAATTCGCACAGATTCCAATTGAAATTTGAACAAATTTCCATTTTTATTTGAATATTATGGCACATGCACCGCGCCGCTCCGCATATGCCACAAATCGCGGCAACCTACGGTCGGTCACCGCTGCAAATTGCTGCAACAAAATAGTCGCCAACAGCAAGTGACGCCAACAGAAATCAACAAACACACACTCCGGCACGCCACGCCACGCCAGTCATAGTCACAACCAGCGGAGTTAAGCGGCCGCTAACTTGTTAAGCAAATATTTTGCACCCATAAATTGCGAAAAAATTAAAAAAATGACGCCAAGAAGTAAAAAAAAAATCAAATAAAATCAAATACTAACGACCGCAGCTGATGGCAACAAACGAACAAACGGCTAAATTGATATTTGCCGCCGCTGCGGCATACAACACCTCATAATCACATAATACAGGCGGTATGGACAGACGAACAGAGAAACGACAACGACGACGGCAGCATTGGCAATTTCTATTGCAGCCATAAAATGTATGCGAAGAAGAAGAAGAAGAACAAGAAGTAGAAGCAGAAAAATCAATTGCCGCAATTGATGGACGTCTCAGCAGCGGCGACGGCCACGACGACGGCGTCGGCGCAGAAGTGCAGCAATGGCGCGGAGGCCAGCGCACATTGCGGCCATTAAATCATAATTAAAAGGCAACAGCGAAAACATATCATTTTCCTATTAATTATTCAAAAGATTTCCGCTCTCCTCCACTGGCGCTTGGAAAATACTTAATTGCAGTCAATTGGCGGCAACGCTGCAATGCGGCGAAGCGCGCAATACAACGCTGCCGCTGCCAACGCTGCAAACGAATTATCCAACGTCAGAGAGTGGCGCACAGCACAAGTACAGAGTGGCAGCAAAATTGCTAAGTGCTGCATTTGACTTATGGCAAAAGTTGAAGCGCCGCGCAATAATTTTTTTTTTATTTTCTCCCAGTGATTTCTTTACTGCTCTTAATTTAAATGTTTGAATTAAAAATCAATACACGAGAATATGAAATCCGTTGGGGATTGTACGTCTATGACACCATCTGAATCTAACATTTAGTCACAGGAATTGACAAAAGAAGACATGTTTCACAACACTTTAATAAACATAATATTTTATTTTAAAAAAGGTCGTAATTAGTTTAATTAAATTTAATTAAACTATTTACTAAAATAAATAAAATAGTTGGATGCATGGCATGCTGAGATTATTTCACTCAGCTGAAGCATAATGTATGATGAGATATCGGAATGTGAGGGTCCTAGAGCAATGGACATTAGAGAAGAGTTTAATTTGCTTCATGAACTATCTACAATATATCACTCAAATCAGTATCAGTATATATTTCAGATATTGGTTTATAATGATTTTCTGTATTTGAAGCAATTATAAACCGTCAATTCAATTCATTTGACATAATTATTTTACGAATCAAATAAATTTGTTCAGACAAATGAGTAGAATTTTATAATTTCAAAATAAAATACAAAATTTATGTGCAAAGGATACTCTCGAATGTGCTTAATGTACTTTAATTTCTTTAAAAGCGAATTCGAAAATGTTTGAATTCTTCTAACCGCCTTTTCTGCATTTTGACAGCCATTTTTTATTTTTATTTTGCATGTCACTAATCACTAAGCTCAGGTGTAGTTCATAATGCAAAATAGCTTATTTACTACGGCTGTGGCGTTCTATTCTGTGGCGCAACTTGCGTTTTTTTCTTCTACAACATGATAGTTTTAAATATGTAGCGCCTCCCTTAGCACCTCCTCCTTTACCGCTTCGACCGCTTCTAGCGTAGCTTGGCTTGGCTTACAAGCTAAGTGAGGCGAAACAAGAAGTCACGTGTTGTTGGCAATTTACGACGAAACAAAATAATTTAGCCGCAGCGCAACAACATGTTTATGACCCAAATGCATCATAAATATTTGAAGCTGTCACGTCATATGATAATCACTTTGACCGAAGGAAGGAAGGAAGAAGACGATGGTCGGGTGTCTGAAGTGGTGGTGGCATTGTGCGGAACAGACGCAAGGAATCTAGTATCAAAAACACGATTGGATGGCAGCCGGCGAAGCAATTGAGCGATTGAGAAAGCGGTGAAAATGTTGTTAGGTTGTTTTCGGTTTGTTTTTTTCGTTGTTGTTGTTGTAACTTGAAGCCTTATTAAAACATCAAAATTCAAATCAAAATATCGGCAGCCCATATCCAGGTAACCAGCACGCGACGCACAGTACTTTGCAATGGCATAAAACTGACACAAAATTAATTGAAATTTTTTATTAAAATAAGAAAAAAAAATTAATAAAATTTGTTTATTTTTTCGATTAAAGTTTTTTTTTACTTTTTTCTGTTTTGATTATTAAAATCAAAATATTTATTTGAAAGTTTCGGTTCAACACTTCCGAGTACTCTAATCAATACCTTTCAAAATAGTGTATTAACTATGCTTTTAAGGACCGAGTCCTCACTACTTTTCATATAGATTCTGTAGAACTCTAATATTTTTATTTAATTTTTATCGTTGCAACAGAGTACTGTGCAACCGCTTTCATAAAGGGAAATACTATCTCAAATTGCAGAAATACTTTTCCAATGTTTTTTTTTTCTGCCCAAACGCAGTAGTTCCTACGTTCGTTCGTTCGTTCGTTCGTTTGGATCGGGTACTTAACAACAACATTAATTTATGAAGTGACAAAAAATTAATTTCACCTGTTAAGCTATCGGATACAAGACGCTAGCGCCTTAAATGGTTTTGTGGCCATGATAAACTAAAAACGTTAAACAGAAATACCAAAAAAAATAAAAATGCCGCGCCTCGGAACGGAACGGGTTGCAGCATTGCACCAAAACGATTCCAAGCGAGCGAGCGCGCCAACAAACAAACGAACGAACCGCAGCGCAGTAATAAAACTGTCAGATGAGACCGAAAAGGAGACAATATCAGCGGCAACAATCGCCAGCAAAATGTCGCTAAATATTGGCCACAAATGGAGTGCAGTGCAGTGCGGTGCCGAACAGTGGCACTGCCACTGGCAGAGCACTGGTGCGTCTGCGTTAGAAGTGCGGTTGGAGTTTGGCTTGTTTGCAGTTTAGTTTAGTTTGGTTTAGTTTGACTTTGCTTGGCTTGTAGTTGGTTGGCTAAGTCGAGAGAATTTGTTATTAGCGTATTTCAACGATCACTTTGTGTGTGTGTGTGTGTGGTTGTACCTTTGCAATGGGTCTCTAAGGAGTTGCCGACGCGGCAGGCCCATGTACGGGGGGACATAATGTATGGGTCGTCTGAAAGTTGGATAGGGAAATTATTATGACATTTAGTTTCAACTTGTTTGACAAGCTAGAAATATGAACAGCGCTTAGTTAGTTAATGTGCTCAGATAGTTGAAGTTATATTGTTGGTGAGGAGGCAATGTCTAATAGGAAGGACTCAGTTCAGGAAAAGTATTCTTTTCAGGTAGTCATTGTTATTGTAAATGAAAAAAGGCTTCAAACTATTTAGAATCGCTAATATTGGAATACTTCATTTAATATGCGAAGAATTCTCCAGTTCGGTATCTTTCCTCGACCCACGCCGGCATCTCTCTTTCTCTTATTTTTGTATTAAATGATCGAAAATACAGTTCCTCTTCTTAAATCGGCCTATTCTTTTGTAGCTTCTAAGGTGCTATTCTTCCTCAAGAACTTTTAGAAGGCTTTTGATAGGACTTCAATCAAAATACCTTGAAGAAAATCTGCCTGACTGATTGAATTTGATATAAACACATTGGAAAGAAGTTTTCATTTTAAAAACTTTGTCTTAATTTTGTTCTCTTTTTTCTATTTATTAAATTTCAAATACCGGGTACTAATTAGTACTGAATATTACTCACATGTATTTTCAATGATTCTTTTGGGTATAGAAAAACTTAAAATTTTTTATGAACTCTTCGAAATGCTCATAAGCTTTCAGTTTATTACAGTTCGTTTCGTGTCTTAAAAGCATTTTAAAGCGACTTTTTACCTCCAAATTTTTTATGTTGGACGTTGTTGTCCATTAATGTACAATCGAAAATTTACTGCAAAATTAAAATTATAATAAAAGTCTAATAAAGCCATTAATGCGCCACACAAGAGTATCGCATGTCAAAATCAAACACACACGCACATACACACACATACATACATATAAACAAACACTTGCTACAACAATAATAAAAAAAACGCTTTTATTTGTAATCAACACTTTTATAGCATTGCCTCACAAGCTAGCGAACAAACTAACAAACAGACAAACATACATACATACATACATACATACATACATACATACATACATACATACAGACAGACGGACAGACAGATATACAAACATATTGCACGGTACTGGACCACCCAAAGTATTCCGAAAAGATTTAAAGCGAAAAATACATCTACATCTACAACAACAACAATAACGATAACAAAAATCAAATGCAAAGCAAAACAAGTTTCCGCATTGCCCAAAAATATTGGATTTTTTTTTATAACTTCATTTGGCTTTTTGTCAGGTCTTAACAACTGTCAAAATATTTTTACGCGCAAATGACTTCATTTATCAACAGCAACAACAACGACAATAACAACAGCAACAACATCAGCGCGTAAGATCGAACGGATCGCGCGCAAAGTGAAATGAAGTTGGTTTTTGTGGTTTATTGATTTTGTTTAATAACATCAAACAACAACAATAAAAACAATACCAAGTAAACAAATAAGCAAACGAACAAACAACCAGACTTACATATGGCCACCTTCCCACATGCATACATACATATGTATGTACCTCGAAGAGCGCTCTGAGCTCCCAACCTTATTACCGTCGCGGACGTCGCCGCCGCCGCCTTTGCTCAACGGTACAAAATCATATAAAAATAATACTTAATAAAAATTGAAACTTAATTAAATTTGACAGCATTATTTCAAAAAGTCATTAATCGTTTTTTGATTAGCACAGCTTTGCATGTAATTTGTTTGCCATAAAAGAAGTTTGTTAGTTGTATGTTTGTATTTGGTTGTTGTACGCGTACGAGTCTGTCTGAAAAGTCTGAATGAAATGAACGATAGACAGAACGCAAAAGGAGGAGAGATTTAATACCGCCAGAGAGACAGACACACCTTTGACAGCAAACGATCAAAAAATACGAAAAAAAAACACATCTTAACAATCGAAAAGATCAAATGTCAATTGATACGTTGACTTGAGAATTCATTAAAATTGCTGTTGTTGTTGTTGGTGTAGTTGTGGTTGTTGCAAGGCGTCGGCCAACTTTGAAAATATTGTCTATTTGAACAAGCTAACGTCCGGCGCCTTTCGATTTTAGCCATAAGTTTGAGACAAAGAGATATCGACTTTTGTTTTGTATCGAAATCTGTGACGAGAATTGTTAGAGTTATAAATATTATTTTCTTTTGTTCTCTTTTATTACTATTTATAAAGTGGAAATAATAAAATCGACAAATACTCCAATATATCTATATCTCATTAAATTCCAAGACAATATCTCAAATGATTTTTACAAACAATTATTGACACGGCAAGATTTGTATACTCGTAGTTGTTCGTACAAATAACGACGTGAGATATTGTGCTGAAATTTGATACATACATATACTGTTAGAAGAACTATTTCAAGGAAGCAATTTTAATTGCCTCTTGAGTACTAAATATATGAGGGTGGTGCATTTGTAAAAGTCTTTCAAACCGACTGGAATTTATTAACCACTTTAAAGCTACTCCAAGTGAAACTACAACACTTTTAGAGGGAACAACAATGATTCTCACGTTGCTGAACTGTTTGGGTCAAGTTTTTTTCACACTTTAAAATGATATTTGGAACCAAGATGATCCAAATCTTGGCCAGAATTTCGACTCAATTAAATGTAATGAAAATTTAATAGAAGTTATTTAAGCATATACAAAAATTCGGAATCACCTTCAATAATAAAGTTTGGCATGCCAAAAAATGAGTCCTCATATTAGTAACTAACACCTTTTAGATTACATAATGCATTAAACTATTTCAGACCTAATGGCTAACTCAAATGCCAATTTTTATTATTTTGTGTGAGTTTCTTAATGGATCGGTGCACACATTTCCCGCATAATCCGATAAATCCATTTCGAATAGTGCGAGTGCGGGGAATGAACTTAAAGCTTTCGAGTAAATTGATTTTAGATTTATTTTTTATGATGAATGAATCTCTTGGGTGAGATAGCTCTAACCAAATGTGCGCCTATGATTTACAACGTTGGCGATATTTTATGACTTCAACACTTAACAACAATTTGGACAAATTTAAAATTCAGACTAGAGGTTTATTGAGTCATATTGTAAACGTTGGATTGAAACTGACAGGCGGTCCGTCAGTCAGTCGGTCGGTCGGTCGGTCGGTTGGTCAGCTTTGTATATATGTATGCACACGACCTCACCTTACGCCTAAACAAATTCTAACCAGTCTCGGAATGGAATGGAATGGAATGGTATAGCTTGGCATGGAACACACTCCACGTCCACATCCAAATTGAAAACACTTTTTCTTTCTTTCTTGTTTTAAAGCTGAATTTGATTGCGGCTTCTTCTACTTCTTCTTATTTGCGTCGCTATCGTCTTTTGTGCCGTGTCGACCGTTGATCGCCGATCGTCGGGCTTTTTCATTACGATCATAGACGAGACGCTGTCAAAAATGAGTTGTTGTTGTGTTTGACTTGACATTGATGTCTTTTTGACATCGACGCTCCTCTTTGATTGTTTTACTTTTCTCGTGTTCTGTTCTGTTCTGTTGTGTTGTGTTCTGTCGTGTCATGTGTGTGGTCAACCGCATTTGACACGTTAAATTGTGATCCAGTCTTTCAACTTGATCTGGTTTTGGAGCCAAGTCAATCTTTTGTAGACTTTGGCATGACGTTGTGTTCGATCGCGTTCGAACATACCCAGATAGGCTAAGTTTGAGCTGTCGTTAATAGCCACAATTAGGCAACTATTTTTATTTTTAATTAAAAAAATTCATTGTTAAGTTTTGAAGTCTGTCTGTCCTTACAGGAACACTCTTGAAATGATTTAAACTAGAGAAGTAATTGCAAAAGGGAATTTGTCTGTAGATGATGTTTAGAAAAAAGTTCTTAAAAAATTTAGATTTTACGTATACCTAAACAAGAGTTCAGGTGGTACTCTCTTACCTAGTAAAAAGGAATTAAGTTTTTTTTTTTAATGGGCGCTTTAACGAAATCCGAAGTTGTATTAAAATAATATTAATTCCAGGGTGTTAGTTGATAATAAGAAGACGAATATTGGTAAATGAAGGTATGCTCCGGAGTAGAGCCCATGTCGAGAATATTTTTTGAATTGATATACTAGAGAGAAAGAACCAAAACACTTTCTTCCTAGAAATCAATAAGTATTTCGTTTATTTATCTCAAGCCATCCTTTGAATATCCATAAGATTGCAGGTTATCTTAAAATATCATTCGTGACTATCATTCGTTTAAAATCATCAATTTCAATTTCTCTTGTATAAGCAAACAACTCTCGAACTGTGGCTGTGCTGTAAAAGTGATAGTCACACTTATCGGAATAACTTCTTCATTATTGTTGGCAAACATAAAAAAAGGAAAACGATTACTAAGTACCAACGATATGTGTACCGACAACTGCGATTATGCAAAGTTATTTCGTGTTGCCTCCGTCTATGAGTACCCCAAACTCCATATGCCTTCACCAGCCACGTCGCGATACTCCGGCGACGAGACTCAAGTGGCGACTCGCATCATAATCTTTTGACACTTGAGTGTTGTTGACGCTTCTTTTGTTTTGCTTTGCTTGGTATACTTTGGTTAGCAGTTGAAAAAAAAGAAAAAAAAACGAAATAATTTTCAAATCTGCTGAAATTAATGAGAATCAAATAAGAGCCACCTTAGTCAAGGTCCAATGTATACGAAAGCGAATACGCGTACTCGTACGCGTACGCGTTTATATGCCAACGCAACTCTGCCAGTGTTTCAAATCAGAGCTTGAGTGCTGAGCAAATAAAGGCATATATGACAAAGAAGAAGAAGAAGACGAAACAGAAGAAGAAGAAGGCTTCAAAGTCAAAGTCAAGGAATTATGGAAATTGTAACTTCTAAGAAATGAAAGTGATGAGAATTGGATTTAGTTAAATAGATTTGAAAGAATAGTTTAAGTTAAAGAGATTTGAATTCTTAAACTAAACCGATTATTACTTGTCTGTATCTTAAAGATTGTAAAAAATATATGTATGTAAAAAGAGAGCACTTTATTTTCCAATATTCCAATTAGTTTCGAAAGATTTATGGATGTGCTCCAAATAGGATCAACTTTCTAACTTCGCAATTTTCAGTATGCAACTGAAAAGAAAAAACTCCGGCCGATAACTTTTTAATTAAATATAAAATCGTGCAATTAACTGTACGAGTACACATCGCGGCTTTAAACTATCTGTTCGCGAGCTGTTTATAAATAAATAATGTTGTCCCCCATCGCATCATCAAGTCGTCGATGGAAAAATGTTGATAATTCGTTGATGACTCAAGCGTACGTACCGACTCGTACATTCGTACATATGTACGTAGACCATCACCCAGCCTAAGTGCGTAAGGCTATCGTCTAATTTTGATCTAAGGCCATTCGAGTCTCTCTCGCCCTCTCCATCTGAGGCTTGCCGCGACCAAGTGAAAAACTCACCAGTTGCAATTACTCCAAAGGCAATTATTAGATAAATTTCACCGAGCTGAGCTATTCAGGATAACTAAAAACCATAGGAGAAAAATTACAGCAACTGGCAAGAAGAAAAACCAAAAGAAAAACGGATTCTCAACCTTAGGCACAAAGCGTCCCTACCTAACAAAATGTCAAATAATGTTAAGATCGCCGTGAACGATTAACCAAGCCTGGGTGTGCGCTTGCCTGGCGCTTCGAGAAGTACGAAAGAAAGCGAAAAGTTTAAGAAGGAAAAAGTTTGCCAAGCACTGCACTCAGCAGCCAACATTCACAACAACAACAAAAACAACAATAACAACACAGTCTTCAGACCAGTGCAAGAGCCAAGAGACCAGCTAAGACCACCCAAGTTGACAGCGAACAACGCTGAGTGCAGCAGCAGCAGCAGCAGCAGCGCTTAAGCCGCCTTCCTTGCTTGTCTTCAATAAAGCTTAAGCAATTGCGCCGACAGCCACGGGCACAGTCTGTCTGTCTGGCAGCCTGTCCTCCTGCCTGCCCAGCCTCACTTCGATTGGTACCTACTTCCAATGGCTACCACCATCCAAAGCCAAAAGAGCGCAGCAAATAAATTTTATTAAGCAGTTAGAAAGAATTAATGAAATGCGGACTACGCGCAACGATGCGATATGATCATGATGCAGCATGATCGCTTTAGGAGAGTGAGTGCGACTCAATTTGCTGCGCGTACGTGTCCTACAGCAGGGCTGCCAACACGCGGAGAACTTTGAGTTTATTTTTTCAACCATTTCAATTTTGCGAACTTTTTTGTCCTTTTCAAAATCGCTAAGTGGAATTTTTAAAATTTTTTGAAATAATTTGTTTTAATTTGAAAAGAAAAAAAATTATCAGTCCGTTATTTTAAGCTTACCCATTTTTTCGTTAAAATTTCGTCTTTTTTCTTAAAATTTCTTCTAAAGTACAGAATCTAAAAAGTTGTTTTCAAATCAGAAAAGAGAAAAGAGGGATATATCGACTTTTTCCATATTCCAAAATCTTTTTGCTTCAGTACATCCGAAGATATTTGTAGTAAAAAACTTATTTTAACTTAAATTTGTCTTTGAATATTTAAGAGAGTTCGTATAATTAATTTAAAGTTGTAGCTTAAAATCAATGGCGCATATTTATAGTCAAAATGGAGCTCCCACTTAAGTATCTGCCAAATAAAGCTGGTATTAGAGTTAAGTAGGAACTTTATTTGAGATTATGGTTTGCTGTCAGAAGTCACATTAACGAATTTAATTGATTGGCAACCCTGCTTCTGTTCGCGTTTACTTCGGTTGCTGTTCGAGATCATTTCAGCAGATCGAGTGCTGCTGATATGTGCATGGCTGCTGGATTTATGTGCGTAATAACTGTGACAATTATTGCGTTCAAATGCCAGCGCAACTTGGTGATTGTCAGTGATCGTAAGTGATCTTCTTCTGCTTCTTCCATTGCAGCTACGCGAAGACGGTCTCCGCGCTTGGTGTATAAAGTAATTAAGCCGAATGACGACTGGCAGCGGCAACAGCGGAGAATGTGAATTGCATTCCTTAGATTTGAAATCGATACGATCAGTGATCAAAAGTTGATGCGTGATCTTCTTCTTCTTCTTTATAAAAATGAAGAAGAAGAAGAAAAAGAAGAAGAAAAACAAATTAATGTAAAATTTGTTTAAGCCAACACTGATAAAATAAGATTAAATTCAACTGTCTGAAGGCGCGCAGTGACACTTCTTAAAAGTGGTTTCAACTTTTTCTACACTATGAAAAGAGTTTCCATTTATTATCGTTAGGTTTATTCGATCGTGTGAAGCAGTCTTGCGCTACGCTTGACGCAGATGTTGCCTCACTTTCAATGTTGGCCAATATCTCCTTAACTTGATATTTATTTAAACTGCTTGCGCGCATTTATTTATTTATTTATTTTTAAGCTGGTAATCTCGTCAGCTTGAGTAATTAATCTTTTTTTTCGGCATTTGACAGTTTTGTTGCAACTGTCAAATGTCAATTGTCAGCAACGCAATTAACAATTGTAATCAAAGTGTCAAAGTGTTGACTACTTCACTTGTATTTGTATTTGTATTTGTTGTTTATGTTGTTGTTTGCACCATTGTCTTGACTTGGCATTTAGTTGCTTCGTCCGGCGCTTGGTCACCAAACACAACTCAACTGCGTGTGCGGCATTTTTGTGTGTGGTGCACACAAAAGTTAAACGCTCAACGCTGCCGCTCGAAATACCGCCACACCTGGCCGAAGCGCATAATTAATGTTGCAGCGGTAGCAGCAGCAGCCGCAGCGGCAGCGGCAACAGTGTAAATAAATTATTTTTTTAGTTTGCAACTTTGTGAGTTTAATTACATTTCCCGCTGACACTTTGTCACGAAACAAAAATAATTTGAATTAAATTAAAAATAAATAAGTAAGTATATAGTAAATACTTTACTGTTAAAGTCTGTCAATTTTAGATTTTCAGTTAAAAAAAATATTTCCAGTCATTTTGACACCAATTTTTTTTTTTAACTTACAAAAGTTGGATTCTTTGAGGTTAAGTATTTGCTAAGAGTGGCGAGCATTTAATTACTTTTGCTGCAATACAAATACAATAATAACAACAACATCAACGATATAATGACAATTGACAATTTGTGGACGTTTGCGGCGTTGCCAGATATTACAACCAGATGTCGCGCTGCGTGCGCTTTGATCGACAGCGAGCAACGAGATCAGTCGCGATTCATGATCTTTTAATATTGTTGAAGTATTTTCTGTTGTTGTTGTTGCTGATTTTAACTTTTATTGCTGGCTGTCGTCGTTTCATTTCGATTCGACTCGACTTTCGTTTTGTTGTTGTTTTTGTTGTAAATTACTTACTCGATACTTATATTTTATTATATGAGATCTTTTTGCCCAGCGGCGTTTTACGGCATAAACAATAAAAGCTCAAATAAAGCAATAACAAATGCGTGAGGTGGTGTTTAGTGGAAAAAGTGGGAGGGGGCGCAGGCGAGTGCGAGGGGTACTCAAGTGTCTTGGCCTGTGTATGAGGGGCTCTCCTTTAAGAGGTGTTTGAAGTTTCGCGCAAATCAACTTTTTTTGTTGTTTGGTTTATTTTCATTCCCGAATTGGTGTCAATAAGATTGATTGCTCAAAGCTGAGGCTGAGTCTGAGTCTAAGCTAAGCTCGAACTCAAACTGAAATTGAATGAATTAAGAGAGCTCGGAGCACGGAGTGAGCCGAGCTGGAGTTGAGTGCGCGATGATATTGAGACGCACGAAATGGATTAGAGCGTTTTAGCGCGACGCGACGCGGCACGGCACGGCGCTCAGGCTTGGTCTATTGACTATTGTGTTAGTTTGGGCCTTTGACGGGACCACACACGATGAGCGCGCAAAGCTCAAGCATGCTGGCTTTTGATGAATTGATTAAATTGTTGTTATTTTTTGTTTGTTCTGTTTTTATACGCGAAAATGACATTGAGTTTTTGTTTTTGTTTTGGTTTTGGTTTTCGATTTTTGTTTCTATTTTTCGATTTTGTTGTTGTTGCTCGCTTGGTTCTTAATGGAATTTTAAATTTAGAAAAGTTGCTCAGGTGAGCATTAAAGCTTGATTTGTGAATGGCGATATTAATTGGCAATTAAATGAGCTTAGAATATTGTATTTGTATTTGTAATTTTAATGTAAAGTTCATTAGCCACCAGTGAGTTTGGGGGGCAGGTTTGGAGAAGGCGTTTTTCCATAAAAATCGTTTAACAAATATTTAAAAGCTTTTGTAATTTGAAAAAGCAATTTAAAGAAAAGTCCTTCTGAGAATGGAATTATTTGGGATAAAATCCTGAAAAGCGGATTTTGGATGTCTTCGTTTGAGCGAGTTTGAGAGGAGAGCTTAAATCGTTCATTTAAGCAATGCTGACTTAATTTTTTAAATTTCTAAACTTTAATCGGTTAATTATTTGCGGGAATTAATTTTAAGTTATAATCCTTACATCCGCGATCTTATCAAGCTTGTGATACATAAAAACATTTTACAAGATTGTCGCTATCAGCAGCAAATTATCACAGCAGCAGCAAAACCAGCAACATGCGCAAGTGACGTGCGACAACGTGCAGTAGCGCCGGTCCAAGATTTGCATGCCGCCAACATGTTGTTGTTGATGTTGTTGCTATCGCGGTCGCTGGTAGTTTTGCATGCTCGGCATACAAGTATATGTAGCTGAAATTCTTCTAATTATTGACTCTTGTTGTTGTTGATGTTTTTAATGTTGTTGTTGTTGTTTATGTTGTTAATTTGCACACAAAAAAACCAAACACAACAAAATTTCCGTCCGTCCACCGTCGAAATATATCGCCTTACAAAGCCAAAGCAACCACAAACGCCGCCCTACCTGCCCTCGCACTGCCGCCAACTCCGCCTACACTTTGTTGTAAAAGACAATATGCTGCTGCTGCCGATTGACTGTAGCAACAACAACAAGGGGGGAAAAAGTAAAACAAATTTTTATTGCTATTGCAAATGTGATTGCAAAAAATCTGGTTCGAGTATCTACGAGATGCGAACAGCAGATAGAAAATCTCAACAACTTATGGAATACAAAGTGACGACAACAGCAAAACGCGAGCAGAACATAAATCAAAGAAGATTGACCAAACAAGCGGCAACAAGCCACATTTGCAATAAATTAAATTTAAAAAAAAAAAAAAAGGTTACCAAATTTAAATAAAAGGATTAGATCGAGTCCGGAAGTAATAATCTTCGATTTTATATATTAAATAATATAACAACTTTTTCTATATGAAATTATTATTTTTTTAACCGATTTGTTGAGTTTTGATTCCGACATGCTTGAATATTCGCCATGTTAACAACGGGTGGGAATAAATGCATATAAAAAAAGTTCAATAAAAAGATTTGAAACAATTTTAGGATCAAAAAAAAAAAAGAATTAGTCTCATTGATACAAGCGCTTAAATGTTGTTTTTTTCTTTCGGAGCGGTGGTGATTGATATTTTGCAACAACAATTTTTGCAGTTGTCGCTGACTTTGAGCTGTGCTGTTGTTAGCGTTTGTTAAACGTTTCAAGTGGGCGCGGTATCAAAACTGAATTTGTTTCCTTTTTTCATTTGCAAAATACAAAAACAGAAAAAAACAAAACAAAAATTATGAATAATAATTTTTATTTTTTTTTTGAGCGCCGCGCGCGCATATCGACCAATCAAGTTGCTGGGCGCGCAACAGCAGCAATTAACGAAGCGTTCGCGCAGGCGCATGCGGAGTATAAATAAATTGCTGTATGCAAACATGCGACGGCTGGGCAATGTGTGAGTGTGTGTGTGTGTGTGTAAACGTGTGTGTATGTGTGAAGCTGGTAAAATGTTTCTAATTAAGCAAATGTGGCGGCGCGCAAAGCGGATACTCTGTAAAATATCTTAATTATTAAGTTTATTGCTGTTGTCGTTGTTGTTGTCGTTGTTGCTGCTATTGTTGCAATTGCTTAATTAGAAACTTAATGTCAAAAGTGCTAGACGCGGCGACTTTGTTTGTTTGTTGTTGTTGTTTCTGCTGCTGTCTATTACTAACGTTGTTGGCAATTTAATTGCTAGTTGTGGTTGTTGTTTTTATTTTGTTGTTACCGCTTGACATTAAGCATTTAATTGCAATTAATTGCTGAGCAACATTTTTGTTGTTGTTGTTGTTGTTGCTGCAAAAATTTTCATTTACTTTTGTTGTCGATTGTTTTTGTTTAATTGTTAGCGAAAAGGTTAAAACGTTTTGTTGCTGTTTGACTATTCGATTTGTTGTTGTGTTAATGTTGCTGTTGTTGTTGTTGTTTGGATAATTTGTTAACTGCAAATATCTGCGGGCCTTTTTAGGCGTTGACAATTTGTTGTTGTTTGTTGTTGCTTTTGGGCACTCATGGGAATTGAAGAAACATGTCAACATGCGTCAGAACATTTTTTCTGATTGCCCAAATCGATTGAAATAAATTTCAAATTAAAATTTAATCCAATCTAAGCTGGGCTAAGGAATAAAATAATAAAACAACAACAACAAAAAATATTTAAAAAATAAACAACAAAAAGTTAACAATATTTTCCGTGTAAAAACTAAAAATTTATAATGAAATTAAATTGTTTGCAAAAAAAAATCGTATAGGAAACAAGGCAACTATATCATATCCTGTGTATATGTAGCCTGGGAGGGATTAATAAAAATAGTTTTCATCCTCAGTTCGCAACTGATCTCTTCCAAACCCACTTTGGGCTCTAGCACAAAATAGTAAAAGAATCGTCTTATCTGGTTTAAAACTTAACAACTTAGAAACATTTAAATAATTTAATGAAATTTGTTACAGTCTGTTAGGGTTTGCTAATGACACTCCTTGGGACATAAATTCATCTAGTGGCCATATTTAGGTATGTATCAATCGCCAAAGATTCGTATCTGTATCGCACACATCGGCTCAATTAAACATGTAAATCTTGATTCACAACATTCAGCAAGCGTTTTGCTTGCTAGCTTGCTTGCCTTCTTGCTTGCTTGGTTGGTTGGTTGGCCAACTTAGCTCATAAATCATAAATCACGCTTAATACCAAAATTTAACACCGCTTGAGCAAATACTTTGCATAACTCGAGGCACACAACACACAGCATTGTGCTTTTGTTGTTTATGTAGTTCTGTTTTTTTTTCTTCTTGTTGTTGTTGCTGTTGTTTGTGTGTGCTGTTGTTTGATGATGTAATTGCCCATTATGACAGAACTTAATATGCGTCAACGATTCTTTTGAACCAGCCCAAAAGACAATTTATTTTATTATACCATTCATTCGCTTTTTATTTTTTCCCTTAGCATTTGATTCGGTTTTGATATGCAAAAATCCGGCGAGAGAAATACGAGCTATCGCGCTCGCGCTTTAGAAATCAGTCACCAGCTTCGAATAAAAAACGCAAACGCAAACGCATGCGCATGAGCAGTCAGCGTAGCCAGCAGCAGCGCATGTGGGCTGCTGTGAAATTTATGGCGCGGAATTAAGCGATTTCTGTCATTTGACAGAGTGGTGTGTTTGTTGTTGTTGTTGTTGATGTTATTTTTTTCTTTGGCGAGAATATGACAAAGACGAAAGAATGCCTTGCGGCGGTCGTAGTAATTTATTGGTAGAGGAAGTGGAAGTCCGGCTCACTCGCTCGCTCCCGATGAAATTGTCAAATAAAATTGAAAGTGAAAAATGTGAAAGCAAAAAGTTTTTGAGATATTTTGGAGTGGTTTTTTATTGAATGAATTTATGACATGATGTAAATGAGTTCCACTATCAATCTACCAATCTGTCAATCTATCAAATTAATAATCTATCAATATACCGAACTATCAATCTTTCAATGAATATTTCAAAACATAAATAAATCAATCTATCAATTTATCAATATTTCAATAAACTAATCTATGAATTTATCAATATATCATCAATATAAATATTAATTTACCAACCAATAAAGCTTAGGAAATTGCATCATTCAAAAAAAATATCGACCAAAACTTGGAAAAATGTGGTTGACGGTCTCGCTGACAATACAAATTGCTGCTGCAATTAATACTGCAACGATAGCAATTGAAATTCGTTCTTTCTTCCACACAGGAACACAAGAACAACACACTCAAAGCAATAAAACAGGTGAATGAGTCGCTTGGCCCTTAACCGAACCAACATCTGCTTGAGGGACATTTATGGTTGCAGTCAGACCCAAAGATTCGATCCGATTCGAATCTCTCCTCGAATCCTCGATTGTTTTGCATTTAAGCATTATAATCATATTTTTATTATTTATGTTCCTCCTCGTATAGGGAGAATTGTTTTTCCTGTTCCTGTGATTGTTGTGATTGCTGTGATTCTGTATTTTTGTTTTTGTTTTTGTTTTCGTTTTGTTTCATTATTGCTGCCACAAATGATGAGCAGCAACAGCATTTTGATGGAAAGACGTTGGCAATGCCGATCGTTCGTTCGTCTGTCTGTCTGTCTGTCTGTCTGTCTGTTGCTCGATTTAAATGTAAGCAAATTGTTAAGCGATCTTGTTGGATCGGTTCGGCTTCGGCTTTGGCTTTGAATGCGATCGCTTCTTAATTGAGAATTTATGTACTCGACTCAATTTAAATGTTGTCATTATTTTTGATTAAATGTCTTTGATTGAAACATTTCATTTTTGTATGATCATAAAAATGTTGCTGCCGTTGTTGTTGCTGCTGCTGTTGCTGTTATTATGGGTTTGTTTTTGTTGCAACCTCTGCGAGTTGTTCAAGGCTTATGCATGAATTTCGATTTAAATAATTGAATTTGCGTGTGGCATTCCAATCTGAAGCAGCCGCCCGATTAACGATTGTATCGGAGCTACTGCGGCTGCTGCTGGTGCTCAACTGCACCAGTTTCGAGCATTGCGGTTTTTTGCTGCAGCTCATGACAATTTATTTGTTTGATTATTTTGCATGCTGAGAGTCTGCTTACTCTAATTTGGATGATGACAAAGATGATGGCGATGATGAAGACAACGTCGACGACGACGTTCCTGTTGTTTTTGCAGGAGCTTCTGATGATTCTGTTCTGCTGTCATGCTTAACCCTTTTGCTGCTCGTCGAGGTCATTTTCCAAATGGCTCAGTGGTGCGCACTCTTTGTCCAAATCATCTTGCGGTCAATTTTCGGTATTTTATGAGCGCTCCACTTTGCATTAAGGTTGGTTAGTTATGCGAAGCTGCTGGCCTGCCCTTGCGGTCGCTCTGCTCTGCTTTAGCAACGGTTTTGATTTCACTTTTAATTTGAGGTTGATTCTTGGACTCTTCACTTTGCCATGGGATCCTTTTGAATTTAATTAAATTGTGCTTTTCGGTTTTATAAAGGCGCAAGCTGACTGATGGCCATGGGAATTCATATTTTGTGGATTTGTGAATGATTACTTAAAATACCGAAATAATAACTTACAACGATTTTAGAACATGTAATTTTCTCATGTGAGAATATTTTTATTAACTTCGTTAAACTTTGTCAGGTTTTAATTAACTCCATTTATTTATTTTTGAAATAGGAAAATTCAATTTTTTGTTTGTATAATAAGTAATTTGTATTTTTGTTTCTTTTCAGGTAAATAAAAGATGTCCATTTATAATCCAATTCTGTGTTGAATTTCAACGGAACTAATCGAAGTACATAGCCAATTGAGGTACATGTGTACAAACTTTGTTCAAGTACTCGCAAGTGTCTTGTGGGCAATGGCAGGCACAGGTGCTAATTAAATCCAAATACGCCATTGGAATAAGTCCGTCGAGTTACTCTCGAATTGAAAGCATAGCCCAAGCATGTAAACTCAATTTACACAATTTACTTGTGGCAACAACGACAACGACAACAACATCAAATATGGTAAAATGGTAGAAACAACAACAACACTAACATTGCTCCTAAACAGAGTTTGTGTGTATTTTCGGAGCTTCGCTTTTGCTCGTATTAAAATATCATACAATAAGCGTTGCGCATGCGCACAACAAACAAAGTCAAAGCAGCCAGCAACAGCAACAGCAGCAGCAGCAGCTAGCAACCGAAAAACTGAACCAAAAACGACATTTTCTGCTAGCAGGCAGGCAGGCAGACAGACAGACAGACAGACAGACAGACAGACAGACAGACAGACAGACAGACAGACAGATAGTAAATACGCCTGTACACTTGCAGCATTTGCTGCATACATTGCGATTAGATACTTTTGGTAATAGTATGAAATGTTGCTAGTTTCGTTGTTGTTGTTGTTGTTTTCGTTGTTTTCGTTGTTGCTGTGGTAGTTGTAACACATCACGTTTTTTAATGTCTTTTTAATGGGTGGAATTATTTCTGTTGCCACTAACTGAATTTTTTTTTAAGTCAAAAAATGTTTCTTTTTTTGTTTGTTTTCTTCTGCTTATTTATTGTTTGTTTGTTTGTTTGTCTTTTTTAAATGTATTTTTAAGCCATGTTTGAGTTAATGATGTTGTTGCTTTTTGTTGTTTGCGGTGGTTGTATGTTGTTGTTGCTGCTGCTGCCGTTGCTTGTTACATTGGCGCGCGCGTTCGTCTGCTTTTCAACATCATGTTGCCGCTGCTGCCGGTGCTGCTTGTTGTTATTGTTGTTTTTGTTGTTTGCTTTAACAGTTGCCGTAGTTTTTGGCCCGCGGAGGCCATGTTTTTGGTAATATTTCAGTACAGGTTGGGCAGGTGTTAATTGTCAGTTCCTGTTACCACCGCGTATTAATGCTCAACGTCAGCTACATTAATGTACACACATTAATAAATGTTTGTATGTATTTGTGAAGCTGTCTTGGACACTCACTCAATTCTTCACTACTCACAAAATGGCAGTTTTTATTACACAGATACACTCAAAAAATTTCCATATGATATCAATTAACACTTTCTGAGCTTGTAAACTTCGTAGAGTTCGCTTTAAAGAAATCGAAATTTTAGAATATAAACAACAACAACAACAACAACTCAACATTGAAGAATCTTTAAGTAGTTCAATTTATAATTTAATAAATATTCCATGATAAGGAAAATAAATCTGATGAGATCATTTAATTGAATTTATATGAACAGGAAATTTAATTTCCCTACTTTAGAATAACGAATTTTGTACTGTAATCCACAGAAATTTCTATGGGTAACAAAGAAGAATTATAAAGTTACAGAGTCCCACCTTAAATGCCTAGATTTTTCTAGAATTACAATTAAGAATGATTCGAGATACCACCAGTTATATTTTATTATGATATTACCTCGTATCAACCGGAACTATTTATATCTAAATATTTCTAGATTTAATCTTTAGGTTTTTAAGATCTGAATAGATGTAATTAATTTATTGATTTCATAAGATTTCAGTTAATATTCTTTTTATTTCCAAATTCCAATAAGTAGCGCACAAATTGCTCGACCATATGGAAATTGTTTAGATCTTCGTTTTGTATTGGAAGCAAACGTAATTTTCTCTAAAAATAGCAGAAAAGAAATTTTAATGGAAATTCTTTTGTGAATTCATCAAAAAAAAAAAAAAAAATAGAAAATAGAAAAACTCAACGGTGCAATTATCGATGACAGTTTATTTGTACACAAATCGCTTTGGGAATCGCAAACGCGGCAAACCGCAAATAGAAAACTTACTGAGCCACGAATGAACAAACAAACAAACAAACAAGCAGGCAGACAGACAAATAGACAAACTGACGTACAAATATGATGATCATTTGCGATCAGCTTTGATGAGCTCATGCACAATACACTCGTATACATATGAAAAGTGTGTGCGATTGACTTTGTTAGATTGTTAGATGTGCTATGTCGGCAATCGTGGTGCACCCAATTCATATCCAAATGAACCAGTTGATGGGCGTCAAAAGAAAACAAACAAATAGCGAGTCATAAAAGTGGAACACATCACAATTCTTTGCCATTTTCGCTCTAATTGGCCGAGGTCGAGAACTATTCCATAAGACAAGTTCTATGTGAAAACTTAAACGACCGAAGTGAGTTAGTTGACTATCTTCCCCCTCTGCTAAAGACATTAAGTATTATTTTCAATTACGCTTTGGAAATTCGGTCACTTGCCAGTGGACAAGAGTTATATACAAATGTATGTGTGTATCTCCTTAACGCTCTTTTGACATTTGCAGGTGCTGTCATTAAAATGTCATTACCGGCGTTGTGGACCTGTGATTTTGTAAGGCGTTGACTATTTTCATTCGCTGAGGAATGTCGCACTTGTCGCCGCCGCCGCTATTCGTTTGATCGCTCAAAAGTTGTCAACCTAATTTTGAAAATAAAAAATATTTAACCTAAATGCCTCGAACATAATTTTTAAATTTAAGCTCGCCATTAGAGTGGAACGTAATACATGAAGACTTTAATTGCGTTTTAAAGTAGGCTGCACTATTTGTTGCCGTCGACCAACATTTTATCATGGCCACCCACGTGAATGTTGTGCCTCTTCAAAAGCGCCGCCGAAGGCAGCAACAGATTTGCAAAATATCTTGCTGCCATATGAAAAATGTACTTAAACATGTCACTAAATGCGACACACTTAAAACGATCTCTTCCAGAAAGGACTGCACCAACAGGCAAGCAGGCAAGCAAGCAAGGCCACTCCAACGCATGTTACACTGTTCGGTATGTCGTGGTGATCTTGCAGAAACTCCAGAGTAACGACCGAAAGCGCAACGCAACGGAATACCATAAATCACGCGCATGTGCAGCATACGCAAGTGTCAGTGCTTTAGATTTGCTGGTATCGCTGTGGTGTGATCGCGCGTCGGATTCACCCCTTCAGTCTACACGGGCGGGATCACAAGAAATGCGCCACGATCGTTTGTCAACATAATCACCCTTTGCCAAGTGCTAAATCACTTCAAGCGACAATTGTCATGCACGGCAAGGTAATTAGTAACTATGTAGATCGTTAAAAGAACGAACGAACGAAGGAAGGAACGTTCGAGGGAAACGATCAACGATCACTGCGATTGCAAACATTTAACGCAAATTGCGGTGGCAAACGAAACCAAATGATCATACCTGGCTAAAATGTATAATTTCAAATGAAATCGGCGCCAAATTGCAATCAAGCCTCGAACGCAAGTTCTCACAACGACTGGCGCTTGCGCTTGGGCTTGGGAAACCCTTCCTTGCACAGAGGAAAGATTCACTTTCATACTGAATGGCGCCAGCAATGGATCCTCCAACGTCACATTCCTGCTCGAAGTTGCAGAAACTCTTTTCGGTGAAGTAGAAGAAGAAGAAGAAGAAGAAACAGAAAACAGAAAAAGTAAAAAAGGAAAATAAACAAAAAAGTGAAAATCGTCTGCGGCAGAAAAACAAAAATCACAACTCACCGCGACAGCGTCAGCAAGCAGCAGCAGCAGCAACAACAACAACTGCCGCAGTCATGCACAAAACAACCAAAAAGCACGCCAGGCGCCGCCATTTGGGCTTAATTAAGTCATCAACCAGAAGGCAGGCTAATTGGAGATTTTGTGCCGCCGCAATCGGTCGGTCGGTTGGACGACCAGTCGATCGCACACAACATTGCCGCAGCCACTGCGGCTGCAGCAACATAACGGCCTGCGGCAATTCCAACAGCAGCGGCAGCGTTGATAGTCGATCGTATTTTTTCTTCAATACTTGCAATAAAGCCTCGATCGCCCTCGCTTGTGTTTTGCGACGACGACGACGACGATATCGATATCGTTTAGTGAACGACACAATCGACCGACCGACCGACCAACCGACGAACTTATACGTCGACTGCGTCGGAGGTCCGTCTGTCCGAACGACGCATCGTCTTCGTTGTCTCAGTCAAAAAGTAGACCACACGCCGTCGGACATATTGCTGCGAGTATGTTACATCAAATCTGTTGTTGTCTGTTAGCTGGCGGAGGTATACTCGTATGTGGCTTCGAATGATCAGAACATAGCAGTGGATCCCACAGATCACCAACTGTCGTCATCTGTGTTGTAGTTTCCTGAGTCGGATGAAACTTTTTTTAGGCCAGGCTTATAAAAAATAAAATTTTGATGAATATTTTGTAAGGTTCGTTTTCTCACTTCTAAGGTGGACAGCTGCAATTCTGTGTTCGCTTTTTGAAATAAATTAAGCTAGTCCAATTTTGTTTATCGCGGCTTTCTGAAGATAACTTTGGTGGGCCTAAGCTAATGACTAATGCGCTCCTGGTGACGTTGTTGCCGAGTAGTGAGTGTGAGTCATGCTTTTAAGTTCACATTCGAGTCGGTATGCTGCTTCATTTCGTTTTATATGCATGCGAAATTCGTTTAGACGCCACTGATGCTGCGCGGCAACCCGATGCGACGCCTTCTCCAACGATCTTGGCCACTCAATTGCCGTAAAACTTGTGTTTGTTTGTTTGGTTGTTATTGTTGTTGTTGTTGTTGTTGTTTATTAGATCGCATGCGAGAAAATCTGAGAGAATCAGAGAGCGAACAAGTCAATTCGGTCGTCGCGCGCACAGTCACAATGGACCACCAAAGTTGGCTGGAACTACGTCTAACTTAAGGGTGGTCCTTTCTGCTCTGGTCTGGTCTATGAAT
This sequence comes from Suillia variegata, assembly GCA_949127995.1. Taxonomy (NCBI): domain Eukaryota; kingdom Metazoa; phylum Arthropoda; class Insecta; order Diptera; family Heleomyzidae; genus Suillia; species Suillia variegata. The sequence goes on along the minus strand of OX421842.1, from coordinate 60,789,256 downwards.
TTTTGCGAACTTGTGGGTAAACTGATGCGCCGCCACGCGCAGGTGCAGAAGATCACATGGTCGAAGTATTACTCGGAAAGCACAAGCACCATATTTCACCTGATGATGCCAGGAAAATTAAAATTGGTTTTGGTGTTCTATTGCCATTGCCAGTATGCATCATAGACTTGTACCATACGCGCAGACTTGTGATAGCCTCATAAAATGGCAACGCAACATATTATTGCGTGAAATATGTACGAGTATGTGAGCATCATTTGACATTTGTATTGATCGTAAACGTCGTTGTCAACGTCGAGCACTCCGCGTAGTGCAGTGCAGTGCAAGTTTGATGGCTCACATATGTTGCCATTCCGTTCCAGCCAGCCAGCCAGGCAGGCATGTGAAATTGTTATTTTTATATTAGCAATTTCACTTTGGACCGCAAATGCGCGCGACACTTTTCGATGGAATCACTTTTCTATGTGGAGAGAGAGAGGAAACATCTGCATTTGGGGGCGTCCAATCGCTTTACTACACATCCAGCAAACGGTGCACATCTCGAGCGGATCATAAAAGTCGTACATGCGTTTTTAGTGTTTAAAACTTGAAGGCGAAAAGTGACATGTTATTTAGATGACATTCGGTCTTGAGTGCCTTCCCATCCTAGTAGCACAAAATATCGAAGTTGTTTTTTTTGTTGTTTGTTTTGAAGTGTTGCAGACATTTTGTTATTTCATTAGTATTAAATCTGTATTAGTACATTATACAAAACTACGAAGTGAGGTCAACAATTTGCTCCAATTAACTCTTACCCTGCCCAACCTCATCTTATTAGCTATCAAATGTTGATTTGATGATTAAAAGACGAAATTTTTTTTAAGGGATTATATCCACAGGATAATTAAATTTTTTTATTAGGAGCACCTCAAATGAAAAATTAAAGCACTCCATTTATTTTATAAAAAACAATGTTTTTCCAAGTTTTCCAACTGTCCCTTGACGCAAGCCTTTGGGTAATTTGCATTTTTAAATAATTCACTGCCGCGAACTTTTGGGAATTACTTGTAGCAGACACTGATCGCGCGCAAATGTGCTGTCAAGGGTTGTGTGCCGGCCTGCGCTGTTGTTGTAGAAGGAAGGAAAGAAAGAAAGACAGACAAAAAGCGCATATATGTATGTATGCTTATAAAACTGCAGAGCGCTTGGGTGGTCGCGTTGTCAAAATGTGTGGTCTTTATTAATAACAGCGAACGACAGCAGCCGCAGCCGCTGCCGCGCACTCTTCGAAACGAGGGACTCCCATGCAAAGCGTCCCTTAGCGAAAACGGATGTGCACAAAGTTGGCAGCGCGCAGTCGACTGCGATCACTTCCCAAGTTGCGCGTTGTAGCTGCTGCTGCTGCTGATGCCGCTGTTGCAAAAGGCGTCAGACAGCGTTTGCGAATGCCTTTCGATGTTGCGCGCGCAGCATGTATGGGATGCGCTTAAGGGATTTTTTTGGAGGCATTTTGGTGTATGCGGCATTTGCGCCTTTGATTTGTGTGTTTGTGTGTTTTTGTGTTTGTTGTTGTTATTGGTACCGTTCATTCGTTCGTTCGTTCGTTTCGCTTGACTCAAATCGACGGGAGCTGCAAATTAAAAGAGCGCACAAAATATTCGCGTTTTGCACTTTAGCTTGTTGCTTGTTTATTTGTTGTTATTGTTGTTGCTGTCTGTCGATGACTTTTTTTTTACCCTTTTGGTTTAATTTCTGTTTGCTTTGTTGATGATGATCATTTCGCATTAAGCTTAATTTAAGTCGAAATTAGTTTCTTAATGAACTCATCAAGATTATTTTTACTGTTCGCTGCCGTTTCTTTTGTTTCCCATTTTATTTTTTTTTTTTCTTCTTCTCTCTGGTGTTGGTCACATACCAAGATTTGAATTCCGAGCTGATATGATCACCGAATTCAACAAAATGCGAATCTGGGAAAGTTAACCTAACACCGAAAAGAGTTCGGTGTAATATAAAAAAATTTAAGCAATGTAAACAATCAACAAAATTCTTAAACACAAAAAAATATTTCAATTTTGTGTCACTGTAGTTGTGATTTTTACTATACTCGTAACATCGGTTGATCCTTTAGAGACTTATCGGATATCTACCTATTTAGACATCTATCGCAATCTGATATGGTGCTAAGTCTCTTAGTTACTTTGTAGTTTCAGTCCAGCGAAATGTGAATGTGGTTAGAGTAGTTCTCCGCAGCGCAACTCTCTTGTCATTTCTTGTAGTTGTCACTTTGACATTTGTGGTAAAGTGTTGTTGTTCGCATTGACAGCGACGCAGCGCGCGGCATATTGTATTCGATCGATTGAACACCGTCAGCCACAAGTGTCAACGATTTTGCTAAAGAAGTTGTGCTTGCGGTGAAGTGTCTCTGTTGTTTTTTGACGTTTTGTACTCGCAACTTATGCAAGGTGCATTACTCTTGTGGCGACTGGGCATGAATCGCCGAAGCGGGTTTTCATTTGATAGCAAAGCGAGAATGATTATTGAATTGACCCTTTTACTAAATTATGAAATTGATTTAGTTTATCTTCCAAACTGTAGAGAAGATTTTTTTCTTTTTAAATTGGCTAACAGCTAAACTCTCAGCTCGAACGGAGGTTAAAATTTTAAAGACTGCCTTGGCGCAACATGATGCTTGTTTTTTGGTATGTGAACTTATGAGCGACAGCGATGTCTTATTTATCCCTCTTTTTTTTGTCCCCCACTATAATTTCAGTGGACATGTTTTCAATTTTTCTGTTTCTGTTTTCAGTTTTAGTTTTAGTATTTGTTGTTTTGTTCTGTTCTGTGCTGTGTGAGCGAGGGATGAAAGGGAGCTGGGTAGGAGGCAGAGCAGAGTTATTGCCCCAGCGCTAATTAACTCATTAACATTTGGTTTTGCGTCTCTGTCGCTGGTCGCTTCTTTATTCGTCTATTGTTGTTGTATGCTCGAATGTTGCTGCAGGCGCTCAAATGTTGTTTTGGCTATTTCCCTTTTCTTTGTTGTTGTTGTTGTATTATTATTTTTATTTATTGCTGTTCGTCTTCTATCTTAAATAAGTTGTTTAAGCTATTTCCTCGCTTGTTTCTCATATCCAACAGATCAAGAACACGTTGAACCATGTTCGTTGCGCTTTTCTAACGAAATCTTTGCCAGTGTTGCCTTAAGCATTTTTTCTGTGTTGTTGTTGTTGTTGTTGTTGAATTTTTATCATTTATTTGCCTGTCGTTCTTTCATGCTTTGTTGAATTTTTGCGCTTGCTGCTGCTGCTGCTGCTCAATTCAATTGTAGACACTTGACGCTGCTGTCAGACATCCGTCAACATGTTGCTAGCTGCTATGGAGCGAGAACATAATCGTATCTATCTTTCTATTGGTTTAGAAATTATCAAAAGGGGTGCTCGCGGGTTGAATACTTAAAAATACGTAATCTGTCTTGAGCATTGGTATCACTTCTATTTTATTTAATGATGTTGGAAAAGGTTTCAATAGAATTAAAAATCAGATAAAAGCAAATAAAAGCTTAAAATTGATTTAGTGAAATGTTGTTATACAATATTTAAAGAGGAATCGGTTCAAAATTCTGCTCTGCAAAATTCAGTTTGGACAGAGTTTTCCTCTTCCAAAATAATTGTTCTCATATATCTACTTGCATTTATCTTTTTTGAAATGTTATTTAAACTGAATGTTTTATTTAAATATATGCACACATTATAAACTTTTGTAATAAATTTTTGGCCTATAGGCTTAATATTAATATATATAAAAAAAATTTTAATGTTTTTTTATAATCGGAATTACAAAATTTTGGAATACGAAATTTTTCATTTAAGAAATTTTGAGAGCAGAATTTTAATAAGCAAAATTCAGGAAAAGTGAATTTTGGCAAGCAGAATTTTCAAAACTGAATTTATTGAACAAAAACGAATTTCGAACAAAGCTCAACAAAAACTTAACAACTACGAAAGTGAATCTTTTAGCGATAAAATAATCAGCCAAGAAGAATTTGCTCAAATGGAGAATGCAATCACATCGCAACATTCATATCACTCCTTTTTTTGTTGTTGTACGAGTATTGGCGCAAAACTATGACAAGCAGATAAATTACGGAATGCCAAACACTTGTTAAATTTTTTATTTAACATTTAGTTTGCTTCTTGAAACAATTTTTTGCTCTCTTAGCATCACAAGTTGAGCTGCTGCAACTGGCAATCAATCGCTCCTTATGTGTGTCTGCAACATTTCGCTGCTGTTGTTGCTGTGGCCGGCCGGACGACTGACGTGTGGAATATTAATTGCGTCCATGCTCCAGATGCGCTTCCCAAGTGCACCCGTAATGAGTTAATAAGAATGCAATGACGCTCGATTCAAGCCAGCGCAAAAATGTTAGTACAATAATCGTGCAAAAGTGTTCAGCTGGTATTGGTCTAAACAATTTTTTAAGTCAAATTTGGTTTAATTTAAGTTTGCCAAAAAGCATTTTGCAGCTTCTTATTAGGAACTTTTCATTTGAGCGTTGACTGGTGTAGGAAAAAATTAATTAAAATTGGAATGATTCGTTATTTCTTTTTTTCTTTTTTGTGATTGCAATCTTGCAATAGTCGAGGAAAAATATTTGCAATTGAAGTAAAATTGTTGTTGTTTTTGTAACACGCTGCAAAAATGCACGCAACTTGTTGCAATTTCATGGTTAATTGATGTTGTCGTTGGAATGCTGTAAAATTTGTATTTGGCTCGCTGATTGGACTAATAAAATCAATTTGAAAATATTTGTTTTTCGTTTTGTTTGTATTTGCCACAACAAAAAAAAACACGTCGTTCGACTGTGAGACAATTTTGTTGTAGTGGTTTTTTATTGCACGTGACAAATGCAGCAACATGTTGCAAGTGACGCCCACATTAAAGTGCTGCCTGCCTGCCTGCCAGCCTGCTGGCCTGCGTTTTGCTGGTAGGACGCTTTATAAAACTTTAAACATGACACTAATCCGCTGTTCTCTTTTAATATATCTTTCTTTCTTTGTTTGTTGGGTCTTCTTCATTCAAATCTGACAAATAACTTAAGTGTTGGCCGTTAAGTTTTACAAATGACACTTAAATTGTATTAATTATTTGGCTTTATATCATCTTCACAATAATAGCAACGAGCAAATATCTGACATAAATTGATGACGTAGTACGAAATTTGTTTTTTCTCTTTTGCGCTTTTTATAAAAATTAATTTTGCATATTTTAGTTTTGATTTTATAATTTTATGATAGAAAAAAAGACTCTTCTAATGCTTTTAAGTTTCAATATCTCTTATCGCATGCTATAAAAATATATACTCGTATATATATGTGTATGTATGTACAAATTGTATATATAAGACAAATGTATCTCATTAGTCAAACATTTTTCATCGCATGCTACAAGAATGACATTTCAATGAAAGTTCAGGAACCGTCGCATGCTTATCTCTCGCATAGCGAATCATTCAATTTCGTCATCAACATCCGAGTACAGACGTATTGGAGAAACACATACACGCACGTATACCCACCTTAATAAAAGGCTTCTTGCCACCGTGGCATGTTTGTGCACATTTTTCTAGCGCTACATAAATGAGTTTTTTTTTGTATATTTTTTTTTATTTGTTGTGTACAAATGATCCGTTGCCGCCATAATTACTATCATCGCGCATAGCAGTTGCCGTTTGAAGTTGGCCAACATGCGCTGACACTTGGCCAAAACCGCTTTTGGCGGCAGTAGTCGCGTTAAGAAGCGTCGCGTCGCTTCGAATCGCGTCTCGTCAAGTCAGTCACTCAACGCTCGCACTGAAGTCGGCTGTAAGCTGCACCGAGTTCAGTTGAGTTGAGCTGGGCTGAGCTGAGTTGTCGCTCGCCATTTTCAAATTGAGTTATTTTGCCCGTGGGGCCAAGCTGATTTTTCCACTGTCGGTATTTAGCGAATGGCCAATTGCGGCACACTCGCGCGTTCAGATTGCTCAAGTGCACACATAAATGAGTTATTAGACGCTGACGCTGACGACGACACAGTTGAAATTTAAAATGTTAATTTTGTAGCACTAAAATGTAAAATTAAAAACAAACACAAAATTGAATTTAACTTTTAAATTAAGTATAAGAATTTAAATTTGAATTTAATATATATGAAATTGATTTGAGACTTTCGCCTGTACTAAATTAAAAATCTTTCAGGAGTGCTCACTTCATCCTACTAAATCACTTCGATCCCCAATTTTATCCGAGCAGTAAATGCCAAATAAGCCAGTGTGCGACATTTATTTAACTTGTAACACTCGCTTATGCCGGGTTCCATAACATATTTAAAATTCAATAAACGAACGCACTTCTGGCCTTCATCTTCCCCCATTTCGAATCAGGGGAGGAACGCATTTTTATTAACTCCTGCACTTAGAAAAAAATTTGGTATCTTAAAACAGATATATATTTTTTTATTATACCGAAACTCAAATACCCCACACCGTTTTCGAGACACCAAAAGAGAAGTTACCTATTCGGGTGTTATAAAAAATAGAAAAATGTGCTCAATAGTCAAATGGCCAAAAAGTAGAGGTCACCTAACCAATCAAAATACCTTAACTTAATTTTGTATACTAAATTTTTTTTTCTGTGTATAAAAAAAAACTTCCCCCACACCCAGAAGAGAGAAAAAAAAACAAGAATGGAGTAGTACTTGCACAACAGCCGCACTCGACTAAATGGGATCATAACGGAGCTTATCTTGTCGACACAGCCATGAACATGCTTTATGCGGACGGACGTACAGACGGACATTCAGACAGATAGACAGAGAGACGGACGGACGGGATTACGAAACGACATCAGAATAAGTGAACATGCCCATGGGGTTGTTTAGCCCAGACGAAAGGGAGGAGTGGGTGAAAGCTTGCTGCGTAAATTTGTTTATTTAGGCAGCAAAACGTTTTACGCTCCGTAGTAGCGAGCAAGGATGAGTTTGGTAGCATGAGGGAACAAAAGCAACAACTGCAGAGTTCCAATCCACACCATTGCTTCGGTGTGGATTGGAACTCTGCAGTTGTTGCTTTTGTTGTTGTGGGGGTGTTGTTTGAGATTAACCCGCTTGTTTTGGGGGTAGTAAAGAAAAAGAAAGAAAAGGGCGGGGTGGGTTATGAGGAAGGGTGGTACTGCTGGCAATTTGTTGTATGATTGCCATGAAAAATGTATTTTGAGGATTTTGTTGATTGTTTATTATTATGGCTGTTGTAGTTGTTGTTGATTGCTGATTGCTTTGTGGTTGCTTCATTGCTGTCATCAGACGTTTATGAGCAGTCAGCGTGGTTGTGGGTGTCGCTAATGTGGGCGTTTCTTGTTTATTATGATTGAGCAGATTTTCCTAAATTAGCTAATTCGACAATGATTTCTTCCATTCGATCTTTAAGATATAGAAAAAAAAATTTGTTATTAAACATTACTAAAAAAGTGAAACGGTAGAAGAAAAAAAATTGAGAAATTATGAAAACGTAAAGTTAAGATACAAAGTAAAAAAGATTCCTTTTAAGCTACAGTCGCTATTTAAGACGAACCTTTGGTAAATTTATCAATATCCTTGGTAGTATATACCACCAACAGTTATCTGAAATTAATTGCTTCGATTTTGTTTAACCAATATATACTGAAAAAAATATCACAACAACTACACGCAAACATAAAAAAAATGATAAAGCCGATTGTTGATATTGCGAATAAACTTAATTAAATTTTCGTCAATTTGCCAGTGAAATGCTGAACTTATTTCGGTTTGGAAAATGTTGTGCGGATGGCTATGATCACGTTCAAAAAGTTGTTGTTGTTGCTGGTATCATTTCAATTTAATCAAGTGCAAACGAACAACCCCTTGTCGCATCCTCCGCAGCACATCCCAGCGCCAGCGCCAGCTCAATCCACAGCCCAAATCCTTCGCATGTCATTTCGCTTGATGCCGATTTGTAACGCGCCGTCACGCCAGTTTGAAACTTTTTCAAAATTAAATTGTTCCTTGCGAGAGTTGTATTTGTTTTTAATTCTTCGTTGTTGTATTTTTTTTAACCGTATTCGGCAGCAATTACAAGTTTTATTGTTGTATCATTGCAGACAAACAGACAGATAGACAGACGGAGTATTCCTGCCTCCGACCATAATGTTCTTGTTTTTTATTAATTTTATTTTGTTGTCTCTGTCACTTGTGCTGCTGTTGCTGCTGTTGTTAAGTGTTGTTGGCAACACAATATGTCGTTTGGCATTGACAAACATTTGACTGTCAATTGCAGTTAATTTCCATTTTTTAATTGATTGACTTTCAGCGCTTCTCCAGTGACAAGCAATGATGCTGTTGCTCCGGTAATCATTGTCAGTGAGAAATTACCATTAGAATTGGTGACAGTTGAATGTATTTACTTTTTTTTTGTTGCTATCGCAGTACTTTGGTTCTGTTATCAAAAGAAAAATATTTTGATATCTTCTTCTTGGTTCTCTAGAAAATAATCATTCGTGTTCCACAAACGATGAAAGAAGGACCATCATTTACTGTCCTCTGAAAATCTAAAATATTGCTCGAGTTACTTTCATGCCTTACCAGCTCCATAATAATTTTTAAAACTCTTTTTAACCAGTTTTACTCTAATTTAAAAAATCAATACAGCCTATTCGTTTTAGTGTAGGTTAACAGAAAAATGGTAAAAAGAAGAAGAAGAAGAGGTTGCGTTTTTTATTCCGACGAATCCAGTGCCAGCATCCTCTCGCATAGCTCTCTTTATGAATAAAGGATATGTCTATCTGTAAGATACTTGAAACACAATAAAACAACAAAAACAAGAACAAGCGTAAAACAGAAAGCAGAAAACAGATAAAATATCGAAATCAGCAAGTTGGATACTGTAGCTATGGAAGCTGTCAACTCAAGTTGAATTTAATTAAATCCTTCATGTCGGCGTGTCTGTTCAAAATAGAGACGAATGACAGTTTTTGTGCTATGGCTGCGAGCAGCTTGACGCGCTGTTTAAGTTTTTTTGCGAAAGTTGGCAACAACGCCAAGCCATGTTGCCATCTTTACCAGGAGAACGAGAGACAACGAAGTTAAATGAAATTGCATGAACTTTCGGACAAAATTAAAATTTAGTTGGACCAACAACAAAAAAAAAAATAAGAATTGATTTCTTTTTTTTTTTTTGTTGTTTGTGTCGCTTTTAATTGTTTATTGCCTTCAATAAAATACAAGCAATAAAATTAAACCTGCTCCATTTAATTACTTAATTAACTCATTAAGCCTTTTCGTATCAGTTTCAAGAAGCAGACCCATAAACGTCTTCTTCGCGGCTGTCCCCTGCTCATTGGGCTGCTCTTTCAAAAATAATAATGCTGGGCATGCGCATGCGCACAAAAACGGCGTGAGAATTCAGCAGGCGATCCTTATTCACACACTGCATGGAACAGCACAGAAACGATACGATACGAAACGAAACGAAATTGATATCGATGACAAAACAAGCTTCCGAAACAAAGAATCCACATTTGCTGTTGCTACTGGCACTGGCAATGTCAATGGCAACAGTAGCAATGGCAGCATTTGATGTTGCTGCTGCCGGGATAATGTTGTTTGCTATAAAACGTCGTCGCCAGCAATGGAAATAAACAAGATGACATTAAAATTAACATAACTTCAACAACAACAAGAACAACAATAACAACAATATTTACGATATATATTCTGCAAATGGCAACAAGTACTCCGCACCACACATGTCCTTCTGCTGCTGCTGCTGCATCGAATTCCTAAAATAGCTGACATAATATCAGGTAGCAGATTCCAGGCCATCGCTCTGAGCAATCGTACAAATTAAATGAGCTCCCGAAATGGTTCTGCTTCTGCAGTCTGTTCCAAGTCAGCGATTCAATTATTCGATCATTTCCCACTATGAGATTTTCTAATACCGAGATTAAAGTGGGTAATGACTGAAACCGGTTTTGTAGTACTTTATTTACTATAACCCTCGATAACTGTTCACAAATATGATAAAGGTTATAAATTATCATAAGTGAAAGTTAAAACCTTTTCAAAAATTACCCAAATTCGAAGTCACTTTCTAAAATAAAGACCGATTTGAGTAACCATTTTTATACAATTACCCGGTTAATCGGAAATCAAAATTTTAAAACCGACCAATTTTCGTTCCTCTATCCTTGCCGCAGTCACTTCAAGCTGCTCATTAATGATGTCATTTGGGTTTGTCGTCGTTTCGTTTAGTTTGGTTTCTTTTCGATTTGTTTTATATCATTGGCGCCTGTGCGGAGGTGAAACCTTTTACCAGTAGTGTCCAGTAGTAGCCACAGTTGTGCGCCTTCACCGCTGCCGGCGCTGCTGTGTTTAATGAACGCACACGCATCATTTTGCTAATTGATCGTTTACGTTGTGATCGCTGTTTTCGATTAGGGAGCGATATCCTTCATAAAGTGTGGTTGGCTTTATCAGCACAGAGGTATGATTCGTTTAGTTTTTGGTCACAGGTGACCAGCTGTTGTAAAGATAAGTTAAAAGATTCAGCTATGGTGATCTGAGTTTTTAGTATTTCACTTTTAAAAATCATTATAGTCATTTTTTTATGGGAAGATCGATTTTTTGTATGATCGAGTTATAAATATTGTATATTGACCAAGTCCAGGACTTCATAGAGAATTCATTTGAACACCCTATAACAATGAAATAAAATAATTTCATAATTTTTACCTGAAGGCTTACAATCGGCTTTAAGAGAAAACCAACAACTTTTACCATCCCTTTTTGGCAACTGTTTCGTTTGTTTTATTTTACTCTACAACGTAAAACAAACAACTTGATAACTTAATTAACTTCGTTTAGAGTGGTTTTCTAAGACTAAACTTAAATATTTTAATGTGCCATAAAAGCCGCTGCTGTGATCATGCGATCATGCCTGGTGCTTTTATGATAAGATCAAGTGGTGGCATTTGCCTCCGTAAATTGGATCAAATGCGGTAGGTAAATTAAAAGTGATCGCTGCCGTCGCATTTTACTGATCAAACGACGCATCGATATTTCAACTGCACTTCGAGAAAAGCATTCGTTGGATCGCCTAACAGACATCCAACGAAGACGATGACGACCACGACGACGACGAAGACGACGACGACGACATGTGTGGTCCAGCATTGTTCACGGCGGTTGCGCTGGTAGCTACATTAGCCACTTTATTCGGTTCGAGGCAAATCAATCAAGCCAAAGAAAAACCAAACGGAGATCGTGATCGCTTGATTTTATGATTTTATTAAGATTGACTGGCTGCGGCGACAAAATCAGTAGCAATTGAAATTAAGCGTTAAATTTGCTTGTACTTGTACTTTCCACTTAACATTCCATTATAGCAAATATTTAATTATTTGCATACGGAATTTAATTGTTATTGGACAGCATATAAATATCAAGCGATCAGTGATCAAAGTTGATCTGGACTACGACAAGCTTTCGATCAACTTCATCAGTCACTGGTTCATCTGACTGTACATCTGTCTGTGTGTTTGTCTGTCTGTCTGTCGGTCGGTCGGTTAGTCTAAATTATCAACTGTGTGGGGCTACCGCTTCTATTAAATCGGAGAAATCGCTTGAGGGACAAATCGTTTTAGACTGTCGATTTTAGCAGACACGATCAGCAGCAGTGGCCAAGCACCCGATCTTCTTCAACGATCGAAGAGAATCGCCCTTTAACAACCGTTTGTTCTGTGCCATCGATACAGATTAAGATTATCTTCTGTGCAGCATTGCACTTCGGCGCTGTAACATCGTAATTGACGCAACTGTGGCGATCACATATGATCCTCACCCATCGACGAATGGATGGACGTTGACAGTGATGTTTGCACAAATCGGCCAAGTTCGAGAACAGTGTAGCATTTTCTTTTGTAAATAAAAAAAAACAAATTTAAGAAATACATTGTAAAGTTTTATTACTCCTGGTTTGGCAACACTTTTTTGATATCCAAAACAAGATTTAAACTTTTTTGAACTTTTTAAACTTTACAAAATAACTGCGATATGCAACACTGTTAATGGCAAAAGTGTAGATCAGACGATCAGGTGGACTGTAAAAGGGTATACGCTCTATTTACTTGGACGTGTATGTCTAACTGTCTGTCTGTCTGTCTGTCTGAATGTCTGCTTGCCTGACTGCCAGCCTGGCAGACGACCCGACACTGACTTATGCTGCGTCTGCGCACACTAATTAAATGCTTCATTAATTGATTAATATGGGGGATCAGCTTGTTCTTCTGTCCGTCCATCTGTATAGTGAGTCTTCCTTTCGGAATATTGCCAAAGTGAAGGTATACTCAGATAAAAAATTAAAAGAAATCTGCACTTTTACTGTGTGCATGCGTATACGCAATTGTGCCGCAAGCAAAAGGCACGGCAAAAAATCTCGTATAAAAAAGGGCGCTTGCCGGCAAAAGTTACTCAGTCCAAGGAAGGCAACTTGCTGCCGCTTGCCATCGCTATCGTCTTCGTCGTCGTCGTCGTCGTCGTCTTCCTCGGCGTCTTTGTCGTTTTTGAATATGGCTCTGGCATCTTCTGCGGTGGTCTGCTTCAAGTGTTTTGCATCTTTGATCCGTGGAAGATTGATGTTAATGTTCGGAGGCATGGTGTGAACATTGTTATTCGCATATTTGTTTTTGCATCCTTTTATTACGATTTTTTTTCGGTCGTTTCAGAGGGGTTAAGACATTTTGGTTTGGCGTTGCGCTTGGCCAGTGTCGCCACACACGAAGTGATTTTTGGTTGTTGTTTGGAATGTAGTGATTTGTATAGCAAAAGTAGTAATACAGTTTAAGAAGTTCACTACGCTTTCAATTTGGATATTTACTGTCTATCAGTGTTGTGCTAGACAAGATTCTCGAAGATAAAATTTCAAAATAATTTCCCTTGTAACCCCCATTAAGCTTTGTTACCGCCCTGGGCTTTGGGTCGTGTTTTAAACCTCCAGTAAGTTGTTGACCTACAAAGTAACTTATTTCTTTTTACAAAATCCATTGTTTTTTTTTGAATATTTATTTATATAGAAAATATTTTTTTTTAAACTATTGTTTGTATTTTTTCATCTTGGAGTACTTTATTTATTTTTCTATACAATAAAATTTTAAAATACTTTCAAAGTAATTCTTCGCACTGATTATCTACCTAGATACTTCCCAACACTTTTAATAATTTAAGCTAGCACTCGGCGCCTAGCTTTGAGCCGCAACCTATTTTCGGTTCGGCATAATCTTAAACTCAACACATCGACCGCCTCTTGCCATATGAAGAGGAAGGCCCTTAATATAGTCATAAAAACGTCTGTTATGGATCTACAAATTATTTCGACCTGCTGCTGCTGCTTCTGCTGCTTCGACGGTTGCCTCTTCCGTGTATACCAAAGATATCATCGATCGGATTCGTATTCGTATTCGATCTTGTCGCTGTTGATCTTTAAGCATTGTTTTTGGACCACATAACTTTGGATTACTAATCTTAAATATTCATAAGCTAGCTGCGTTTTGTCTTAGCGTTGTCGACACAGCGACTGTTTCTGCTTCTTTTCCCGACTCGATCCAAGACTACTAAATCAAAGAATTCCTCTAGCAGGGTGGTCTCATTTATGAGCCACATTATTGGGAGACGAGACGAGACGAGAGAGAGGTCGAAAATCAAAGAAATTAAAATAAGAGATCGCGCGCCGCGGCGCATAGAAGAAGCAAAAGTGAAGGTAGTAAAAACCGAAAAGCATTCACTGCTGCGGATCAATAGAATTTTGATGTGTTCATTAGGCAGGCCGAGCATGCGCCAAAGGTTGGCCAAGAAATTAAAAATGTTGATCGTTCAATTAAGGTTCGGTTGGTTGGTTGGTTGGTTGGCGGAAAAAGACGGATGTAATAAAAACAAGTTGGTATTGACTGCTCTGCAGAAGGCAAAGACAGAATAACAATTCCAATTTGAGTGGTAATTGAGGAAGAAGAAGGCTTTAATGTCTGCATGGAGTGGTATGTACTCGTACAAAGGTTGTTATGATCATAAGATAAAAAATGTATGTATGTATATACAAACAGGAGAAAAGCAAAGGCTGCGGTAACAGCGGCTAGTTGTGAGCTATACTTGGCAAGCGTAGAAGCCTCGCTAAAAGGTCTCTAATGTGTTCAAACGCTATTAAGATCTAATCACAAACGGAATGATGTGGTTTATATAATAAAGCCATTTATCTTCCATATTAAATTTAACTTAATTACAGCTTATAACTTAATTAATGTCATAACGCGAGACTTATCGCACGCTGAGATCTCAATTGGGTTCATTAAAAAAAATATGTTCTTCGCTGTTGTTGTTGTTGCTGTTGTTCGTGTTTTTGTTTTTGTTGTACGTATTAAATCGAAACCACTCACTTACCTTTCTATTAATTTGAAGCCAACTTGAGTTGACTATAAAATATTTGTAACCGAAACCAGCAGCGCAGCACAGCTCAGCGCTGATTACAGTAATTGAGAAACCTTACAAGTCGACGAAAGAGAAGAAAAAAACAATACAGCCAGCTACATACTAAACTCATTTAGTCAAGATGTGTACAAGAGCGTAAAATTTTCACACCTCAATTGCAAATTGAAAACAACAAATCTCTATTAAAGAGTTATAGGCATTGCGATTGCTCCGTATCGATTGATCCGTATCGATAACGAACGTTGGCAATATATTTTGTGCTGCTGCTGTTGCGCTTTGAAATGATATCTGCCAGAGTGCCGTGTCGCAAGAGGTGTACAGACTCTACTCGTATGCGCGTATCATACCAACCAACCAGACCAACAGACCAACAGACAGACAGACAGCCAAACATCCAGCCAGCCATCCACTCTGGCCACACTTAGGTGTGAAATAAACAAATTAACACACTTGACAAATTGTACGCTTGCATACTCGAGTATTGGCAGCATCGTCAGACGGTCGCAATTCAGTATTGATGACAAAAGCATAATGAAATTGTTTGTTCTGTCAGCTGAAAAATGTGGTTGTGGCTGCCGGATGCAGTTAGACAGTTAGCAGGCGGGCATATACACACAGACAGACAGTCAGTCATGGAGCCCTTGTGAACCACTGTAAAATGTAAGTGAAGGTGGAAGCTGTGCTAAGTGGAATATTTAATTGCACATTAGCTGCGTTTACCCAAAGTCATCGATTGATTATAAAGATATAATTTAATTAAATACTTCATAACTCCACAGTATCATGGTTTAATTATAAGGTTACGAAAGTAGAAATTGAGCGAACTCACCACGATTTCTGCCTTATGTTGAAGTTTGTTTTTTTGATTTTTGCCAAAAAACGAAGTTGTTGTTTTTATTTACTTCAAAATTTTGTAGCGGCCATTCCAAACTGTACAAAATTGAATTTTTTAAAGAGAGAAACAATATCGAGGTGGAGAGGGAAATTTTTCTACTTTCCTCACCTTTCCTTTATCACACCATGCACAGTATGTAAATATAGAAAATATCATTTATATTTAAGGTGGAGTGTTGAAACCGCACAATTCACACCTCAATGTCAGTATTGATTTAATGTGCTCAATATCCTCAGTGTGAACTCCAGAAGTGTGAATTTAATGCATTATTGCCTGATTACGAGCAGGCTCAAAGATGAAGAAGGTGTTAAATTTCACTTAACGTAATTGCAAAAGAATTTGCGTCGATGATACAAAAAAAAGAAGTCAAAGAACTTTACCTCAGAAAGAAAAAAAAAACTTCATTTCAACCGATCGGACCGTCTGTCGTATCAGCCAACCTGGTTTCATGCTAATTAAATGACCAACAGCCTCCCTCCTTCCTGGCTTACACGATAAATGGTGTATTTACTATATCATACGCTGTCATTGCATGTTTTGACACTTTACTATCCAAAAACAATTTACGTTCACAACAAAAACAACAACAACCAACAACAAATAACAAAAATAAAATATGGTTTAACAAAAAAAAAAAAAAACCAACGACGATCATTGTCCAACATTGACAGTGGACAGCACACGATCAAAGTAGCTGAGGACGGCCGGCAGCGTCGACGGCGACAACGATCAAGCAGCATAAAAAGCTACACAAACAAATGTTGGTAGATACAGTAGTTGGTGGAAAGGAGAACGTGCCCGTGTTGGGTTATGCAAAATAGTCAAAGTGTTCTGATAGAGCAATTAAAATTGTGTTAACGATCGTAGCAGAAGTTACGCGCAGGAATTTACAATCTTCAGCTCAGTTCAGTTCAGTGGAGTCCACTTGAGTCCAGCGTGGCTTTGTTATTTAACACGCTTTTCTAATGGTAAACAAAAACAAAGCGCAGAGCGCGACAGCTGGCCGCTCTTACAACCAACCAAGACAATGACGACAACGACGACGGCGACGACGACGACGACAACCAGTATACCCAAAGAGTCGACATTGTTGTGCCTACGCCAAACGTCAACATCAGATCATCACATCACCAACAAGTGTCAATCAAATTCAATTAATGTGCGATCGCAATTGATCGCAACGTCAATCTTCATTTTTGCGCTATTTGACAGATACTTTGTGACTGCAACAGCAACAACAACAACAAAAGCAACATAAACAAAAATAGCATAAATTACAACAATAACCGAATGAGCACTAGCAACAACATTCACTACAATACTACACCAACAAAGAGTTAACTTAGTAACAATTCAGTTTAAGTGAAACCCTCGAAAAGTTAATTTGGCTCATTTAAACGGTTTATAACGACTCCATTTACAAAGCAGAACAGTAAAACCTCGGTTAAAAGTCAAAGTTTCATTCTGCTCAATCTGACAGGTTCAATTATAAAACGTAAACAAATCAAAGACTTCTGCAATAAGTGCGTACTTAAACGAAATGTACACTTAAGCGGGCTGGTATTTCACAAGGCCATACTGTAGTCAGTTACCATCGGAGTTCATTTCACTTTTTTTTTTGAGTTTGTCGGCGAAGAAGCCTTCGCTTTGCCATTTTAACAAAACAAATACAAATCCACGTTAACCGTGCCCTTAAAACGCTTTTGCCCCCTCTTGAGTTGCTCCACTCTTTAACAATTGCGCAGATGCAACACACGTCTTACCGTAGGTGTTGTTTGTTAACTTGCAGAACAACAACAACAACAACAACAACAACAACAACAACAACAACAACAACGACAACGACAGCAATCAACAACGATCAATTGCTGTGATTAGTGCAGCTGAGCTGTCAGTTGCGTATTCAAATCAAACTGACAAAACAGTCCACACCCATTACGCCCCAACATGCGTGACTAAACTCGGTTATATAAAATTGAAAAATGGAAAAATGGAAAAATGAAAATCGCTTAAGAAACGCGTTTAATTAAATACTCCGTGTCGCGTTGTGGAGGCCCCACGGACGCCCAAGAGAACTTGCGGCAGGCATAATTTTCTCTTTTGTAATTTTTTAATTAAGCGACAACAAACTTCGTTGTTGTTGTCGTCATCGTCGTAGTTGGAAACCTCATCATCGTTGTAGACATCAGTCAGTACTTCCTCAATGAACTGGCATAATTTGTCTAATAACCCATTATTTTGTGACGGCAGTAGGAGAGTGTGCGTATTCGCCGGAGTTTTCTAAACATAACTCTTAGATTAGATTTTGTCTCGCCTATGTGCCAAATCACTCACCATTGATACTTTGCACAGTGCTTTCAAATTATGTTAAAGTGGCAGTAAACTAAAGGAAATTTTATGCAATTAATTGGCGATTAATTTCATATATCATGGTCAAGCCAACTGTCGTCATTGCAGCAGAGAACGCGGCCAAGATCTAGAATCGATTGTAGTGCCTGCCTAAGTAAGCAGTTAATTGTTTGAGTCGCGTTTTAAGCCAAATAAATATGTCAAATAGATCTAATGATTATTAGTTCACATAGAGATGAAGTCTAGAGATCATTTATTCCATAGTTTCCATATTAAGGTCAGGAGCATTACCAATGTGATTGCCTACTGAATTGGTTAATTTTACTACAATAACTAATAAATTGAATAAGTTTAGCAGACTTCCAATAACTCAAAATGATTTTGTATTGATAACCGAACTTTAACTAGTTTTATTTATTGGTTATTCTCAATGTTCCCACTGTGTGTTGTAGTCGTCGTCGTCGTCTGCATCATCATCGCCAACATCTTCTTTTTCGAGACTTCGCTGGCGATGTGTTTGTTTTATGGTTTATTAAAACGTTCGATCGATGTTTTAATACGCCAAATTTGCCTAAAGCCGCTTAAACATGCGCTTAATTGGACCGTTCGCTCGGATCGATTATTGCTTGGAGCTCAACTCACTTGGGCTTGTGTTTAGCTAGCTTGGAGGGCCCCCCGTGTCGCTTCTGCTGCTGTTGCTGCTGCTCCGGATGGTAGACGCAAAAAGATATACATACAACAATTATAGTAGTAGTGGGTACTCTGATTGGCGAATGAATGCGCATTTGTGTGGTCCATCGAGTTGAGATCTTTATGAGCGACGAACGACCGATCGCTATTGTCAATCGACAAGAAATCCCAGAAGAAGAAGAAGATGAAGTCGAGCAGTGTTTCAAATGAATTCAATTTGAATTTGGCGTGGCTAAGAAGAAGACCTGGCAATGATATGGAAATACAGGAAGATCAACAACAAATATGCATTGTCCCTGGAGACTGATTTAATGCCGCGTTTAAACAGTGCCAGTGCTCTTATAAAGAACATTAAATCAAGTGTTAACTGATTTCCTACTTGGCTTGGAACTCAGAACAAATTGTAATAACAACTCAACCATAGCAAAACTATGGTGAAATTTAAATTAACTCTTTAAATTTCACGTTTTAAAATTACTAATTTTATATTTTGCATTGTTCAAAACAATTTAAAAAAAACTATTTTTGAATTAGAAAAAATGTGGACTGTTATGTCCGGTCCGTCGGCCAGACTCTTATGATTGATGGCATGAGTTGCCACAGTGAACAGGTTCATTGCCAAAGACAGAGCAAAACAGTGCCAACAAAGCCACAGAACAGCCTCAAAAGTTGACCACAAGCGACGCTTTCGTCGTTGTTGGCCTCTCGGTCCCCATTACCTTATCGGCTGCACTGCAGCAGCACACTAACTCCAGCTGGAGCCGAACTGAACTGAAAAAGTCAAGTCAACCAGATTCACATGAGCAAACCAAGCAAACGAAAATACAAAAAAGAGTAAAAAAGAGATTGAAAAAAAAACAAACAAACAAAAAAAAAGAACTGGAAGATGTCTTCATCAACATGATCCCAACGCCGATCTTGGCTGTATAGAGACGGCTCTTGTTGTTGTTGTTGTTGGCTGGCGCGCCGCCGTATTTGTTTTACTTGATGCTCAACATGAGTTGCAAATGCCAAAGAAGCAGCTTTTAAAATTAAATAATTTTAAATACGAAAAATTCATACTCTCGGCATAGTCGCAGCACGAGTACCCTGCAGCAAATAAACGATTTTAAAAATATCAACAAATGTTTTTTTAAATAAGTATCATCGAATTATATTCGGACTATACGATAATAAAATCAATTTTAAAGTATAAATATAAATAATATTATATATCAGTAAAGAGGCGAACGATCTCAGTGAATATGCCTTCAAAGAGTTTGTTGTGGCGCATAAAACACTACAAACATAAACGTTAACATTAATTCAAGAAAACTAAGCCAAGGTAGGACAAGGTGAGTTACCTCTTTCTATCTCCACTGACAATGAATGAAATGGCTCCCGATTAGGACGCGCGCTTTTTTTTTAAAGGATTTATGGAATTAAACGCTACAAATGCGCATGCGTGCGGTCTTTGACTGCTTGGACTAAATAAAACAAAGACAAAACGTAAAGAAAGAGAAAGAGAAAATGGAAGAAACGAAAAAATGTTGCAAAGACCAAATGCGTCATTTCGAGAGATCAAGCAAAATCCGATACCGCTCCGAAAATTAAGCAATTTAAATAGTTTGGAGAATCGTTTGGCATTTTAAATGCGCGCACAATATGCGAATGTCGAATCGAAAACAGAAACAGAAATAAGCAATTAAAAAAAAATAAAACAAGAAACAAAAAACAAAAAACAAACAAAAAGTCGACGAAATCTGCCGCAGATGAAGACCTTTCAAAACGAAACCACCCAAAGTTGATGTTAAATGCGGTTACTTTTTTTCTTGTTATGCGATGGAGCGGTTCTGGGGCACACAGAAGAACAAGAACGCATTTGAAGCGTGCAGTTGAAAAATATAGTTTTAGTATTTAATTTGAAAAGCTTCTTTCGAGTGCATTCTCATGTTTTTTTATTGTCTTTTAAATAGTCATAACTGCAAATGATAAGACAAGAGGCAATTAAAATTGTGAAAGGGAAGAGGATTAGAGAGATTAGAGTGGAAAGTAAAATATTTAAAAATGGTTACACTGCATCTAAATGAGGAAAATGAGGAAATACCGAAATGAAACTTTAATTTATCACGCGATATTGAAAAATAAGAATTTGGCATTTTAAAACTGGTTCAGATATTGTGTCCGCGAGAGCAATGTTGGTGTCATTTGAAAGTGGATATGTAAGATGAAAACTTAAACAGTTTGTTTTTTTTTTCAATTCGGTATGAGAGATCAACTTTCAAATGATACCAAAATAATGTACGTACGTAATGCGTCGAATCCGTTCAAACGATGACAGTCAAAGCATTAGAATAATCGAATATAACATTGGAAAGCGAGTTGTTACCCACCCAGTAAATTTTAAGCTTTGATACAAATAATAAAGTGAACGGTATGACTAATTTTAATTCCAAAACTATTGCGTTTAATTATTCTGTCAGTCTGCGATTAAAACAATTCCCAAATAAATTGAGTGAGTTGTAAAATTGTGATTTGTCACACCGTAAATCACAATTGTTCAATCAAATCACAAAAGTCCAACCAAAAGAAAGCGACGCGTCTTTGTGTCCACCGAAGCACCGTAGCAAGCAACCCTTCAGTATAGAATTTATAGTGTGTCACATACGCTTCGGAATGTGCCACTGCCAGGGCGGACTCACTTCCGCTTATCTTGTGTTGTTGTTGTTGTTGTTGTTTGCAGTTCCTGGACCTGGCTACAAATAAATTTCATGTTTGCTGCGCCTCAATTTTCAAATATTTAAGTTTTCCGGCGGACGCGGAACTCAATGGAAATGGCTGCTTTGTGCGGGGTACTGTAAAACGATATTTTGTTGTTGTTTTTGTTGTTGTTGTCACAGTCTGACAGGTTCAAGGTTTTCTTGGCTGGTTTTTTTTTTGCGCTGTTATTTTTTTGCGACGACATTTTTTGCTGGCTCAACGCTTTCCTTTTAAATCGCCGACAATGAGTGTGAAATTTAAAACCGTGATAACAGCGCCACCCCAACCGCCCATCCATCCACCCTTAGCGTTTGCACAGTGGGTTGAACGGAACACGTGTTCAACTGTTCGGCTACTTTTTAATGTCGGTTTAATTTCTTCGATTTTTTTCTTCCTTTCTGTCGTTTATCGTCGCAGTTGTTTGGCGACAAAATTGATTTGTTCAATTTTCACAACGATTAAATTCGAGAAATCGCGCGCGCGAACTGTGCGAAATTAGTTCCGGTACATTAATTTTGAAGGTTGTTTTGGCTGGAATTTAATGCCAGCAGGACGCAAGCGGGTGTCTGTCGCTGATATCGTGTGGCGTGGCGTTTCTTTCGTTTCTTCTTTTTTGTTGCTGTTGTTTGTGGAATTTTTGCACGTCTCTGCGATGTTAAATTTCCAAAGTTGAAAGTTTTCTCGTGCGCAGGAATTTAATCAATTTTTGTTCTTCGCCGCTTCGTGTTTTATTGATTGTAGCTGCTGAATTTATTTAAATCGATTCCTTCTAATCTTGAACTTTTTTCTTTTCTTTTCTTTGCAGGACGAAGTAAGTACCGAAGGATGTGGTCTTTAAACTAAGCTAACATGGCAAATAAGTAAGCAAACAAATGTGGTTTCTGAAATGTCGGTAAGAAGTGGGCGGCGACGAAGATGGGTGGATATTAGAAAATTCCCAAAAATTTAATTTTGTATATTTTTGAGAAATGAGCTTCATAATTTGCAGACGATCTCACAAGTTACAAATTCCGCTCAAGCTGTGGTCAGCGCAAAACTATTTCAATATCTCCGAGAAGCGTTGAAAATTTCCTTTTCGAAAATTCCAAGAAAACCGAAAAAGCTCATTAGTAGCACACAAAATTGCTTTATTTTGCGAAGTATGCCACTAAAAAGTCGCTAAGAGACTAAAGGACATTCTGAGTATATTTCGACAGTCAGATTATTGTATTTGTATTAAGCACAGCCACCACACCACACCACAGCCCCGCCCTCAAGAATAGTGCCGAAAATATGTCGTGAGGCGCCGCAGAAATCCAGCAGAAAAGTAATAAAATGTTATTACGCAGCGCAGCGCAGGCAGGCAGGCAGGCACAGCAAACCCTTCGCTCGCTCAGTCGGGTTGTGCCATTCTTTACGCTTGTCCAGCGTTTGAGCACTTTAAATTTTAAACTGTTAATTAAAGCGAAACATCTTGCTTCTGGACAGCCGCCACCCTCTCGGCGCTTGTGTCGAATTGGTTGGCGGGGGTTGCTTTGGCGAAATTAGCTACACTTGCTCGCGCTGCAGAGTCATTGCGTTGATTGCTTTCTCGCTGAGCGCGCAGAGTGACAAGCGGAAATCGTTTTGAGTTTAATTATTTCTGCAAACGAAAAATTTCACAAATAATTTCTTGTGGCGACGGAAACGGAAGTTGACTTTGCGAGCATTTTGAATTAATTGCGCGCACATTTGTTTGCACTTAATCGTGCTGCAATGCATATACCTAAACTTCAAATGTATGCAGGGCACAGTGAGAAAAATTTTTAAGCGCTAAAGTTAACCAAAAAATATCTCGACTGATTGCAGAGATGTAAGATTCGGTTCACACGATTTTAGGAAGCGAGAAAGAGGTCATTTAAGTAAGCGCAGAATAAAATCGAGTACCCAAAAAATCACGCGATTATTTCTTGCTGATCACAGTTGGTGGAAAGCGGACACAGGGAGCTGATTGAACATAGAAAAAAATGGGTTATATCTTTAAAACATTATTTAATAGAAAAAATACCTTTTGAAAGAGAAATTTGTGTCAGTGTATCAGGCGTTTCCGAAAATGGGCGGTTGGGCATTGTTTTCCGTATTTGCGTTCTTGCCGTGTAATTTTTAGCTCCTCATAAATCTTTGAAACGCGTTCGTGTTTAGCAAATTGTTTGTATGCGGTTGGCTCGCAGCTAAGCGAAGCGAAGCTGAGGGGGGCAGTGGGTGTGGTCGGGGTCTGGTCTAACGTGCTGCATGCGGAAATGAATTGCGTCCGAGTGCGTTTCGAGTAGTTATTCCGAGGCTTCGACCAGTCATTGTGGCGCAATTACGTTTGTTTTATTTGCCAAATGGAATTTTTATGTTTATTTTTCTTTTAATTTTAATTTTTTTCGTCTGTTTGTTTGTTTTCCGTTCTACTCCATCAGGTCCACGTACGCGTAAGCCGAAGAAATCCGCCAGTGAGAAGGCTGCATCCCCCACTGCGGCCAGTGCCGCCGTCGCAGAGGACAAACGACCGCGTACAGCGTTCAGCGGTTCACAATTGGCGCGACTGAAGGTGAGTTATGGCGTTCGCGTCGACGGAATTAATTAAATTTTGGGTGAATCCGTAGATTTACCTAAGCAGACTCTGCTCTGGAATACTTCAGTATTGATATTTCGGATATTATTCTTTATTTATAAGTAACTTTCCACTTTTCGGTTTCTTTACAACAACAGCACGAATTCAACGAAAACCGTTACCTGACCGAAAAGCGCCGCCAACAGCTCAGCTCCGAGCTGGGCCTAAACGAGGCACAAATCAAAATCTGGTTTCAGAACAAACGTGCCAAGCTGAAAAAGTCCAGCGGTACCAAAAATCCTTTGGCGCTCCAATTGATGGCGCAGGGTCTCTACAATCACTCAACGGTGCCACTAACGCGCGAAGAAGAGGAACTCCAAGAGCTGCAGGAGCGTGAAAACGCCGCAGCCACAGCGGCGGCCACGTAGATGAAGCAGCCGCCAGCCGAATGAGTCGCAGGCAAACTTCATCATCTTTACGAGACAAAAGTATTAGAAGAAGACAAAAACAAAACAAAAACAAAAACAAAAATGATAGCGTATACGAGAACGTAACGATTTGTTGGATATTAGATAGCTGAATGGATGGATGGGATGAATGGGATGAATGGGATGGATAGTTAAAGGCTCTCAATAAGTGCCGGAACTAAATGTCGATGGTCACTTGTAAATTGTTGTTGTACAAAGCGGAAAGCAGAAAGCAGAAAGCACATCTAACGAACCCGGAAGCAATATTTACCATTTAAGTCCTAGTTTAATTAAAGCGATAACGAAAACGAAAACAACAACAACAAAAACTACAAAGAAATTTTTGTAAAAGAAAAAAACTAAAAAAATCAATAATAAAATTAATTTATACTTTCATGTTACCCAGAATTTTCTAGTCCTAGTTCGTATAGAACCCCCCCTCCCGCTTTTGTTTAAGTATTTCCTATTTTAAGTTCGTTCGATTTGGACATCGGAAGATGCGCTGTAAATATTTAGACATGATAAGAATGAAAAAGAAAAAACTGATCTGCCGCTGATTTAATTTGAATATTTATAAAATTAAAGAAAAAGTTAAGCAAACAAATAAAAACAAATAAAATAAAATAAAATAAAATATTATGCATTAAATTAGCGTTAAACAAAAAAAATTATTAAAATAAACAAATAATTAAAATAACGGATTTTTGTGGTTTCTCTTTTTTTCTTGCTCCCTCGTCCGATTTTCGGAAGTGTCAGGTTGCTGCGGCCGTTCCGAAGACGTCGTTGGCTGTGGCGCTGTGGGCGGTCGTCGCAGTTATCGAATTTGCCTAATTTCACGAGACATTCAACAAATCGCTTCGAAACGCGTCGGAACGCTTCGGAACGCTCGACGGTGGGCGACGAAATTGATTGCTCAATTAACAAATTTTACGGTTTTCTAACTTCGAATTGATTTCATTCGAAGTTAGTTTTTGGAGATGTAAACTATTTTTCAGTTTACTGATTGCGACCGCGAAGGCTGGCGAAGATTTATGAACCAGTTTTAACGAAGAAGTGGTTTCCTTGAAGCACATGTGCAGATATAAACAAATATGTAAACTGAGCAGATCCGATTTGTTAGGTTCACAAATAATTTTAGATCATAGGAAATTTGGATTCAATTTAATCAAATATATTCAGATAAAAAAGATCTAGTTGACACGACATCATATCGCAATGAATCGGATTCATCTTTTCTAGATCCCAGATCTACTAAGAAATGAAATCAAATTTGGTTAGATCTGGTCAAACTTCGTAACTGATGAGTCTTGTTCATACTTTTTTTGAACGAGTAAGTATAAAATCGAATTTGTTGTTGGTTGTCTTTAGAAAATGTTACGTATATAATTTTATAAACTGTTTTATTCGATTTAAAAAAAAATTGAGCCCCATGACTTATGTTGCCAAAAATAAAACTTTTTTCGAAAATTTTTACCGATTTTGTTGTTTTTTTTTAGTTTTACTGAGAGCTCAAAAAAAAGAATTTAATTTGTAAATTTTTGCATAGTCCTAATGCAGCCAAAAAATTGGCACATCGCATCCCATTAAGTCCCACCAGCTCAGTTCGCGGCTGCTTCCATCAAACTGCAGCGACGGAGCTACTAGTGGCGTTCGTTCGGCCGTCCAGCTTTTGTGTATACGTATACGTACAGTGCGACGCGTGGGAGTAATCTGAGTTGTCGCGAGAGTGTGACAACTTGGAAGAAAAAAAAACTAACAAAAAAAACGAGATTTTTTCTTCGATGTTTTTATTGCGAATGCGCACTTTTGAATTGTCGCTCTTGGTGGCTCGCGCCAAGATTAAGTTGCAAAAATCACACACAGCACAGCGCAACACAACACACACAACACAATAACAACAAAAACGTCTTAATCCAAAGCTGTGATTTACAATTCGGTTTTGAGTTTCTTTGTTGGACATTTTTGGAACGTTGTTATATTTGGTTGTCAGTCGCCTTTCTTCTTTTTGTATACCCTTCGCCACGTGCAAGTGCACGTACCGAATGGTATATTAAGTTTGATCTACCATTTATAACGCTTGGAAGGGGGCGTGGTAGGTAATGCAAAGTACATATTAATGATCAGCGTCAGATTCGGATATTTACTTCTAAAGGTAACACAAAACTACTCACAAAAAATGGGCGTGATTGGATAAGAACCATAAGAAAATTTTTTTTTCCAAAACTGGATTTATCGGTTTTTGCTCAGAGCAGAAAAAATAAGAGTTTGAGTTAAGTTTTTGAACACTTTTTCATTTTTCATACTAGGCGCACATAGAAAGAGAGTAGCACGCAGCCAAATTGAAATTTCATTCGAACTCACAACAGCAACAACTAACTCCAGTTCTCCACGCATTGAGTTCTTGTTGTTTTTTTCACGAAAAAATTATTCTCTGTTTCAAGGAAGAGAGAACTTTCGCACAAGCTTTTTTCAAGAGAGGAATGAACAAGGCGAACAAAAACAAAGCAATTGTGTGTTAATGAGATCTGAAGGAAAGAGAAAGAGAAAAAACCGAAATTAGCTTTTTTCGTTTTTGCCTTACTTAATATTTTGGGCGCCTGGTGGTACGCGGGTTGCAAATTAAATGAACAATTTAAGTTTGTCATTCAAATGATCGAGATCCTCTCTCAAAATAAAATATTGAAAGTTGGAACCTATTTACGTAACCATACTGGGAAATACGAAATAAATAGCCACTTTTCTAGAATTTTCGTTTTTCTTTTGTGGCTAAGTATTAATCGGACCACCCTCATTAAAAACTTGGTCAGCATTAAAAACTAAGTCAATCTAGCCATGTCTGTCGTCTGTGTATCCGTCTGTCTGTCTGTCTGTCTGTCTGCCTGTCCTAGCGATTTCATCCGTAGTTTTAGAGTAACCGATATGGAATTTGTTATGTGAGTTCCTATTCTCCAAGCGGAGGCTAATTCCTAAGATGGGCCAAATCGAACTTTCGGAAACTCCTACCCCCTGCCATACAAATTACCCCTCTCCATGCAAACACAAAAATTTATTTAATTAGTTCCAGAGCATTTATCCAGTTAAAATATTTAGGACTTTAGTAGACCCACAAACCTACTAATGAAAACTGGGCTTGATCCAATAAGAACAACGACCACTTATAGCACATAAGTGCTAAAAAAAAGCAAATTTTTGGTGTCACTGAAATGGCGAAGGGTATATGAGCTTCGGCATAGCCGAAGATAATTCTCTTACTAGTTTCCTTTTGATTTTATTGTATTTTGTAAGTGGCTGAGAAGTGTGTTTTTTTTCGTGTATGTGCGTGTGTGTGGGGGATTTTATTTGGCAAACGAAATTAATAAAATGCATTTTTAAGTATGTTTTTTATAGCCGACGGCCGGCCGGACGGACTGACGGACGGACGGATCGCGCGTTTTGTGACATCTTCATAAAAACGCGATTTAAGGCGCAATTTCGCGTGGCGCAATTTATGGTTTGTTGTGACCGAAATCGGACTTTTATTAATGCGTGCGGCGCAGAATGGCTCATACGGCATAACGGCTAATTTACGAGTTCCAGTAACTTCGCCCATTGACCGCGAAACCGAGTGTGGAGTGCCTTTGCAGTGGGCGAAAATTATCAAATGCCTTTTGGAAGAGTTGGCTAAAATTGAATGGTTGGTCATACAAGCTGATTGCCTTCACGAGAGTCTGTTCGCAAATTGCCACCACAAATAAAAGGAATTAAAAAAATACGGTTTCTTATTGGTAAAATATATTTATAACCAAATTAACATACATTAGACCTACTTGTGTCCATATGAATACTGAATTCTATTAACAATTCTTTGGAATACAAAATGTAATTTTTAATTCGAAATATCTGTTAGATTGTTTCTCTGCTTCTTGTTTATCTTATGTTTTGGTCGCCATCTGTCGCTATGAATAATTTTGCGCAGGCGTAATGATCTGCAGCACAAAACCAACGCCAAAACCAAGAACAAAACCAAACCCAGAACGCATCATTTTGTCAAAAAAAAAATAAGAGCCACTGTCTAAACGATCCCCTTCATTTACGCCTCCCCCTTCGCTACGCTACAGTTCGTTTTGTATCGCCATCGATTTGAATAGATCGGCTCTGATCAGATGCGAAGATCCATGCGCAACGTGGGTGGTCGCCGGCACTGCCGCTGCTGAACGCGCTTATTTGCATGCGTCTGCGCCGCGGCCAGAGCCATTAAAGCGGCTCATTAAAATGCGATACAATTTAAAATTCGAATTAATTACGTACTTTGAGCCGGTTCTGGCCTTCTTCTGTATTCGACAGTTCGATATGGTCGATTTAAAAAATGGTAAACAAACTATTTAGAGGCGGGGTGTGTGGTGGTAGGCAGCAGGGGCGTCTAAATAGAATATTAAATTTGGCATTAATAAATTGTTCTCTTTGCCATCTGCTAATGAAAACGATTGTGATTTGTGTTTACATACTCGTATCTGGACTTGTTTCAAAAGATCGCTTATGCGAAAGGAATTCTGCATATCTGTCAGAGTTGAATCATAGCCGCCGTCTAAAACGTATGGTACGGCATTTTAACAATAAATCTTGGAAATCTTAATTACAGTTATTTGAAAATTTATGCGCTTACCCTCTTGGGTGCAGATTCATTGCCTTCTTTCTTCTTCTTTCTTTCTTTTATTATACTGAATCTTCATTGCGACATTGTCTTTTAATTTTAACAAGCCAAACAACAAAAGGTCTTCCTGCAACAAACTCATCTCATTATGGACATGATTAACCGAACAAACTCTTTTTCGTCGTCTTCTTCTTCTGCTTTTGTGGCTAAGAAACATTTTAAATGCGTGAAAACAATTTGTTTTCGATTTTATGATGTTTCCCGTGAATATCTCAACTTTAGGCGAGCGTTCAACAGCGGTCGCCGTTAAAATGTGGTGTACAAAAGTGTCGAAGTAGCTCGGCTGCGGTGCGTCCCTCGTCCAGCCTCAAAACGGCAGTTAAGTGTCACCGCATAGATTTATGCGTATGCCTCCTTTCCACATATTTTGTTTTACGCGAGGACATTCCCGGAACCCAGCCAGCCGCCACGCAACGCAACGCCACGCCACGCCAGTCGCCATCCAAACGCCGCAGTGGATCAACATTAATCATGGCGCATTTTGTGGCCAAACAGCCGCCACGCCACGCCACTCCACAGCGCCTGTAAAGTGTCGGGATTAATGTAAACAACAACAACAACAACAACAACAATAATAATAACAACAAGAACAGCACTGAACAGAGGAGAGCGTCTTTAGGAATTCTGCGACAACCTTTGTAGGCGTTTTATTGCCGTTTTTATTGAAATAATTTTGTACTTAATATGAAAATCGCTAAAACACTCCCAAATCAGGAATGCAATGAAGCACCACCACTTTTTGCAATGTGAAACTCTATCTACCCCCAGCTTTAGTTTGAGTCATATTTAAGCGGTTTAGAACTGTCATTTCCCAATGGAAACTAGGTAAGTCCATTTAAAAAAAAAGAGATTTTAAAAAAAATTATCTTACCAATGCAAACATTTTTGGTAAGACACAACGGTCAAAGCTACTCTGGAACTACATAAATGACCTATCATAAGTTTCTTCTTATTTATGTAAGTGTGGCGCCATCTATTACGCATACTGTTCAGCTAACATTGATCGGTAGGTGTCGTTCATCTCTGTTCAAGTGAGGAGCGGACTTCCTTTTAAATATCAATAGTGGTTCGAATGGAATCACTTCTAAGTAGTTATGTAATTATTAGCTGAAACTTCAATGAAGCTATTTAAAAAGCGTTTCGGGTTGATTTGAGTTAAGTTATTATTTAAACTATATTTCTTAAATGAAATTAAAGTTTCCTTTTTAAAGTTATCCACTTTTGTGGAGTTCATTTCAGTTGCATTAATTAACCTTAATTTGAATAAAATAACAACTTAGTTGGAAATATTACACCATCATAACTTTATGCCAAAAAAAAAAAAAACAAAAAAAAAACGGGCTGCCATATCGAGTTGACAATTCATTTTTCTGTGGCTGCGCACGCCATTAAATTTTAACGAACTCGTTTGGCGCAACTCTCCTTCAAATTTTCCATGACGTTCTACTTTGGTAACATAACTACCTTTGAAGCTCAATCCCACAAGTTCATAAATAGCAACAAAAAAAAAAAAACATAAATAAATAAAAACAACAACAGCAACAGCAATAAGAGCCGTAATAAAGTAACTTGTTTTGCATGTTAACAAGATACTTCCGACTCGCAGCAAATTACACCAAAAACTCAAATAAAAATTCCACACAAAAATAAACAAAATTGTTAACAAAACATTAAAAAAGAGAGAAAGTTTAATAGAAACGAAATGAAACAGAGAAAACAAAAACAAAAAAAAGAACATTTCCATATGTCAAAAGTCAAACTCAACGAAAAATATTTTTATTGCATAATTAAACCCTTCTTCTTGTTCTTCTTCTTGTATTTAATTTGCAGCTCCTAGAAAAGGGCGTGTGTGTTGGCAACTCTACTTTGTAATTAACTTTTCGATGTCGTTCGTTGTTGTTGCCTGCACCTATCGGCCGCCATCGTCGTCGAAATGATGAAATGTCATTCAATTAACACGAGAGAGCGCGTCCCGCGAAGGGGCCCAGCGGAAATGCCATTTCAAATTTATTGCTTGTTTGAATACAAAAAAAAAGAAAACAACAAAAAATCGAAACCCCTTCCCTTCCGGTTAACCCATTTTCCAGCGCGCTAGTCCAATGCCGAAAAAGTTGTTTAATTGGAAAATGCGCGTGCTTCCTTCCACGCCACAGTCGCGGCGGCTCAACAGCGCTAATTAACTAACTGCATTCACGCGCGCTCATTGCAGCTCCGCGACTTTTCTACAAAAATTAACCCTTCTTATGCGAGCTTGCGCGAGTACTCGTATATCCCAGCTAAGTCTAGCCCCCTAAATTGACTAAATCCGAAAGTTGAACACGCGCGCGCGCCTATTTCGGCTTGAGTGGCGGCTCGGCATGCTATGCGTAGCTGCGAGCGACGGCAACTCTAGCTTCCAGTGTCGCTGCATAACATTCTCCCGGATTGACATTTGTCCCACGTCACCGCTCGCCCTTGGGGGAGAATGTCGCAAGAATGATGTGACTTTGTCACGAGCCAATTCGAAGGCATTCGTAAGTAATTCGAAACAAAAGTTGACATATCGCATTATTAACAATATGGCGTCAATGTTCTTTCCTCAACGAAGCCCATGCATGGGTGGGACGTGGGACGCAGGGGCGAAGATGTCGTTAGATTTGTATTATGTGCGTTCCAAATGAGTTTTAGCGGTTTTATAGATTTTCAAAAATAAATTTTCTCTTTTTTTTCCACATATGTATACAATATAATAAATTGTTATTTACTTGTCACAACTGGCGGGAAAACATTTTTGAAATGAAGGAGTCATTTCATCCTTATGTACGTAGTACAACAACAACAACAATAATTAGATGATGTTGGCGTAAAGCAAAAATAAAATAATTGAATTAAAAACAAACAAAAAATCGCTCATGATTTCATTCAATAAAAGAACGCAAATATGCAATTAAAAAACCTTTCCAATTCGCAATACGCTCCTTTGTCACACAATCGCCGCGGATAATTCAATAAATTTAACGCCTCTTTAACAGCCAAAAGTAAACAACCAGCCAGCCCATCCCTGATATCGAGTATGTGCAACATTTTTAATTTGTCAAATAAACAAAAAAAAAGAAGAAAGAATTTAATTGTCAAGCAACCCTGCCCACTGTACGAACCCGAGTATGTATGAGTACTGTACTGCATGTGCGCGCCTTAACCCTTCTTTGCCGCACACGAATTGACGTTAGTCACGCATGTCCACTTTAATACTTGATATACGACGTGCAAAGGGACGCGAAGGATTTGGAGAAATTGTCAAAAGCAATAAACTCTGCTACCGAATAACTTTAATCTCAAATAAATAAACGAGACAAAATATTGTCAAGGATACCGATGGACAGGCCAAGCCTAAAAAATGTTTTGCACTGTACTGTAATAAAAAAAATCGTATTTCATCAGACTATTTAGATTTGGTGTAGGTAAATTGTGTCCCATTCTTGTTGTTGTTGTGTTTAAGAAATTCACAAAAAAAAAACATCTGTTTTGAAAATGTTTACAAAACAGTCGTCGGCGACAATGGCTCATTGCTCAATTAGACACACCGCTTTGACACGGCTCAGTTGACAGTCGAACTGTCAAAATAAAAATTGATTGCATCTTTGGGGAATATCGGGTTAAATGTCAACAAGACAATCACAGCATTACTGGCAAAAAATTACACAATAGTTATAAAATAAATTAAACAATTAAAAGTGAAAAAGTGTTGGTAAACCTTTGACGATATATTTCGCATCCAAACAACAAAGGAAATGTTGTCTCGAAAGGATTGTTCGAACCACAACATTCAAAAAAAAAAAAGAAACAATCTCACTTACAATTGATGAACGATCATTAATAATTGAGTGGAATCGAAGGAAAGTAAATAAACAAATAAATGAGAACTTCTGCAGCAGCGCATTTCAAGGAAAATATGATTTGTAATTAATGATTTCCACCGTGTGGCTTGAGAACGCAGAAAAAGGATACGAGAGAGGAAGACCGAACCAAAAACTCAGTCGGACTGCACTACTGGAGGTGAACCTTTTCGCTGTTGGTATGTGACTAACGTGTTTCTTTTTTGTTGACTTGTCTCTAAAAGGATTCGAGCAAGGATACTTTTGTTAAGTGGTTATCACGCCAATATTTGAATAGGACTGACAACAAACTACAAACAACCAACAACATTTCAAATTTAATATAACTCAACACGAAATTTATATTCCGTTAAAAAATGCATTCAACATTTCGCTGTCACGTTGGCCACACTTGAAATTATTTCCGTGGAACTGCCAACTTGCTGAATTCGAAACAGTAGCGATTCGCCTTGGTGGTCCAATTAATCCGCGCGCATGCGCATACCACACAACGCGCATACCAAAACGAAAGGTAATACGAAAAGTTGGCCTACTCGTATCGCATGTGGGTAAAATTTATCAAAAGTCCTTTTGTAAGGAACCTTTCGATATGAGCGAAAAAAAATACAAATTCAAGAAGGGATCACCAAAATAAATGTCACCCAAAAATTATGAAATACACTGCAAACAAAAAGTATAAAGTTGCTTATTTGTGTGGACAGCTCAATCAAACGTATTGCAAGATCTGATACTAGATTCATTGATGTTCATGTCAGTAAAGTAAGAAGTAAGATCTTTAAAGAGTTAAATCAATGCTTCAACTTTTTTTTATGTTGAAATTTTTTATATAATATACTTCCATTCTTTTTAGTATTTTTTCCGTGTACTCTGCGAGATCACTTGTCCAAATCGTGGATTAATTATGAAAGCATTTCTCGTCGTCGTCGTCGTCGTCATTGTCGTAGTCGGTCGGAATTAGTTGTTATTAGCGCGGGAAAGCGAGATAAGCCTGGAAAGACCTACAGCCACGCATTTGTCTGTCCGTGTCGTTTCTTTAAATGTGTCTGTCCGCTCCACGAGCAAAATGACAAATGCTTGACATTGTGTCATTAAGTTAATATCTTGACATTTCATTGTTGTTGCGGTTTGAGTAAGCCAGCAGCGACGGTGACGGTGACGGTGGCGGTGGCGGCGCATGCGCGTTTGCATATTAAAATGCGATCAACTCAACTCCGAAGATATTCGGGTTATGAAAAGAAAAAGAACCAACAACAAAAAAGACTACAACAACAACATTTTTAATAACAAAGTCACGCATGCACTTTGGCTTTAAATTACCAAAATAAAAAAGAGAGATATAAAAGAAGAAACTTTTCTAAGAGGGGCTACTCAAAAGGATCTTTGATTTTTCTTTTTTATTTAATTAAATTTCGTTTTTTTTTGTACTAAACACGTATGTACATACATACATACATACATACATACATACATACATACATACATACATGATACATACGTGACAGCCGCTCATATTCGTATATGAGGGAGCAATCTGAAAAGATAAACGCAGGTTGGAACCTTCATATGGCACACCAAAAGCAACAGCAACAACAACAACAATAGCGATCAGTGACACTTGATCTTGTGATGTGTCAAATTAAGAGGCTGCCTGCAGTCACTGCAATGACACTTGACATGCAGAGATGCGGCGCGGACTGAAGGGAATCTCTGCGCAACGATCCTGATGATGATCGTGCGACTTTTATAATACGATATCATATTTTTTGTTGCTGCTGTCTACCTCTGCTGTGGGTTTCTTTTTTTGTCCAGATACGCTTGTGACCGACATTGGCGCATACTTAAGCAGTTGAGTGCTATTGTCCGGCCACAGCACTGATATACCCGATATTTTATTTGCTGGTTCTTATATTTATTCATTTAATTTTTTTTTGGCCACACGTGTTGAATTTTAATTTGCGTTCCCATTTTTGGTAATCCTTTGGTTGCGCCTGTTTGTGTGTGTCCGAACCCAAAGTGTTCATGACTTGGCGTATGATGTCCTTTTTAACACTTTGGTTTGCTACGAAATCAACGAAATTTTGAGGTGATGACTCAATTTTTTCCTTTAGTTTTTTCCATTGATTTGGACATATGTTCATATATGGATGAAGTCGAGTGTTCCTACTGTTGATGAGTTTTTCGGTTGGTGGTCCGTAAGCGTGGATCGTGTTAGAGACATTGAAGCACATGTCAGTCTCATTTTGAATTGGTGTGTGGTCATTTTTAGATCGTTGAGATGACCACATCAAATTCAAGCTGGTCTAAAATTTCAGAGCTCTCAACGTTGTTGAGGTGGGCAAAATAAATTGTTTAAGGCCATAATGCGGTTGCTTTGCTTTTGATGCTGAACGCGAAAAATAACGACGTAGACTTCTGTTCTTTGCCTAAGATAGCCTCTTTAAAAATCTGATTTTTTATATGATCTGTTCTTCTTGATTTAACCATTCCCAAAATTATTTAATCACACATTTCGTCAATGTCAAAGGTCATTTAGTTACTTTACCCTTTTTGCGTTTGACATCTGACAAATGCTGCATTGGTAAGTGATTTGTTGCCCAACATTCATCACTGATCGTCGTCGTCGATCGACGTCTGACAAAATTGTGACGAACTGCGTACTTGACCTCACTTTGTCATTGCTGCACTGTGTCATCGTCGTCGTAGTCGTCGTCGTCGTCACTATAACTGGTTTCCGTATGTGCATTAGATTAATTGCGTCTTGGACGAGTGTTGCACGGACACTGCGCGACGCACTTTTTCCAATTATCGATAAGCATCGCTGAAAGTTAAGTTCTTCTTCTTTCATACTTAATGGACAAACACACAACAACAACAAATTCGAATATGCAGCCAACGTGTAACAATGATGAAGACTAATTACTGTTGTCGTTCTCGGCAGTCAGTGGTCAGACACAAAGATTACAAAGTAAAGCCCACTTTGCTCCATTCCACTCAATCACACATACGCGCTTACATGTGCGTGTGTCTTACGTCCGTCCGCATGTCTCGGAGGAGCAGACAAAATTATGAGGGACATTATTTTAAGATTACAAGCAGGGCAGCAGCAGCGCATATTTGGGCGTGTTATTCCAAAGATTAAATGAACTGTTTTCGTCGTTTTCGTCGTCGACTTTTCCCTTGATAGGTTAGGTAAGTAAATGAAGAAGTTCGCTGGCATCCTTATCTTTAGGTAGTAATTGTGATAAATGAGAGAGCCGCTCAGACATCTCGGATAGCCCGCTGTGACAATTAATGCACGACAATAACTCGCTTAAAGCTGGCGATATAAAATCACTTTTATTTTTGAATCTCTTACAAATTTCTTTTTTGATCTACACTTTAAAGTTTGAATTTAATGCTACGCAATATTGGATATTTCTCGCCGGCACAAGTGCCACGGAAATCATCTAAGGACAAATCGAAGAGCGCCACTCCTCCTAAGCCCTTCGCACGCACATAACCCGCTTTAATGGCTGCTGTTGTTGGATCCTCATAGCCCACCCACATGCCGTATAAGCCAAAGACATCTGCAGCGCGATAAGCATAAGTGCCGAAACGCTGTGTAGGATCACCAACTTTACGCAGCGGCGCATCATCGCCGTTCAGATCCTTGTGTGCGTTCAGTTTGTCGCATATTTCAGGCCAACTCAATAGACCAGGCGTAACAGTCTGCTTGCCACCAGGTGCCACACCAACAGTCTCTGGTATGGGTGGATAACCAGTAATGCCCGAGTCCATAGACATTACCCAAGAACGTCCATAGGCGGCCACGCCGATGTGTAGTTTGTTGGCTGGCGCTGTTTGATTCAGCCAGTATTGGACCTGGTAATTGATATTATTACTGGGTGTGCGTTCATAGAGTTCGTATAGTGGCGCGGTATAGTCCGCTATCTTAGGATCGCGTAGTGGGGTCTGAAAGTCAAAAGTTGCCAAGTTTACAAAGTCCAAATTCGGGACCACGGTGAAAATATCGATGAATACTGTAATGAAAACAAACATATCAATGACATTTTAACATACCAAATTGAACAAGCTAATGAAAATCAGTTAAAAACTTTCCAAAAACTATTCTTTATTCGTACTCACACTCGGCACTGACATGTGGCAACATGGTTAATGTCAACATGGCAGCATCCTGTTGGAAAGCACTTTTCAGCTCACGCACTAGTGCAGTGAATTGTGCTTTGTGTTCCTCGGCCTTCTCGTCAACTGGCTTAGGCCCTTTAAACCAACCGGTGAACTTGCTCCAGGCTTTCTTTACGCCGCTCTTCACCTCATTCGGATGGTTTTTCGGAAATTGCCAAGCCAAATCGAGACCATCGAAGCCGTAGGTTCTCAACACACTTACGACGCTATTCACAAAAGCCTGACGATGAGCGCTCTGCTCCAAAAGTAGCAGATATTTATTGCTTTCAGATATATCGCCATCCAATCGCTCGTTATCTTTGTCTCCGCCCACCGAGAGTAGTACACGCAATTGTGGATATTTACGCTTTAACGCCGCTACCGTGCGATAGTGATCGCGATTGATGTCCAATTGAACATTAAGTGGCTTGAGATTGTAGTTGTCAGAATCGATGCCGGCATAGCCATAAACCAGAGTATTGCAAAATTGTAGCGCGGGTTCGAGTTCGGCCAGTGAAAGCTGCGCGGGTCCTAAAATTACATCAACATTTTTATTATTATTATGCTGATAGCAATTTAATGTTGACATTCATAAACTGTTGGATTTTTTTTGTTATTCTAAAGATTAGGAGTTCTCAAAACTAGACCACTGCTGTACTGATAACCCCGCAGCAGCTGTTTGATAAGATGAGCTGCTAAGTTCTTGTATACCTTACTTATATGTGATACGTTGAGAATTTAGATTTTTTAGAATTTTGCTTGAATTTGCATTGTTTTTTTTTTAGAAAAGAGTTCATTACTCAACTAATTTTAATTAACTAAGATGAATTTCACTAACCTGATTTCAATAGTTAGTAAAGTTTTATGATATGCTTATAATCGATCTCACATCGATCTTACTTACCTTCTCTAATGAAACTAGAAGAATCATAGAAACACACCATATTGGCCAGACTAGAGCCCACACTTAATACCATTACTAAAAGTAAAAACTTTAAAATTTTCATTTTGGAAAATTATTTAGACTGTTTTAAAACTTTTCAATACAATCCGTTTCGATCGTCTGCTAAATTAGAACTGAAATATTTTTTGCGTTTTCGCTTAATATGAAAACATTTTAACTCAGAACTGATAAGAAGCTCCGTTCAATCATAAAGACCAATGTTATTTATAATCGACAGACAGACAGACAGCTAACATATCCCCTACTAGATGCTAGGTATTAGAATGTACATACTTTCTCGTATTTGACGCGGCTCTTTCGTAGGGCCTCTGCTTAGTTCATAAATTATAGCCTTAATTGGGGAAATGCATTTCTTTTAAAATTAAGCTATAAATTCGAAATACTTCATCACCGAACAGAGGCCCACACCAGTCGCTGCTCACGGTGGTGGATATATCTTCACCTGTTTTTTTTCAGTGTCTTTTTAATTCAGCGTTCCTCTGATCGAACTTCTAACTTACGCTGCGTATTAAGAACAAAATCTACAATTCCGGTGGCTACTATTTATGCAACCAGCCAGACAGAAGGTCTACACAATATTTGCATAGCAGATACAAGATTCGCGATACTTTACAGAGCTTGAATTAAATACAGCGCGCCCATGAGCTCATTTGGAGATTCTCACTCACTGCTTGACTCGATCTTCATGCTGCGGTGACTCATTGCTAATACTCTGGAACGAGCACAAGCGCCGACAAACAAGATTATCTGAGTTCAGCTTCGGTTTAAGCAATGAAATCGATTCCAAAGAGAGTATTTCTTAGTATGTTCTGCTTCTTCTTTTTTTCTCGTAGCTTCGTTGGGATTCATTGAAACGCTCTTTCGAGACTTACTTTAGTATGGTGGCTAGTCACTTTGCATCATGCCTGGTGGTCCAATTAGAAATAATCTTGTTAATTAGGCTACACCATTGAGATTTCATGTTGAACGTTGTGTTTTGCCACACCGATCCTCTCCGCTGTTCTACGAGCTTGTTCAATGATCGATGTGCTACAAGTTCCCTACGGTTGGATTTACTAACAAAAACTGAAAAAAAAACCAAAAACAGAATCCAACGTTTAAAAAAAAAATTGCTCTCCTGTCGATTTCAATTTTTCAAGACAACAGTTTCCCAGCACAGTGACGTCGTCTTGTTGTCGCTGTGTGGTTGTCGTGTGGTTGCTGCTGCTGCTGTGGTGTGTCCCCAGAGTAGCCTCATATGCAGGTGATACTTTTTGTATGCCACTCAAATTCCATGGAATTTTCGTCGCAGAACTAATGATGGTCATCAACATAAAACGGCTACTGTATGCGCCCAGAAGCACAGGCCCAACCAATGCGCTTCCAAAAAATTTCATTTCGTGCGTACGCAGAGTGTTGAGGCAATTCTGTGAAATTAAAAACGAATGAATTTTCAACTAAAAATTATGGCTGAAAAACTACGGCCATTAACGTTTGAAGCTGGAAAATGTTTTCCTAATTAACTTCAAATTCCTAATAGGAAAACATTAGATGGAATAGTTGAAATATTAAAGTTTATGATTAACCACCACTGTTTGCTTTGCTTAACGACTCCCATAAACACAACATCAGTGGAAACCTTTAACTGAATCTGCAGCTCTGTAACCTTCCTTAACCTACGACGGGTACATACGAAACTCAAGCGTATCCTAAATCAAACTCGCGTTCGTTCGTTCGTTCGTTGGTTCGATTCGGTTTGGTTCGGTTCGGTTTGGAGGTATTTCGCTTTTATTTCGAATATTTCACTTTACAAAACTCAACTCTTAATGTTTGCGATTCTGCTGCTTTGGCTGAGCATTTTTTATTTACTGCATTGGCCACTCTGCTTCGAGAGCAGCAGCGGCGGAACTGAACAGAACTGAACAGAACAGTGAAAAGCAGTTCAGTTCGGTGCAGTAAAGACCAGACCGGACCACCCAAGTGGAATTTGGCTTAAACCTAAGTGCGGCTATTAAGAGGGGAGGAGTTGCCGGCAGAAAGGCACTTGATGATTACTTGAAATTCAATTGCACGCCATTAGGAGCGAATAATGTGTGGCGCGGAAAACACCACGCGACGAAGTAGCAGGAGAACAAGAAACAGAACAGTGCTTAATGTGGCCAAGAAGTTAGGGTAAGAGCGAAAAATAACTGTGAGCACAAAAAGAGAGTACAAGAAAATCTTTAATATTTAAGAGCATGTCTTGGCATGATTCACCTTTAGTCGTTGGTCGGAATTAAATTTTATATTTTATATACAAGTATGTGAGTAACATGAGTTCCTCGTTTACTTTTCACAAGTTTCAGCAACGCTTTTTTTTTTCTTATTCTGCTTAAAATATCAAAATAACCGAAAAACAGAAGCCACATCACGTCTCCACGTAGCGCGTCGATTGGAAATCGCCGAAACGTGTAATCGCCGCTGTTGCCGCCAACAAATCCAGGATCGATTTACTCACATACACAGACAAAAGCGATCATTACACTCGGCTCCTTGATGATCGACAGAATCATGATCGATTTTCAACCGAGTGACCACCACGTCGTGTGCAGTGCTGAAGGGTTAAAGTGTAGAAGAAATGCTTAAAATTACAACTGACAGCTGTGATGTTCCGTTTTTTTTAATTTAATATCGAAAAAAAGTGGTATCAATTTTCGGTAGAGAGCGCGTCATGGCGCTGTCCGAATGATTAAGCACAAATTACACAAAGTTGGACTCGCCGCTGATCGTTGGCGTTAAGCGAACGGCTGTCAGAGAATTGTCAAAATATTATGATCGCCGCTGTCAGACATTTCTGTCCCAAGTGGGAATCGATCGCCTGGAGGTATTTGTCGCTTAAGGATTTTATCGAAATTGGTTTTAACTTTAGAGTCAATTAACACATTTATAATCGGTTAAGTACCGTATTGAAATGATAAAAAGGAAGAGTTTTATTATAAACTTCTACTCTCTAAGAAGTATCTTTTCGAATTACATGTCTAGTATCTAAACTCTTTAAAATGTTTCGCAACAGATCTCCTAAGAGCAACATGTTGCTTCCACTTACTCTTAAATTTTAACCAAAGGCCAATGCAAGTAAGAAGACCATCAAACTACAATCAGCCAAGCCAAGTGCAGAAGTTAAGAGGCCAACCTCCAACTGCATCAACAACGGAAAAA
The DNA here is from genome assembly GCA_949127995.1 of Suillia variegata. Lineage (NCBI taxonomy): Eukaryota > Metazoa > Arthropoda > Insecta > Diptera > Heleomyzidae > Suillia > Suillia variegata. The sequence goes on along the minus strand of OX421842.1, from coordinate 60,748,190 downwards.
AGCACAGGGCTTAAAAGCATGCGAATGGGACCACACACGTTGACGTCGCTTCGCGCTGCGTCGCGTCGCGGCGTATCGTATCGTTGGGAAAAGAAGTCGTCTCCGCCAAGCAAGCAACAAGAATTGACTCAGATCGGGCGGCTGTGTCTCTGTACACAGTGTTTCCGTTTTTTCGTTTATTTTTGTTGTTGTATTTCTTTCATTGCTTTGTGCTTTGTGCGCAAGCGCAACAGCGCACTACTCAAATGAAGATCATGCGCTGAACATGAGAATTAGCGTGCGCCACAATTGCCGCGAGTGTCTCTTTTTTGCGCTGCTCTTGCGCGTTGGTTGCTTTTTTCCCGGTGATTTTGTACTGACGTTGCTATACGAAAGGGGGAGACGAAGGATGGAGGGCAATGTTCAGTTCAGTCTTTGGTCGCAGTTGTCGTCCAGGTGATGAAGTGATAAAGGGAATACCTACGAGATCGCTAGTTTGCTTTTGCGCCGCTGCTGCTGCGCATTTGTTGAAAGTGGGCGAATTGGGTTCGACATTAGCGAGCGAGCGCGCGCGCAGCAAATGGAAATGCAAATGTTGCGCTGCACATGTGCATAGCCGTGCATAGCTAATGAAGAGATCGACGCGCAACGCGCAACGATCCGTTCAATTGAAATGGATGTGTGTGTGTGTGTATGTGTGTGTGTCGTGGTGTTTGCTGCTGCTGCCGCTGAAAGAAACACGTCAACGATAGCTAATGAAAAGTGGGTGGAAAGATGTGATGATGAAAAGTATTTTTAAGTATGTGCTCAAATGTTCTCAATAATGTAAGAATAGAGCAATTTTAAATAAAAGTAGACAGTCTTGGAGGTATCTCAAGGATGTTGTGTTTTTTTTGTCATAATAGAGAAACAACAATTTTGCAAGAGGGTGATTTATTACATGCGAAATTTTTAATTTTTTTTTTTTTTAGTTTTATTTCGAATTCCTTCCCTCAAATCGATCATTAATAAACAAAAGACTTTCAGCGGAAATTCGCATGTGGCTAACGAGTCTAAATTAAAAACCGAAAAATAAGCGATAATTTTTTAAAATTTAAATATTGTATCTTCTTTTGGGTGGTAAGTCGTCGTCTTTCGATTAATATGAAAAATCTGCAATCACGTTCAACTCAATCGACTCGCTGCGAAGTCATTAATTAAAACAATTATTTTGGTTAAGTCGTCGTTGTCCTCGTCGTCGGCGTCGTCGCCACCACCCACAAACATTCGAAATTATGATATATGGACGTTGTCAGCACAAAAGTCATTAGCAGCAACACTGTCGAAGCAGTAAACGAAGAAGAAGAAGAAGCATAATGCCACACAAAATGCATTTGCCAAATTGCAAAATATTTAAAATGTTGTTTTGCAATTCTTGTGTTTGTTATTTGTAGCTTTCTTTGACACTGTCTGAATTTTTATGATTTTGGCCTCTATCACCGTGAAGCGCACAGACAGACAGACAGACGGACAGACGCAAATTTGCTCCGTGATAAATGACAAATATCCGGCTTTAGCCGCCACAGCCGCGCGCCAAACGAAAAACGATCTTGGACGACATTCACCTTGTATCGGTGTATCGGCTGACGTTGTCCAAAATCATACAGCACAGAAATTAGCCATGGCTAATGTTGTTGTTCTTCGCTCGCGCAAAATTGCACATCCACACACACACAAATTCATATTTCGCGCTTCATTTGTCAAATGCGGCAACGAGCATTTTTTAATGCACTTCTTTGTTATATTATTTCTGTTTTTATTGTTATTGTTGTTGCTGTTGTTTGGCGACAGTCTGCCAGGATGAGCGAGACAAGTTCAACGTTTGAAATATGCCACAATTGATGAATGGAACTGATCGCATTCGCGATTTTCACATTCAATATTCGAGCTTATTTTGGCTTTTGGGCAATAAAATTTTATTAGCGTTTTTATAGCATATCCAAAGGCGCCTAACAGATTTCAAAGCATCGAATAAAAAAATTTACTACACATTTTTTAATGGGTCGAACCAAGTTGTAAAATTATAAAAATGGACTTAAACTTTATGCTAATCAATTGGCTATCCTCTGCTCTTAATCTGTCTGACGTTGGCAACCGAATTTCTGTGATTATGAAGAATAAGCTTTACACGTACCTGAGCGTTTGCAAAAATTATATAATTTATTTCAGATTAATTATCATAAAAATTATTCTTTAATTTTTCTGTTCTTGATTTTTAATGAGTAAAAACGAACTTTTAAATAAGTAATTTAATTGTTTGCTTCACTCTACGCTAAAAACAAACCACGAATTCGCGTCAATCACTTCGCTGATGCCGTAGCCCACTTTTAAATGCAAATGCAGCGGCGCACTTAAAACGAAAATTAAAGAAACTTCGAAAACACAAAACCCCAAAAACACAAAAACAATAACAAAAGCAAAAAACAATTCGCTCCACATTTGAGCGTTTTAATGAAACTGCAAATTAAATTTGCGAAAATTTTCGCGCACACAACATTTCAGCCGCGTGCAGCATTTGCCACATTTGCTGCAAATGTGCGCGTGATGTGCCGCCGCCGCCAACATTATTCACTGCATACGGACGCCGCTGCTGTTGCTATTGCTGGTGCTGGTGCTGCCAGCAATTAGACGCAATTATATGCAAATTAATTGCAAGAACGCGCTTTGTGTGCGCGCAACAAACGACGGCGGCGGCGACGACGACGCGCTCTGGCGGGAACTTTTAATAAGAGTGCTCTAGCTGCCCCGAACAGACGGTCGAATGCACAGTACTCTACTCTCTAGTGCTTAAGGAATTAACAGATATTTAAAAGAAGCAACGTTCTTTCTTATCATAAGTAGAACATTTAAATCACTAGAAGAAAAGAAGTTGGAAATATCGTGGAAAGGGAGAAAAGCTTTAAAGAAAAGATAATTTAGATTTTAGAACCTTTTTGATTTAATAATATGAAAATTATTTTGTATATAATTTTTTGAGTTTAAAAGTTCTGTGCGCACGGAGGCGCGCAATTTAAATGCGACCGGGACCGGGGACCGGAGCTGAGGCAGTGCATTTGCAATTGCAGCTTTGTTTATTGTTTACTTTTGATTGTTTATTTCATTTGCTTTTTGTAGTTGTACTTGTTGTTGTTGTTTTTGTAGTTGCTGGTGCTGGCTCTGTTGTTTCAGATGTTGTTGTTGTTGTTGTTAATTGTTGGACTTCTGTGTATGTGTGAGTGTGTGTGAGTGCTGGCTTAATACGAATGGCGTGCGAACTTTAACGCTTTTAACTCGAGCGTAATTCGCCGCACTGTTTGCAAATTAATTAAAGTTATTAACAAGCGCAGTCGCAAACGGGCGCAATTATAAATCGAAAAACAAAGAGAAAAAAATTATAAATAAATGGGCGCTCGCCATGAATGACACGCCTCTACGTTGGTAAATTGCTAAGCTAAGCGAGTATCTCAAATTGCTTCATTTGATTCCAAATTGAATTCGAAAGCATTCGACTTCTAAGCGCAGCATAAGTGTACGAGCAACAAAGAAGTTAACACCCAGGAATTTGTCAATTGTACCGACAACCAACAAGCTTAGACGCGGTAAGCGTTGAATTCGTTATTTCCATAGATTATTCAATTCGTTCGATAACATATCCGGTGGATTACACGTCGCGATCGTTCAATCCTTCTAATACAAAAATGATCGCGTCTTTTGCTTTTTTTTTCTTGATCCCACACACAACTTTATTATGCTTGTCTGTCTGTCTGTCTGTCTGTCTATCTGTTCACTTCATCATAATTTGTTTCATATTTGTTTGGCGGCATTTTAATTTCGTATTTATTTGCCCATTGTCTCATACTTTTATTTATTGTTGGTTTTCATTCGTCGTCGTCGTCTTCGTCATCGATGAATCGTTTGATCCGCTCACGAGTTTGTTTGTACGCTTGTTTGTTCGCTTATTGTAAATTGTAATTCGAAATGAATCAATTAATTTGTGGCGGCTTCAACGACGACGACGACGCGGTGGCAAAGGATGCAGGCAAGCAGGCAGGCAGGCATTTCCGATTCATTTGGCATTTGATGGGTAATTCGCCTGAGCGAGTAGTGTGCCTGTGTGTGGGCTGACGCGTCATCTTTTAACAATTTGTCGTTAAATATTAAAAAATTTACAATAATGTTCATGTTCAATGGGAGAGCGCATAAAATGGCAAATAGATGACTTTACTATAGTTACAACAAAAGTGTTAAGATTATACAAAAAAAAATTAATAAAAGCGATTGTTGTCATCGGTGGCAGATCGAAGAGGAACTCCTCGGTTTTCATCGTCAGTATTTGCTCTTAAATTTTAATTTTTTTATATCAAATAAATAAAATAGCAAAATTTATTAAAAAAAAGTTAGAAATCAAGTATTTTAACGACATGCTTAATTATTATTAATTGCCTTCTTGTTATTAACAATATTTGCTTTTTGAATACGCTCATATATTTTGTTCGAAGGATATACATTCAATTTTTATAAGCAAAATTTGTTAATTTCTTTATTATTTGCTTTGGGAAAGAATTTAAGCTTAGGTAAGCTAATAAAAATTAAAAATCTTTTTTAACTTAATTAAAAAATCATTTCCATTTTCTTTTTAAAATTTTAGGCTGACATTTTTCGGACCCTGGGTACACACCCCGCCTTCTGAGACAAGTCCAATATAAAATCGGTTAATGAAAATTCCGCTAATTTCATTAGCATTTTTATTTCTCGTTCTTAATTTGTTAAAATCACAAATAAATTTTATTTTCTTGCTGTAACTAAAAAGAATCTAAGCGGAAAAACGAATAAAATATTTACTCTGCAGCGAGATTTTCCGCTGAATACGGACAAAATGTCCATTGCTGCATTTTTACAACAAAGGCAAACGTGGTCAGGACAAATAAAACCGCAATAAAACTGCTGCTTTTAGAGCGCGACCATTAAAAGAAAAAACAAACAGAACAACAACAAAAACGAAAACGAAATTAATACCCAAAATAAACGCTTGCACAAAGTAAGAAAAAAAGTCGACGCGGAAAGGGGTTAATTTAGAGCCACTTCGTCGTTGTCGTCGTCGTCGTCGTTGCTTGGTGGCACAATAAACAAATTCGCGCGCGCTGCAGAAATATATAAAACCACTTACAACAGTTAAAAGGCAAAGCCACCTCTTCCTCCCCCTGCCAACATGAGCCCATGAAAGCGCAAACAATTGTAGTAAGGAAGAAAAGCAGCAGTCGCGCTGGAATCTCTCTACGCGCGCCATAAAATTAAACAACGCGACGCGCGCTTCCAAAGTTGTAAAATTTCAAATTAAAAACGTGATCTCGGCGCGAATTGAAAATCGCTGCGAAAAAAAACAAAACATTTTATTTTGATTCTGCATTTTTTATTTCATCGTGTTTTTTGTTTACCCATACCACATCCACCCGCCTTGACAGCCCACATTTTTCCTATATAGTAGAAGTTCGCTTACTTGCGCTGAAAGCTCAATAAAGCAAACAAAGCGATTCTTTTTTTTTCGCAGCCATTTTGGCGCCGGAACTAACTACCGACATTGCTGTTAAAAAAAAAGGAAGGAACAACAACAAAAAATTGAATATACGCGCACAGTGAAAAATTGCGCGCCGGGTTAAATTCGCCGGGTTATCTCTCCATTCAATGCTCCGGCAGCAGCAGCAGCAGAAGCAGCGTTCGTAGCGTTTATCTTCATTCGTGCAGCAACACGAACACGCCGCGACGATATCTCAACGGATGCGGATTTCTATGTTTGTGTGCGTGTGTGTGTGGGTGTGTGCATGTGAACACCCTCTGTCGACGCTTAATTGAGGTACGAATTGGGTTTTTTTCCGGGAGCGTATACAAGTGAAAAATCGCTTCAAATGGGTGGCTTGCTTGGTGCGGATGTTGCGCTTCAACACTCGCTCAGAACAGGCGTTGAAGTGTGATTTCTGGAACGAGATTTAATGGGCGTTTATTTTTTTCTTTTATAGATACTTTTTTTCGTTTCGGATTTTCAGATACTTTTAGCTTATTGCTTTTTTATATTTCGAAATTTCGTCGAAATGAATTGCGAAGCACTTAAAATGTTGGCGCTGGCATTTGGCAGTTTCAATAAAGCTAAAAGGTTCGAAATTGAATTACAATTTCACATTAAATTGTTTGGATTTTAATTTTATAGTGACGTACGTATCCTTCAGATATGTACAAGCGGAGACCCTAAACGCCAAGGTGAATAGAATTACTTTAATTACTCAGCTGGCATTCCGCCGATGTCAGCCGAGGTCAGATGACTTTAGCAAATTAGTACGTAAACAGTTTATATGTATAAAAAAATGCATCCATCTATCGGATTGAATCATTTCCAACGCCATCTTTTTTCCACAAAAGAATAAATACTTCATTTATACAAAACTAAATCACACGATCATCGTCCAGCAACAAGTGCAGCCGAGCTGAGTTCCAAAGAAAACTCACTTGTGCCAGCGAACGGTGGAGATGTCTTCAGATGCCCAACAATTGACGCCAGCGTTCAACGATCTCGTTTGTCGACATTGTCCAACTGCCAACTCAAGAGGCCACACAAATAAAAGAAATGTTTTAAATGCATCCAGAAGATACATTTCAACTGAAACCAACTCGAACTAAAAACCTAAACAAACACTCGCTCCTTACTCGCTCAGCACAACTTCAAGAAATCATTTTCATCCGCAGAAATAAAGAAGAATTGATGCCAACTATTGACGCAGTACGCAGTGCAGCGCAGCACATTCGCTGCTACGCTGGCGCTTGGGCTTGACAAATATTTGCGCGCGTCGTTGCGCGAGCGTGCGCTGAAGCATACGACGTTCGGTGCGTTAGGCGCCTCTATTTGCACTTCGTTATAGGTTTGAAAGAGCCTCTAATTTAACTCTTTTGCGCGTTGCCTTCGAAAACCAAACACACAGAAGAAGGCCGCTAACCAATTTGGAAAAGGTGCTAATAGCCGCTCTTAAAACTGTTTGAGCAGCAGCGCCCGCAGCAGCATAAATTGCATGCAGCATATTTGCTTGTGTCGCATTCAGTTCTTGGGTTTGAATTTTCGTAGAGCGATGCTAACTGTTTTCAATGAGGCGCTAATTGCATGTGGCAACAACAAACACGGAAATCTTTTTTATATAAAAACAAAATTTGAAACTTGCTTTATATAAAATTATATTTAAATGCCTACAAGTATATGTATGTATATGTTGATTTGTCAAGGCATCCTCGAATATTGAATAAAACCTTCAAATCAGAAATTAACAACAACAACAAAAACAACAAAAAGTGTTTTTGTCAGGGCGTTAATTTGGCTGAAAATAATTGCAAAACGCTGCCGCATGCAGTTGCCACCAGATACAGATACAAATGCAGATGCGATGCGATTCAATGTGCCGCGTTGCTGTCGTAGTGTTGATTTTTGATGTTGGTGTTGTTGTTGTTTTTTTATATAGCAAAATGATCAAAACGCAGCCGCCGCGCGTTGCTTTTTGCACACACGAAACAAAATGAGAAATTGCTAATTGCATTCGACTTTGTGCAAAATAGAAAGAAAGAAATGCAGAAAGAAATCAACTCAAATCACACGAGCCAAGTACAGTACGGCGCCCAAATATAATGAAAGCTTAAGATTTAAGAAATACTTAAAAAATTGTAGACAAGACAACTTATGTATTCAATACATAACATAATACGATATAGTCTCTTTAATCTGACAAACTTTTATAAACAAAAAAGGTAGCAAATAATAAATGTAAATAAAATTCTTTGCTATCAAATCACACACGAGGATTTTTTAATAAAAATCCCATTTATCCATAAAAACGTTACTGAGAAAAAAAGAACAAAAATGTCTTTAAAAAAACCTTCAGGTAAATTAACTTTTAAATTTATTTTGATATCAAAACCCGATTAAAAATACTTTGTCTAAAAATAAATCTCAGATTCATATTAAGAATCTTCCAATCTTTAAGAAATACACTTTTGAATTGATATTATAAATGCTCATTTTTGACATTTACAACAGGAATCGAAATTTTTCCGTTTTTAAGACTTATAGCTTTTAAGTATTCTGAGTTCAAGGTCAGGTGGAGGCTACCCGTAAATATATTAGCTAAAATTCCAAACATTTTTGCAAAACTGTTTGTTTTTGTTGATTCTTTGTGATGCAGTGTTTAATACAAATTAGAATTATACACTACCAAAACCAAGAAATGCTTTTTTATATATGAACAAATTAAAGTGTTCCTAATTTTGTGTCGACAAACTGTTAGAATTTATTTCTATATAAATCTGTATGTAAATGTGTTTGGGTGTTCGTGTGTCTATCTTCGTATGTTGGTATGTAGGAGGCGTCATCGTCGTCGCCGCCGTTGCGGATAAATCACTCGTCGCGGCCCGCGTCAATTTGATTTAATTTTGAATTTTTAAATTAGTAAAAATGGATTTAAGCCAAATGATCCAATTAGCAAATTATTTGGCGCGCCTGTGCATATGTATGTGTGATTGTGTGTATATGTACAAGTGCATGTGTGCGTTAATTGGAATTAAAGCGCGCAACTGGAAAGTGTTGGCAGAATTTCCATTTAAATTGAGCGAGCGGCACAAGCAAACTTTTTTAATTTATTGCAGTGCGGCGGAGTGATGGGCTCGGCATAAACCAACCGAACCGTTTTCTGAACGAGATGATGAAATGTTTTAAATTCTAAAAAAAAATCCAAAAAAGAATAAAATATAAAAATATATTCAGGGTGACAAAAAACAATGAGGCAGAAAGAAAATAGGTCAAAGTTTGCAAAAAGCCAATAAAGCTTAAAAGTAAAAGAGGTTCAAAAATTCATTACCCACAAAATTAAGAAATATTTTTAATATATAAAGAAATATGAAAAACGTATCCAATTGCCGCCCATAATTAGGGCAACATTTTCAACTGGCAGATTCAATGCGAGCGAGCGCTAAACTAAAATCGTGTAAATCACGCAAGACGATCGATCGACCCGAACCACCCCAAAGGAATGTCAAAGATTTCAAAAACGCGCGCATTTCGAAAACGCTAAAGTGCGATCGTTTTCTTTTGTCACTTGCAATTAAAAACGCCGCCAAGGAGCGAACAGAAAAAAAAAGAAAAGAAGAAATCCGCTTAAATTCACATCTGCAGCACTGAACGCGTGAATAGGGAAGCGGGTAAGTGAGTAAGGGGGAACGACGGGGATCTGCGCTTGTTGTGATTTATGAGCCCCTCGTTTGGCTGCCGTGTAATAATAAATCTGCTTAAGTGTTGCGCTGACGACGATCATCACAGCGCGCGCATAAATAATCACATTCAGCCACTGGGCTAGAGAGCAGAGTGGGGGGCGGGAGAAAGTGATCTAGCCATGCAGCAAATACTTTTTAAACTGTAGCTGACAGATACTTTTGGATTTTAGAGTACGCGTCGAATGTGTTGGGGGGAGGCGGCGGCCTTTAATTGCGGTTGCGCATATTTTGGGTGGCCACGAAATAGCAGTGACTAATGAGGGGGAGGCGGCGCTGTGCCACTTGGGCAATTTAACAGTTTGTTGTATTAATTGCTGTTGCGGTGCATCTCTTTTATTTCCCGAAGAATTCTTTTAAACGAAAAATACTTTTTAATAGTTTCAAAGCGAACAGAAGAACGTCGAAGCGTTTATTCGCAGCTACGGCAATGAGATATTCCTGGATTTATTTGCGTTTGCGTTGCGGCCAATAAAAGCGTAGACAACGTCAATTTCGTTGACTTCAAATGGGCAATTAGGCATGCCACTTGTTTCCGTTGCGCCTCGCTTTGATAATTGATTTATGGATAGCGAATATCTTTGTTCTTTTTTTTTACATAAATCTCATTAAATTTTTCAAAAGCTATTAAAATCTTGTTATTTGATGGTGTTGAAGTTGCTGCTTTATGTATACATACATTAAGATACATTTGTACATACATGTGTATCTCAACGTAACAGTAACTTTATTTGGAAGATACTATTTGAACTTTGGAGATTGATTCTAATTTCACAAGCCACAAGTCGAGGAGAGTTGTCCATTTTTTTTTGTATTCACAAAATCTTTGACTTTTTTGTTGCTCACCTTTAGAAGAAAGAGAAAACGGGAAACAAAACAATAGGAAGTAAAATTTTAATAACCTTTAAAAAGTCAGTAAAATTCTTTGATTAGCCAAAAAATATTACAAAACAGCTTAAAAAACTATTTTTAATTTAATAAAAAAGAAAATGATGAGTTCTCAATTTTGTTAAAAAATTATGAAAAAGTTGGACAAATTATCCGAAGAAAAAATACTTTAGAATACCAAAGGAAATATCCAAAAGCTTTTTGCTGGCCCAGTGCCGAACTTTTGGCCTTAAGCATTCAAAAGGCGAGACAAATGGTTACAAGAAGGCCATTCCAAGTGAAAAGTACGAACAATTCTTTTTCCAATTTTCAACACTTTAGTCACTAAACTTTCGAAGATATTTCGTTGAAACAAAAAGCAGAGTTTCCTATAAAATTCCTTTTTGTTAACAATTTTACAATCGTTAAGTAAATAAATAGAAACGCTTGATTTATATTTTGTTGTTCAAATATCTTTTATTTAAACTTTAACGCTTTATTTTTTTATTTATTTTAGTATATTTTTTTGTTTTTGTTTTTCATTTGATTTGAATGTTGAATTTCTTCACATATTTAGGCAAAGTGATTTTTAATAAACTGCTTAAATTTATACACTACAAAAATAACAAAAAAAAATGATAATAATAATACAATATTATATACATATGTATGTTTAAACAAACGTTTGATTTACAAGCTTACAAGCTAAAATACTACAAGTGATTAGCTTGAACAAAATCCACGCAAAATTACAAAAAAAATATAAACAAAATAATAAATTAAATAAAACAATTTAAATTAAATTATGCTAAAATATTTAATTTACTTAAGCGTACAGCGAAAACTGAATTAATACAATTTTTTGATTTTTGTTTGTTTTGTTGTTGTTGTTCTTTTAAGCGACCGTAATACTTTGTGTAATTTTTTTGCTATTTTAAGATCTTTTTTTATAGATTTCTTAACTTTGATTTAGAGAAGAGAAGAGAAGAGAGAAAGAAGAGCTGAATTAATATTATGCACAGTGGGCTGAAAGCGAAGAATATTTACACTAAAATTCCAACCAGCGAAAAATTATTTACAAAGTTGGCAATTGCAATAGTTTACCTTAATTTTGTTTGTTGTTCTACTTTACATTTATATCACATGATAATTTGTTTGTTTTGTTTTTGTTTTTTGTTTAACTTTTACATATAAAGTTGAAAGCTGAAGTTTTTTTTTTTAGTTCAGAAATTAAAGAATCTTCGCACTTTCAAGCGAATTTGAATTTTTACAAACATTTACAAATATTGCACGTCAATGTCGAGAGGCTCTACAGACGCTCATCGCATCCGCTGTCGCACTACGGTATCTGGCCGTTCATGCGCATCTCGAGCTCCTCTTCCTCCTTGGTGAGCGGCACAGTCGTGTGGTTGTACAGGCCCTGCGCCATCAGTTGCAGCGCCAACGGATTTTTCGAACCGGTCGACTTCTTGATTTTGGCGCGCTTGTTCTGGAACCAGATTTTGATTTGTGCCTCGTTTAGGCCCAGTTCGGAGCTCAGCTGCTGACGGCGACGCTCGGTGAGGTAACGATTGTCGTTGAATTCGCGCTGCAAGTGAAGAGAAGTGCAAGAAAGCGAGAAAACAATTTAGTAAGGAGAATCAATTATTTGCGGTTAGAATTGAAGGCAAGAAAGAATCCAAAGAAGGAAGAACAAGCGGACCAACAATGAAATATGACCATAGCTAAAGGCATTGTCTTGCGTGCCAGCCATAAGCAACACAGGACATGCAGGACAAAGAACAAAGTCCTTGTGGTTGGCGCGGCACAGCGCGAGCACAAGCGACGCTCGCAAAGACCGGAGATAAGTCGGCAGAGAGAATCAAAATTGAGGCACAACTGAAAGGCGCTCAGCGGGCGGCTCTACGAAGCGAGTGTAAATATTTTGAAAATATTTTGAAATGGCCAAAAGGAAAATTGGAAGTAATCGAATTTAGGATTTACAATGAATGACGAAACGAAATTTAGTTTCCTTTCTTTTTTCTCTTTTACTCGAAAACAATTCTTTAAAAATTACTTTTGATTTAAGTTAAGTTTTTGAATTGCTTTTAATAAATTTAAAAACTTGGCTTAAAAAGTCCTGCAGAATTTTTTTTTGTTTTATCTAGTAGATGGAACTTACTTTGAGGCGTGCTAACTGTTCGCTGGAGAAAGCGGTACGTGGACGCTTCTCGTCGCTCGCATTTTTGTCCTTTGGCTGTTTGGGGCGGCGGTAGCGAGGTCCTGCAATAAAAAAAAGAAATTCAAAACAAATTAGTAAAAATATAAATTGAAGAATATATAAAAAAAATAAAATTAGTGGACAAGAAATTAAGCAAAAATTTTGAAAAGATTTATGAAATGTTTTCAATTTGAACTTTGTGCGAATCAATTTAAGAAATTTAATCGATTATCAAAAATGATTGCTTCTTCAAGGTCGCTTCGGACAAATGTCGCTGAATGTTGCTGACTGCTGCCTGGCTGGCATGCCAAAAGAGTAAAAAGCAAAATCAAATAATTTGAGAAAAAAAAACTTCTCTCCTGTTGCACGCGCGCTGACAAGCGGCGAAATTTCCGAGGAATCTTTTTTGCATGGAAATGCAATTTTATGACAATGTGTCAACTGTCAGTTTGACAGGCAGCCAGCAGCAGGCAGTGACATGCTTTGTAATTTCAATAAAATCCGCCAAGCGTTTTCATTTAACTATTTTGTTGTTGTTGTTGTTGTTCATTTGTTCGTTCGCCTATTTTTATCGACACACACGCCGCGTGTTTGTTAATTCCAACTGGCGACGACATTTTCTGTTGGCTATCAAAATGATTTGTTTTCCTTTTTTCTATTTCTATTTCTTCTTCTTTTCTTTGCATTTGTGTTTCATTGCAGCATTTGACATTTGCCACGTCGAATTTATAAAAATGTAATAATTAATTTTATTAATGTTTTAATTAGCATAACAGCCCCAACGACTCATACGAGTAATGCGCTCAAAAGCCATTAAAGGAACAACAACAAAAGAAAAAACAGAGCAGCGCTAAACTATGGCAATGGCGAAAGCAGTTCGGGCAGCTAATATGTATGGCGTTTGTTTTTGTTTTTTTATTTCGTTCGTTTTTGGCTAATTTGTCAGCTGTCAAAATGTTTAGCAACAGAAAAAAGCGCTGTGCGCCATTTTGCCTTAATAATATTGTTAATTAATGTGCGTCGTTCGTTTTTGGCCATCTAGAAGCAAAAGCAAAAACAAAAACAAAAACAAACATTTCGGCTAATTAAATGAAAATTTAATGTTATGCAAATTAAGGCGCGAACTCAACTCTTGTGTGAATTCCGCGCCTGTCTGTCAACGAGCGAACGAACGAACGGACATACAGACAGACAAACTTGCACTTGAAGTGTCATTTTTCAGAGCAGCTCACAGACATTTTTGTAGGTATGTCAAAACAGGTGGAAAATTAAAAAGAAAAAAAAAACAACCAAAAGAAAGAAAGAAACAACAAAAACAAATAAACACACAAAAATGCCAAGTCCGCATCTGCGAGATGTTTATGCAAATCAGTTGAGAAATATCTTTTAGTTTGGCTTTATTATTATTAGCATTTTTTTTTTTCAAACGGTAGAAAAATCATAAACTGTCAAAATGTTGACAGCCGTTGTTAGTTGCTATTGCAGTGCTTCAGCCTTTTCAGCTCAGCACTGCTGAGTGAATGCTGTTAGTTTTTTGTGTTTTTGTGTTTTTGTGTTTTTGCGCTCCTCAACGCTAATTGAATATTTAATAAACAATCTGCGCTCATGCTACGCGAAGTTATCAACAAAGTCACAAGTGCATAGAGTTAGCAATTAGCAAATGACTTAATACTTAATTGTATTCCTGCATCAAGAGTTAACAATTTAATAACAGGCTTAGCTTCTAGCCGATATTGTCTGTCGGAAGTGGTCGGTTGCTCTTAAATACAAAGGCAAAGGCAAAGCGCTCTTGCACAGATTGTGTGAGTAATGATTACTTCGGGCATTATAATTGAATTGAATAATGGAATAATTGCGGTTTTCTTCTTGAATTATTCATTTGACTAATGTGGAAATTATGATTAATTTCGAATTTCTGTTCGAATATTTTAAATATTTAAAATATTTATTTTCCCTGCTTTCAGTGAAATAATTTATCTATTGTCTTTCATTTCGGTTGAGCTCGCATAACTCCATCAGCAGCAAATTAAAAAGGCATTCAAACTCATAAAAGTGCACTTAACTTGTCAATTAACACGCCGCCCCGAAAATCCCAAACCGAACCGAACCAAACGAAACGAAATTCTTGCTTGGCGCTTCCCCACCACATCAACTCATAATCCAGCTATGTCTGGCGGCACTTATATGTATAAGGAAACCCACGCACACACACTCATACACACACAGATGCGCGCAAACACGCACATGTAGATTAAATAACAAACGTGCTGTTATATTTAGAAACTCAGACGCACTTTTCCACTCTTCCCATATCAATCGACAATTGATTTTAATATAGCCTTCCTATGTAAGTACTTGCAGTATTTTTTTGTTTGTCTCCTTTTTTTGTTGTTTTTGTTTTTTTTTATGTTTTGGTCGTTTAGACCCGAAAGATTCATTGCGCCGCATGTTGTCACATAAAGTGTCACAGTATCAAAGTGACCGGCAAAACATTACAACACTGCAGCGAACGCTGCATGTGTCGCAAGCAGGCGTTCAAAAGGACATGCCGCACGACTGCTTCGCTGCCATCGTCATGTAGGCAGTGTTTTGTTTTTGTTGTTTTTTTCGAACTATATTTATGAGTTTGTAATTGTCCGAGCGTCCTTCGGATTTATGTCATTTCATATAAGATATGTTCTATATAAGAGATTCCTCTCGGAGTTTACAGTAAATGCAACGAATCGATTGAAGCACGCCGCCAGAACTTTGTTGGAGGTCCTCGGAGAAATGGAGAGAAGGACCTTGAGGAAAGTTTGAAGGAATTGCAAAGCAAGAAATTCTGAAGACATGTTCTGAGGTTAGGAAGGGATTAGGGAAAGTTATCTGGAATAAAGCATTAAAGGACATTTTGCAATGAATCAAATACAAAAAAATAATGGATGGAATTTTTTGGAGTTGAAATGAAGGGAAAACCTTGAACAAAATTTTTTAATTTTTTCAATTAAGCCTTTCTTCGGGAATGTGTTTGTGCGGTACTAACCTGAGCTAGGGCGATCGCTGTAGCGTGTGCAGTAGACCCACGCGGGCCACATTTCATTTTTGCCTCCCTCGGTCGTTGTCGAACCAGTTTCGGAACGCGTATCGTCCGATGATTCCATGCCCGAATCGCGGCTAACCGCCGATGGTGGCGGAATCGGTTGCGGACTGTTGCTCTTGCTCGGACCCAAGCGACTCGAGGGTGAGGAGTTCAGCGAGCAACCGGAGAAAGACGACACTGCCGAAGATGTAGATGAGGCGCAGGACATGGATGAAGTCGAAGCATTGGAAGCCGGCGGTGGGCTGGCAATGCACGAAGACGACGACACCGACGAAGTTGAGGAAGATGCAGTTGACATAGCTGAACAGGCAGGCGCGGGCACAGATTGTCCAATTGCCGAGACAGCTTTGCAAAGTGAACCAAGCGCGGATTTTTCTGCGACCAATGAGGGCGATTCCATTTTTGCGACGCCATTTGATGCCGGTGGTAAAACACCATTGCGTCTCATACGCGATTGTACAATTTCCTCGTGAATGCGCGGATATGCGGCGGGATTGAAGCAGTTGAGGAAATTGGCTCGTTCAATCATCATGGCAGCGGTCGCGGCTGCTGCAGCGGCGGCCTGTTGCTGACGGCTGAACTCCAACAGATCGACGCGTGTAAAAGCGGATGGTGTTCCGGCATTTGGTTGATGTCTTGCCGCTGGCTCGAATGGGCGGAAGATGCTGGCTGCAGCGGCTGCGGCAGCAGCAGCAGCTGATGAGGAGTCATGTGTTTGTGTTTGTCGTGGCGGTGTTGTCGGTTCATTGGGCCGCACCTCGGCGCCGCCAAAACGATCGCTCAGTATATTTGAGATCGAGAAAGCAAGCGTTGGTTTAGCCGATTGCTGATGTGCTGGCGGCGGTAAGCGTGCCGCTGCATCATCCACATCATCGACATCGATTTCATCATCTTCGCCATCTTCCTCCTCGTCTAATTCCTCCTCATCCGTGACATTGCCCGCGGTGGTGTTGGCGCTGCGATTGTGCGTTTCCTCGCCATTAAAACTATCGCCCATAATCGAATCGGATTCTTCTTCCTTGATGGTTAGTGGCGTCGAGATGGAGGCGGGCGTTGAAGAGGTCGTCGAATGAGCACCCGGCGAGGCGGCTGCCAAACGTTGCTGGAGCGCAACCGAGGGAAAACCAGGATGATGAAAGTGGGCGAGTTGTTGCTGTTGGTGCGCAAGCTGCTGCAGTTGCTGCAGATGATGCAAATGCTGCAGTTGCTGATGTTGGTATATGGAAGCGGCGGCTGCTGGATGCGGCAACATGGTTGTTGCCTGCGTGGGACTCTGCTGCAAACTCATGTCGAGCAGAGAAATGCTATGCTGATGCTGGTGCTGCTGCTGATGGGGATACGTCGTATGCGGTAGCCCTGCGGGTGGCCTTAAATCTGATTGCGGACTGCAGCGATCTTTTATGGTCATTGGAAGTGCGTGCGAAATATTGATTGTTGGGGATGCGCAATTCAACTTCGAAATTCTGGACACACTTTCACACTTGCACTCAAATATTTTTATTTTTTTATTTCCACTTGTTCTATTTTTGTTAGTTTATTTGCACTTGTTCTATAATTCTACTTCAAATGTTTGCACTAAGTTCTTTTGGCTACGCGACTCTGCTTTGCTTTGCCGAACGTAAGTACCGAAGAATAAGTGACATATACACACGCGAACGAAAGAACGAACGAACGAGAGCTGTGACTGCGAGACGCACACGTCTGTTCACTGCGAGCGCAACGAGTAAATTAACTAATCACAGTTGCTTATCGTCGCAACGAAGCAAGTCTTCCTTCGTCGTTTGGATTGAACTGTTAAAGCCGACACGGGCACACACACACACTCAACCATACAAACGAAACTTATGAGAATGACGACAGCAAGAGACGGCGGCGAGTGATGCGTGCGAAAGAGCGAGAGCGCATATAAGTGAATACTGAGACTGAGTCGTCGCTCAATAGTGATATGACTATGATAACAGTGACGGATCGAATGTGACAATTGTGACGGGCGTCTGAGACTCTGAATAAACAACAAAACAAACAGCGCTCGCGACGGCAAACAGCAGAACTAACTGTCGTAGTAAATAGAACGCTGTTGGCTTGGCTAAGAGTGTGCTAAGAGGCGGCTCACAAGAAATCTTGTGTGCGATTGCTGACGAAGTCGGACGACAACTGTGATGTGACACTCGCCGATTGTCACCTGTAATGTCTGTCAAGACATGTTCCTGTTACAAGAGTCGAGCAGTCGAGTAGTTTGATGCACGGCGCAGAAGCACAGCAAACCGGTTTGCCAAACCAAAATCGAAAAAAGTGTGCGCCTGTGTGTGTGTGTGTGTCGCCTCGTTACGGACGATATGACTCTATTATTGCCACAGAGCTGTCATGTGGTTGACAGCTCTGTGTAGTGCAAAAGCAAAAAAAAAACCTCACTCTTTCTCGCTCTCGCATGCGCGTATAGGTGAGTGTGTGTGTACTATTTACTTCTTAATGGGCGTGTCCGCAACATAGTGTTGTGCCGCTCTGACCTGTGCGTGAGTATGTTCAGCGCTTTGCACTGGGCCGTAAAAAAATGGTTTCTTTTGCGGCGCGTCTGAGTGAGATGAGAAGAGTTGTCGAACGTTAAGCACGACTCAATTAGAGAAACATGCGCATTTGTTTGTTTTCTTAGTTGATTTGTCACTCACAGTCGCCACTTTGCAGAGCAGAGAGTGTGGAGATTGCTTTTATTTTTCTTGTGCATGTTTGTTTGTTTGTTTGCTTATTTGCTATGCTCTCTCAATTTTCTTATGTATTGAGTACACTCGAAATCATTTACTGTCTGTCTCTTTTTTACTCGATTTTTTTATTTTGTTCCTGTTTTGTTTTTTTTTTTTTGCATAATTTAGTTACTCTCTCGCGTGATTTCTTGCTTGCTCTGTTTGTGATTTAATTTCGAACGCTCTTGTGATCAGTTGTTGTTGCTGTCTGTGCTGATTTTTATTGTGTTGTTGTGTGTGATGTGTGCATTAAGTTTCGCTGCTGCTGCTGTTGTTGTTGTTGTCGTCGTTGTTTTTCTATTTCGGGGTGGGGTTCGTTTTTGTGGCTCTGCCGCTCTCTCGTCCGTCGTTTGTCAACGGTAATCAACGAAAATGCTAAGGCAGGCTCGATGTTTCCGATTTTCTCCTAAGGCGTTTGTTGTTCATTGCTGTTGTTGCTTTTGTTTGACATGCGTTGATTCTGTGTTTTTGTAGTTGTTGTCGTTGTTGTGTCGATGTCGTGAGGTTATGTATCAATCTGAGGCTTCGCGAGCTGCATGGCGCGTATTGAAGCACAGCTTTTGCTGCTCTGTTTCCGAGCGTATATGCTCAGCGCTCAGTTTGTGCATGTGTATGGGTGCATGAGTATGTGTTATGATTTGGTTTTGTGTTGCGTTTCGTTGTCGGCAGTGCGACAACTTTATTTAAATATATCAATTTTCAGTTCTCAATTAATGTAATTAATTTGCTGCCAAATTTAAAATACCTTCGATTTTGATTGTTTTTTCATTCCTTCCGATTTTTGTAGTTTTTGTTATGAATAAATTTAGTTTTTTTTTTTTGCTTCATGCTCGATTGCTTTGATTTGTTTAGTTGTAATGTATTTGTTATTTGTTTTTGTATCTCTCATTTTCAAGATTAGATCTTTCGACATGCGCTATTTTGACATCTAATGAATTGCGTTGTATTTATTATATATCGTTTAATATTATGTATACGACTTTTATATAAAGTAGAACCCGGTTATAACGAACTGGTTGTCCTGGCCCTACAGAGATCCTTATAACCGGGTTACGTTACAAACGGGGTTAACAAAAAAATTTCTGAAATTCGAAATACATTTTGCCTTCATTTTTATTTATTTATTTCTTTAAATATTCTTTGAAATTATAAACTTCTAATTTTGTTTTTTCGTTTACTTCTACCAGTACAGATTATTTATTATTTTTCGACATTTAATTTTTTTTCAGCTAACAGGTTTTTCGATGACCCTTGGATGACATATTTAATGATTGGCTATAAAAAATAAAAGCGGGCCAAAGAAATAGTTCGTTATAATCGAGTTCGTAATAAAAAAAGTTTTTTATCAGAAAATTGCTGCCAAGACGTCGAGACTTGAGAAATAATTCGTTTTAACCAAGTTCGTTGTAACCGGGTTTTACTGTACAATGCAATTTAAAATATTTTTTAAATTCGAACTTTTCAACGAGCGCGGGTGAAACTTAATCTGCTTATTTATTGCGACTTGATGCGACGCAAACGATCGAGATCGCATTAAGCAAATCGCGCTCAAAGTATTTTCAATGACTTTGGCCAAATAGCTCAAATGCCAAAAGCACATAATTTGATATTTATGAAAAAAAAAAACGAAACGAAACGCTTCAAACGAAATCGAACGGACGAATCGAAGCGCACAATTTCGCGCTCGGTTGCAGGCGATAAATGCAGCTGCCACCGACGCCATGGACGCTGCGCGCTTTAATAGCGGCTACGCTTATCAAATGATGAGCGCTCAAATAGTTTGATTGATTGCCAAAACGCTGCCCCGCACTTAAAATGCAATTTCGAGATTTTATTTATGCGCTACTTTATTTGTGAAATAATTAAAAATAAATTAAAATTTAATCAATTTCGTGCGCCATTTTTTTTTTTTTTTTCATCCATCTGTTCGCTTTGCTTTTGCGTGGCGCGGCGCACATTTTCAATTTCCGTTAATTATTAAAAGCCATTTTCACACATCATTAACCCAGTTAGTAATTCTTTTTATTTTTATTGCTATTATTTTTTTCTCTTTCGTTTTTTGTTTTTTGTTTGGTAAAAACGCCAACGCCGCAAAATGTTCATTTCTGTGCACGCTTTGATTTGGCAGCGTTTTTTGTCTGATATGCTCGATTTTAGATTTAATTTTTTGGATTTCTAATTTGCAATTTACATGGGAAATCTCGGCGCTCCTCAGTGTGAGCAGCAAGAAGGAAAAAACTTCAACATAATTTGAGACGGTTTCGAAATTACTTTCTAATTACAGGAAAATAACTTAAAAATTTAAATTTTTTAGATTTTAATACGATTAGACTTTTGTTCAGGCCAGCACAAGTGTAGTTAACTCCGGGGGATCTGACCATAAGGTTGTGTGATAATTTAAAAAAAAAAATTTAGTGATCTATTTTTACGTTCTTGGTATAATTTTAAGATGAGGTTGAAAAATAAATTTCTGCACTTCAAAATTCTGGTTGACAATTTTTGGTTTTTCTTAAAATTTATTCAAATTTTGGTTTGTTTCTTTGAAATTTGAGTGCTAGGGTCATTGAGTACCCATTTTTTCTTCTATTCAGTTTTATACATATACATATAAATTTAAACTTATGAAAGTTATGAATATAACGAAGAAATCAATAAACCTAAATTTGCATTACTGCAACCATTTGTCCATGCGATGACCGCAGCGAAATCTCTTGTCATGATCAAAATCTCATTTGATTTTTAGAAATTATTTATTGGAAAGAAATCACCAATTAAAAAAATTATATTTCTTGATGTAACGAATCGGTCTATATAAATCTTTAACATTTTTCTTGAACTTTTTCCAGGGTGTAATTAATCTCGCCTTACTAAGTAGGTTGGTACGAGTACGTCTAATCCCATCATTAAACTTTGTATTTTTATATTTGGTCAATTTATTTCACCTCGCATAAATTGTCCATTAAATTCCAGACATTCAGTCAGTCAGTCAGTTAGTTAGTATTTATTTAAAGCATAAACTTCTGTCAAGCGTGTTGGATAACCGACTAAGCGTACCAACCGAACCAACAAACAATTAAATTAATTGGAAAACAAACTTGGTGAATGTAATTCTTTCTTTCTTTACTTCTTGCTTTTTTTTCTGCTTTTACTCATACGACACACACGATAAAAGTCAGCGCCGAATGGCGTCATTAAGTTGGCCAAAAACATTGGCCCAATGTATGTAAATTAAACACGAAAGCGTTGCCCAAAGTTGTCGGGTAATAAACCAAACGCCAAATGATTAAAACCAAATAAAATGCAAAATGCAAAATAAGAAAAAATTCAAATCTGAAATATTTGTCAACACAAAAACCAACAAAAGCCGACAAGACCGAAGAGCCAACAACAAAAAGAAATGCTAATTTCGCAAGGTGTCACTTTTGTGGCCCATAAAGCTGACATTTTAGCTGGAATAAGTTTATAGGAAAATAAATTAAAAAGAGGAAATTAAATGAAATGTGTTTGGGGCAGCTGTCTTTTAGCGCTGACTTGCCCTACATTGGCCCAAGCTCAACTCAGCTAAGCTCGGTTCGGCTCACCTTGCCCCAAAAGGCGTGTCCGAACACTTTTGGTGTGAAAATCTCTTTTCGAGTGTTCGCTTTGCCAACTTTTTTGAGTTAACAGAATCGTAAAGGCAAGTGAAATGCGATTAAACACACAACGAAAGGACGGACGGACGGACGGATGGACGGACGACTTTTAGACAATACCAAACACGAAAACTAAAACTTTTCTGCTTACATTATAGCCAAAAAGTACAAATAAAATTTAAGCATAATAATCAAAGACTGCCGGGAAATCCATTAAAGCCATACAAAGTAAATGAAAATTAACGAACTAACATTAATTAAATCCATAAAGTAACTAAACAAAAGTTAAGTCGTATCGGCATTTCTAGCTATAAATTTAACATGGAAAAATGTTATTTTATTTTAGGAGTTTTCTTTTTTTTTTTTTTTTGGTGGAAAATCTCAAAGTTATAATTTAACTTCCTTAACTCGAATGAGCGTCACTTTTAAAGGGCAGAGGTTGGAAAGCTGACATTTACTTGACGACTGTCACAAGTTTCTGAAATTCTGCGAGCGTTGGTTTCTTTGACCTTTTGTGCTAAAAATGACTGACCACAGCCAATTTAATCGATCTGGTTTGATATTTTCAAATGACATCTCCTAAAAAAATCAATTAACATTCCCCGAAGATAATCACAAAAGATAGATTTAAAAAAGTGATAATTTAAACATTTTCCACGATTAGTAATTAAACACTTTTTAATTTGTAATGATTAAAAGTATATTTTATTTATTTCGGGTAAACTTCGATTAATCTTGATTGTAAAAGCGAAATCAACTTTTTGGAGCATAGTTTTAACATATGAACAAATTCAAAATCAATAATTTTTCATTTCCTTTCTCAACAAAGAAATCATCGAATTATCGTCATTATTAATTTTCGTATTTAATCGACCTAAACTTAAAGTTGAAACCTTCATCCGCAGCCTTGGCTCTAGGGTGTCTCTGTCTCTGCCTATAAAAAGAATTATCATCCGTGGTAAAATGTGTAAACTGTATTTTACGCAGTTCTTTTTATAGCCTAACTAATTAAATGGAATGTAATTTGACTAATCAAACAAGTTTGCCATGCTGCAAGCTACCAAATAGAAAACAACAACAGCAACAACAAAACAAAAATTATGTTTTATGACATTTTTATGGGCCTCTGCGATTCAAACAGGTATTCTAAGCCGGAGTTGGAGATATTCTAGCGCCCATTAACTATGAAATTTGTTCATATTGAAAAGGTTATAAATCATGCTAATTGCCTAATAAATAAACAAATAAATAAATACCACAAATGACACGCACTATTAAAGCCATTTACTAGACGAATTTAAATAATCATAAATGCCAAAAGTATCTATCAGATAAATTTGAATTTAATTTTAGTTTAACATATCAGCATGATAAAATCAAAATTAAATAAAAACCGATTTTAACCGTTTCGAAGACGTCGAAGAAATAAAATAAAGCAACAACAACATAAACACACACCATTGTTTTAGTCGCAGTCGCAGCGGCAAGCAGCGCCCATTGTCGGCCATTAAAACTCATTAATTCTATTTCGAATGCGAATGCGAGCAAACGAACGAATTTCATTCTCCGCTCATGCGCGAGTCTCAACGCGTTCTTCGCTTCATATTCGAATTTTCGAAATTCGATTTTTACACTTCAGTTTCGAAGGTATCACAAAAATTGATTTCTCCTCTGCATAAACACGAAGAAACGGGTTTTCATTAGCTGCCTCTCTCTCTCTCTCGCGCTCGCCATCTCTTACATGCTCTATTGTCTTAAACGTATTGTGTGTGTGTGCATCTCTTTCGCACGCTGTTAGCAACAACAATGGCTGCTAGTACTCAGCATGTGGTGGTTTGTTTGGCTCAACCGTCGGCAATAAGCGCAGCAGCTCGCAGCTGTTGGATTTTAATTAAAACTTTAAACCGCACCTTTGAGTGCGATCGATGAAGGGCTGCTGCGTTGCTCTGCTCCGCTTTTGCGCTGCGCTGCAATCGCTCGCTTGCTCAGAAGTGCACTTTTATTAGGCTTTGTTTGTTGTTGCTGTGGATCGTTAATTTTCCAATATATTTTTTTAATTATCTCATATTTTGTTCGTATTTGGTATTTATTTCTCCCCTGGCATTCAACAACAACATCGCGCTGCCATAATTCTTTTTTTTCGTTTTCGTTTTTACATACCTTAGAAAAGGGTTAAATGTGGAAGTTTTTTTCAACTGCACAGCCCGCGCACACGTATCGGAGGCATCGCCTAGCTTTTCGCTTGCAGCGACGGAAGCGCGCGTTACATTTACGCCATTTGGCGTGAATGCGTTAATTTTTATTTTTCCTACTGTATTTCTTTTCGTTTTTTTTTCTTGATTGCGCTTTGTGCGTTGGTAAAGTAAACATTTTTTGGTAATTAGCTTTTTGCTTTATTCCGTTAGGAATTGCGCAAATACTCATTAGCGCTGCTGTTGCGTAAATGTGTGCATGTGTGTGCGTATGTGTGTTTCGGGCGGATGTCGCAAGTTGTTTCAAGCATTGCGACGAAAGGCGAAAATCTGCGGAAAATGTGATTTAAGTAATTTATCAGTTCGTGGCTTAAGTCTTTCGTTTTGATTGCACACGAAATTACTTTTTAATGCGTTTGTTTGTATGTAAATTGTGTACACACATACATATGTAGTGAAGTTGTAATTGTTGTTCATAATAATTTATTTAATTAATTTCAAACTTTTTTGCATAATTTAAGACAAATTGTTTTTTATTACATTTATAAAAAATATTAGAATTTTGGTGCTTTGAAGTAAAGATGTTGATATGAGCAGATCTGAACAGATTTGTAAATTCTGTTGATCTGATTTGATTTTTCTTTTGGCAGTAGATTTGAAGAGTGCAACAACTTGTCATGAAGCATACTTGTCATACATTGCTCGGCCTAAATATTTACTTTTTATTTATTTCCATTCATTTTCTAAAACTCTTTATTTAGGAAAACGTTAAGCATGAAAAAACCTTTTTAAAATTAGAAGATAAACCCTAACACGGGCCTTTAAAGTTAAAACTCAAAATAAGTTAGTAACCAATTGAAAAAATTGACTTTATTTATTATAACCAAACGAAAAATAAAATAAAAACGAATTATTTAATTAATTTTTATAAGATGCATAACGAACAACAAAAATTAATTGCGAACGCTTACAACTCAATTACAAAACGCTGTGGAGTTGCATATGCAGCAACGAACGAACAACCGGACAGACAGACCGACGGACAAATGACCGCCGCACTGTTTTATATTATGAATATTCACATTTTTAATGCAATAATTATCTGCTTGAATCCCACATGTTTTAGACGGAGCTAACAACAACAGCAACAACAACAACGACAGCAACAACAGCAGCGGCAACACAAAAAGTGCCTCATATTGGATGAATATTGTTGTTGTTGTTGTTGTCGTTGTTGTGTTGTTTCTGCTGCTGCAAAACACATGTTAAGCCAACGGCCAAACAGCTTTGGGCCTCATGTTCAAAATTCGTTTCGTTCGATGTGGATAAGAAATAATTCAAAAACCAACAAAAACAACAACAAAATATTAAACAGAAAAAATGCTTAAATCTGCGCAAGGAGTGCTTCAGCTTTATTTATGATATTTTTTTTATTTTTTGCTTTTGTTTTTGTAGTTTTTGTTTGACTTGCAATTAAAAATGTTGTTGGCGACTTAATCATTTATCATTTGGCAATTTATTACATTAATTTGCTGGCGCTTTTGTTGCCGCTGTTGTTGCCGCTGTTGTTGCTGTTGCTGTTGTATTTGTTGCTGCTGCCTTCATTATTATTTGGCGTCAGTCAACATTTGCCCACCGGGCGTGTTATCAAGGGTTAAGCGTGGTTAATGAACTTGTTGACTGCTTGCGATATGCGTCCGTCTCGCATGAACAAAAAAAAAAACAACAGCAAAAAAAATTACTGAACAAACTATAAAATTGACTACTTTATTTGGTCGGAATCGAAAAGAAAAATGGTCGACAGCTGCGCGTATCTTGGCTGTTAATTAAATTTGAAATGAGAAAGAAAAAAAAAAAAAGAATCACAATAATGTGGTTACGCTTGCCAAAATTCAAATTCGAATTCAAATTGAGTTTGGCGATTTTATGGATTTATTTATGGTTCCACAAAACAAAACAAAAACACAACAACAACAACAACAACAATACCAGCAACGTGTGTGTACGACTATAGCCAGTAAAATTTATTTAAGCCATATTAACACATTAACATTAAAAGAAACACGTTTCGAGTTGTTTTCCAATTTGAAATACTCGTAAGTCAACTTTTCAGCATTTTTATTGCGCTTAATTAGCAACGCTTTGTTTATACTATTCGATTCGATTCGATTTTATTTGTTAATTTTTGAGAGAAATTTTCGAATTATTTAAATAAACCTGATTTTTTATGACTTCATTTCGAAACTAAAATTAAAAAAACAACAACCACAGTAATGGGATTTTTACAAATTGTTTTTTAAAATTTCGCTTAATTTTGCGAAATAATTAGCCAAAGTCTGAAACGACTTAGGAACAACAATTAAGCCTAATTGCGCTCGTGCTGCCAACAATTAACGCGCACCGTCGCTATTTAAACAAAACAAAAATTTAATAATAGCTTCGCGTTTACGGAGCTTCAATCAACAAACTCATTTGTAGAAAGCTTCGAACTCACCAACATAAGCGCTAAGCATGATTAATGCGCTCGCTTAAATATTTGCTCATCATCCTAACACAGAAAACGCTTCAAATTGCAGCCGTGTCTAGCTTAGTTAATTGTTTTCAATCAGACTTACTGCAGCAGCGTGCTTTAATATCTTATTTTAAAAATAGACGCTCTTAAATTTTGGGTTTTTCGGTTTTACTCCAAAGTGAAACTCAATTTTCACTAATTGAGGCAATTTCACTTTCGTTGCGCGATTTTGTTTGTTTTTTGGTTTCGTTTTTAAATTGGAGCAGTATTTTTTTGTTTAATAATTTAACAAGAAAACAAAATTTTCCATTGGTAAGAATTCTTATTATCAAGTTTGTGTCTTAAATCTTCTGAGTGAAATTTTAACACGCTTGTCAAAATTCCATTTATCAACAGTTTAAACATTCGAGATGAGTCGTTTATTAATTAAGTATAGCATGGAGCATATCTGACTGTCACTTTAAGTTATTTAAATCCATTTTTGTATATATGGCAACTATAACAATTACAAAAGTGTGATTATACCCACTTTTGCCCAAAACCAGTATTTCATTTAAATCAATTAAATTTAATTTTATATTTTTTATTTAATTTTTGTAAGCTGCTATTGTCGTTGTTGCTGTTGTTCTGCGCAAGCAAGAACACAGATTTAATCGCAAGGCTTACAAGTAACAATGACAACATGGCCGCAAAGATTGCTGTAGAGGTATCTCAATGTACCTTCGCGCACAGATTTCTTTCTGCTGTTAGCCAAGGGCGGTGGTGCGCACGTATTTCTGGTTTCGTTGTCGATGCGGATTTAATGTTTACTTCTTCACCTCACCATACAACAATCATTAATTTTCTTTGGGATATTTGCGTTTGCGTTGCTTAATTAAACTTGCAAGCGACAAAGCGCGACATAATGAACTCATTAGGCCTAATGAAGCAAACGAGCATCGAGAACCGCATTTTCAATGTCAGGCAACACTTTTGCTGAAGCGAAACAACAAATTCCAAAAAGCGAAGTTAAAATTAATGAGATTTCGTTAACTTTAGCATCTTAAGAATTTCTTAAATAGTTTTAAGACATTTTTGTGTAATCAGCTTAATACGGTTGCGTGAAAAATCACACGACTCACGTCACGTGGCACGCCTTTTCAATTACCAAAAACAAATTTTCCGGGAATTTTTGCAAATTCTTGTTAAAACAAAAATTTCCGAAAATTTGAAAAGCAGCTTGCTTACTAATACTAATCCAATAAAACTAAAATGCGTGCAACAAAACAAAAGTCAATCATAAATTCACAAAATATTGACTGACTCGGAGGATGACTTTAAGAGCTCAGTCCTGGTTTAGCCTCTTGTTATCCTTGTGCGGTCTTAAGCATAAAAACTTGCGTAATGTGAGGAAAATCGCAAAATCCGCTTAGCAGTGTGAGTTTGTAAACATGGTCAAATGGCAAAACGGCTCAAATAAGTGCCACAAATTTCTGCTTAGCATTTGTAAATTTTCATAATTTTTAACTCGATTAAACCGCAAAGCGTGAAGGAAGAATGTAGTAGAATAAGCAGCACCAACGAGAATCTTTTTCGCAACTGCTATGCATAAAGGGATCAGTGCAAGGACACTCTGCGCCGAAGAAGGTGCAAGTGATTTTTGTTTATTGTTTATTTTCAAACTCGGCAGGATATCGTACACAGACGATTTATGTTTGCATTGTAGAAGCAAAATGTGTATGCAGGATGCGCTTGCAGGATATCTTTGAGAATCAGTTTGTGGTTTTGACACACAGTAAGCGTGCGGCACAGGATACCAAAACTGAAATTAAGAAAATACAAAAATGTCTTACATGCTCGTATCTGTTCCAGAAGCTATTGGCAGCGGGTGTTTTCAATCGTCAATCGCTGCTGCTGTTCCCTTGACTCCAGGCGCATTTACCTGTTTTGGCCAGTTATGTTGGGAATGTCCTTGTGCGCCTCATGGCCTTGATGCAATCATTTTTAAGCGATTACTTTGAACCTAGAATTGTGACCTTCAAAATGTTTTTTTTATTTTGGCGCAATTATGCTTTATCGCAGACGTGTGGCAGTTTTATGAGTTTTAAGTCAGACTTTTGCATTCGAGCAATTAAGTTTTATTAGTTTTATTATTTGATAACATTAGGAACAACAGCTTGGGTGGCTAATTGCTTTGTTTTCAAGTGTAGCATTTCGGAAGCCCTTTGAAAAATTTCTTTTATTGTATTTTTTTTTAAAGTAATTTACTCCAAAAGCATATTTCCGAGTCATACAAGCATATTTTTTTAATGTTGCTGTACAAAATCAAGGTTGAAATTGTATTTCGAAATTTCCGCCTTTAAACGATTAGTCATTGAAAATGGCGGCAGCGTGAGAAACTCCAATTCAAACTCAATTTGAAATCATGAAAATAATGGCTGCCCATAAAGCAGCCCACCTGCACCATGTACATATAAAAGAAAGCTCAATTTGCGGCATTTGCTTCAGAAATTATCACCTCAAGAAAATAATAACAACACAACAACAACAAAAATGAAGATAAAAAATTACACATAAAAACTCCATTTTCAATTAAGCCATGTTTGCTTAGATGACCCGCAACAGTTGATGACTTGGGTTAAATTTGAAAATCACCGCACCACGATCAGCCCAACGAACCACGAGGTCCACAGTTCATTATCTCCACAAGCAGATGCTGTAAATAACAAATACGAGTATATACAGAAAAAAGTGCTGTCTGAAAACTAATTTACGGCTGTGCAGAGAAAAATAAAATAGAAATAAAAATCTCATACCAGAAGAAAATTGAAACAATTTATCAAAACACGCGGTCGGTATCCCACCAAACAAACGCTAATGCGATGCTTTTTCATATGAAGGAACAACAACAACAACTCAAAGAAAGAACGAAAGAACGAAAAAGATATAAATTAGTTACAAAGCAACGACGAAATTATTAGATACTTTCCCACCTCACGAATCCGATTTGAAGATTTGTAGAAAGAAACCTAATAACATTTTAATAACAGCCAAAAGACAAACACAACAACAACGCAACAACGCAACGACGCCACGACGCAACACATAAATAAATTGAAATAAAGAAAAATAAATAATTATCTTTTAGATACGTCGTAGACGCTGAAGAACAACGCCCTCAATTCCAACAAGTTTTCTGTGGATATACAATATATTTATTTAGATACAACGCATATACATCTGTACATATGTATGTATGTATATATGTGCACACATGTCGCTACATATGCACCTATGCGTATGTTTTGTATCTATGTGATGTTTAGAAGATGAGGAAAAGGCAAATTCGAAAACCCTTTTCAACAACAATACAAAAATATCCATTTGAGATTTTTTCCATTAACTTTTCGTGTTTTGTGTGCCTTTATTTCGGTTCTTTCTTCTAAACTAATAAATTTGATTTTTATTATATTTTCTACGCGAAGCTTCAATTTCGGCTCCGATTGGTACACAACACGAAAAATGCAGCCCAGCACGCTGATTGCCAAGCAGCGATATCACATTTATGCCTGCGCGGCAGCGTTTAATCTCTTCCGCCATAAGGCTGAGCTGGTTCCAAGATTTGACTTGGATACCAACTGCATAGCGTAAAATCGTTCAATAGCGTTGAAATGAAAATAGAAAAACAGAAATGAAAGAAAATGGCGTTGGTATACAAGCAAACATATTCTCTGATACAATAGGCAGCGACTTTTATGCTGGTACTTGTAAGTTTCGGCTCATAACGCTGCATGTAATCAGAAGACGCAGTGAACTAGTTTAGAAACAGTCTCTCGAAGGTTCTGCTGATATAATTTTAATAAAAACTCAATTAATTTTTCATGTTTACTGTGTATGAGAATGCACTTTCGTTATGTATGGCTATTTTCCGTTCGAAAGACTTAAGTCACGAACTTTTAAAGTTTTTTTATTAGTTTTTCATATATGTGCTGTAAAAAACTCGAAATTTTGACATATTTAAAAAAACTCTAACATTTCGCGATCGATAATGAAAATCGAAAATTGCGCTAACTACTGTCAGTCAAATTAAAAGCTCGCAGTCAATCACGTCAAATACCACAAATTCCATTTATGAAAGCAAGAAACCTTTAAACTTAATAAATTCAGTTGCCATTGAGCAAGCAACAGTAACAACTGCACAGCAATAGCAACAACTGAGAAAACGCTTAAATAATTATCACCGCGCCAAAGTGTGATATTTAAAGAAAAACGAACAACAACAACAACACCAACAAAAAAAAAACACAAATCGATTTTAAATTAAAGCGCAGTGCGCACAATTACGCTTCGATTGCTCAACAATGAAGTTTACAATTTTACTTGCGACTTAAATCGTTCGAACGAGATGACATGCGCAGCGGACGTGTCGAGGCGCGCGGAAAAGTGTGAATTCATAAAGTACACACACACACACACACACACACACACACACACACACACACACACACACACACACACACACACACATGCACGCTCGTTTTACACAACAACAACAATAACGAAAAAAAATCCAAACCGAAATAATTGCTGCTTTTCGAAATTTATCGATGAAAAATCCAAATGGAAGCCAACTAAGTGAAGCTAAGTGAATAACGCTAAACTAAGCCAAGTCCAACTAAATCGACGGGCATAAATTATCACCTCATTCGCGCAAAGTAATTGATGCCGCGTCAGCATACAGCCACAAGTCGCCAACAGCAGCTGTGCGCAACTGTGTAGCGCAGACGCACAGTACTTAGTTGTATTAGAAATAAATTAATTTAAAAAAAAATTTGCTAGTTTACTTTTAGGCGTAAACGCTTTTAATAGCTTTAAAAGTAGAAATCGGGGTTTAATGCTTAGAAAATAAATTGATTGTTCCCTTTTTCTTGATGCCATTGTTAAGTACCGTGCATTGCGGCAATTGGCCACTTATTCGCCTCGATGCGATGCCATATTTTCCACACAACTTTTCATCATTTTTAACGAATTTGAAAATGTGGTTTTGCCACAAATCGGCAGAGTACGAGTAAACGTCAGCAGCAAAGTCGTCAGCAACAGTGGCAGTTGTTAAAGTCACTCAACGAGCGAACAAGCAAGCTGGCAGCCGGGCAGCCGGGCAGGCAAACGAGCAGCCTATTGCCTGTTGGCCAAGTCAATCAGCTTGTTAGTTCGTAGCTGCTGCTGTTTTGTTGGCGCACGCTCTCGCTAAATGGTCATAAACACGTACTTGCTAATGAGATAGATGAATGCTTTTCCGCCTTTCTGCAGCCAAGTCAATAAGCAATAAATGCGTTTACACTTTAATTTTATCACAGCTCAGCTCAGCTCGGCGTTAGCGTTAGCGTAAATGAAACTTCTTACATACCGTTGGAGCTTCTGTATTTGAATTGCGTATTCAACGTTTTAGCTTTTCAATTATATATAATGTATAAGTATATATATAAAATATGTTCATTCAAATTGTATACATAGTAACAATGCGACGTTTTTTTTAAATTAAGTAATGAGGTTTGCCACCATAAGAAAACTAATTTTTTCCAAAATTGGATTTATCGGTTTTTGCTTAGAACAGAAAAAATAAGAGTTGAGCTAAATTTTTAAACAATTTTTCATTTTTAATACTAGGCGCACATAGAAAGAGAGTAGCACGCAGCCAAATTGAAATGCCGACAATTTCATTCCAACTCACAACAGCAACAACTAACTCCAGTTCTCCACGCATTGTTGTTGTTTTTACTACAAATTTATTCTCCGTTACAAGGAAGATAGAACTTTCGCAAAAGCTTTTTTCAAGAGGGGAAGGAACAAGGCGAACAAAAACAAATCAATTGTGAGTTAATGCGATCTGAAGGAAAGAGAAAGAGAAAAAACCGAAATTAGTTTTTTTCGTTTTTGTCTTACTTAATATTTTGGGCGCCTGGTGGTACGCGTGTTGCAAATTAAATGAACAATTTAAGTTTGTCCTTCAAATGATCGAGATCCATTCTCAAAATTAAATTTTGTCTGGAATTTCAGTTTATAAACTTAAAAATTTAAAGTTGGGAAATACGAAATAAATAGTCACTTTTCTAGAGCTAAGTACTTATCGAACCACCCTCATTAAAAACTTGGTCAGAAATAAAATCGAAGTCAATCTAGCCATGTCTGTCTGTCTAGTAGACCTACAAAACTACTAATGAAAATTGGGAATGATCCAATGAGATCAACGTCCACTTATAATAGAGACTTATGTGCAAAAAAAACACTTTTTTGGTATCACTGAAATGGCGAAGGGTATAAGAGCTTCGGTATAGCCGAAGATAATTTTATGTATCCTTGAGATACAATATTCAATAAAAAAAGTATTTATGCAATCGAATCGGTTTTTGATTTTCAAATTTTGGATTCATATTAAAGACATTTTAAGCTGTAAGCGTAACCACATGGAGTGGTCAGACAAGGTCGTATCTTAAGCAAATTGTATGCTTTCAGAGCTCATTCGAATACTCGCTTTGATAACAGAATTTAATCCTTGCAGTTAACTTTTGTTAATTAAAGGTGCACCAAATCTCCGGGCAACTTTTGTTATTTTGTATTTCCAACGACCTGCCAACAATTTGTACTGCGATTGCTTTTCGCAAAAACGCTTATCGCTTGGTAGCAGCATTTGCAGCGATTGCTTCTATGCAACACAAACACACACACACACGCACACACAGGCACACAATCAAAGAGACAGACAGACAGACAGACATTCATGGTTGCGCACCTCGGCACATTGCGCCCTATCAACACTTTTACTATCTGCGAATTGACTATGAACAGCAACCGCAGCTGACGACGACGACGGCAACATCAACGAACAGCGACAGCGACAACGACGACGACGACGTGAGTCCTTTTTTCACTGGAAAAACGTTGCAAAGCAAAGGAATGTGGCGCGCCGCATTAGCAACTGCTGCCACCGCGCGCAGCGCATAAATTAAATCGCAAATCGTGCCCCGCAAAACGTTTCGCTGTGAACCGCGCTCGCGCACTCGCTTATCTTTCGCGGCCTTTGAACGGGCGTTGATAGTACCACCGACTGCCGACTGCTGACTGCCGCCGCTTCTGCTTCTCACTGCGGCCTGCTGCAATGCGATACGGTGGCGTAGTTTGTACAGCACAAAAAGCGCGCTCATATCATGCCGCGGCGAGGCTAAAGTGCGACGTTCGCCGTCAACAGTTTTGCACCTTTTTGTTTATGTTTTTGTTTTTGTTGTTTTTTTTTTTTGCATTTTAGAAATATGCGCGAAACAGTTCATTATTGTTTGGGAGTTGTGGGGTGGAGGGGAATATGTTGTCTATTGTTGGTGTTTGTGTGAATTGTTGTTGTTGGTGGTATAAAGCGCGTGCTTTATCAGCGCTCACGGAAGCAATGACTCCGCGTAAAGTTCATTTACAGGCGAAAAAAAATTATTAATTGAAATGGTACGAAGGCAAAATTGAATTGCCTTAAACTTTCAAATCGTCGCCGAGCGACTTTAAACCGTCTCAAGCCGAGATTTCAAATGTTCTGACCTTAACTGTTTAATTTTTTGTTTTAATTTAATATAAAAAATTAAATAAATTTAAAATATTCTTAAAGATCAAATTTTATTTTGGATTTTTCTTCGATTTTAGTGACCATTAAAATTTACTTCTCCACGTTTTTTTTTGAATAGTTTAAATTTGTTTCTAATATGTTGTTCTTGTTTTTATATATATTTACTAACTTTTTCCTTTGAAGGTTTATGCATTTGTATCTCTAGACATTATTCAAACTTTCTATAAGTATAATCTAGAATATCATTTTTCAAATACACAATCTGAGAGTTATAAACACGTAATTTTTTTGCAATATGTTCAATTTGTTCTTTAATTGAGAGGATTAAGAGCGATACTAAAGTATCTCAAAATTCGCTGATCTTATCCATTAGATACCAAGCGAAGAATAAAAGCAATTAGCACTTGTTTAAAAAAAAGAAGCTTCGCTTGTGAAGTTAAGGCCAGAATCGAGTGCAGCGGGGCAGGGAGCCCTGCACAAAAGTTCAATGCGGCATAATCAACGTGAACAAACAAGCGTGTTAACAAAGGATACAGACAAAAAAATAATATTAGTAAACACATTTGCGA
Source organism: Suillia variegata (assembly GCA_949127995.1). Classification (NCBI taxonomy): domain Eukaryota; kingdom Metazoa; phylum Arthropoda; class Insecta; order Diptera; family Heleomyzidae; genus Suillia; species Suillia variegata. The sequence continues at coordinate 60,713,525 of OX421842.1, read as the reverse complement.
TATTTCAAAGTACGTAGAAATTCACTTTCGGGAGGAGTTGACGGAGCAGAAATCCGCTGACATGTTCATATACGAGTGTACTATATGCCTTCAGCTCCATGTGGCAAAGCATGAGCTTATAGCTTATGAAAACTTAATTTTGCGCCAGGATTTTCTTATTGAGTTGTGTTAGTCAGTCATTCAGTCGGTCGGTCGGTCGGTGGGTGGGTGGTTGAGTTAGTGAGTGTGGGTGGGTGTGTCACGAGGTCATGTTGCCGATTGGTTTTACAAAATTGTTACAAATCAATTGTTTCACTTAAAGTTCTTGCTCTTGTTGTTGTTGTTGTTGTTGTTGCAATTATTGTTGTTGTAGCAGTAGTGTTTCCAATTCAATTTCAATGAATTTTGAAAATGAGTTGCCTTCCTTAGCTGCATCGCAAATGGTTTCGTTAACGTCAAACGTTGCAGCGCAGCAAATATGCGGCGCCGTTGCCGTCGCCGTCGCTTGCGTCCTGCAATTGCAGCAAATGTCGTGCAGTTAATTTGAAAATTTCAAAATTTGAAATGGAAACGCGCAGTTTGCACTTTTTTGTTGTTGTATTAGACACAGGAACGTCTTTTATTGTTGTTGTGGGTGCAGTTCCTTGTGCTTTGTGCTTTGTCGTCTGGTGTCAATCTATCCTTAAGGGCAAAATTTTATTGTCTGCTAATAAGCGTGGGTGCGGTTGAGAGCACAACAACAATAACAACAACTACATTATTTATTAGTTAGATTGATACTTAGAAAAACAATTTGGGTCAGCACTGACACTGGGCGTGTTGGCCGACACGCTAAGACCGTTTTAATGAAATTGTTTTGTTTTTTACAAACGAAACTAAGTAAAAACTTAAAAAAAATTTTCAAATTATTCATTAAAATTTTATATGAAAAATTTTACAGTTTTTCATTTAATTAAATTTATTTCAAACGGATTCAATTAATAAGATTTATTATAAAACATTGAATGCCAGAATTATACGAAGGGAATTGGAATTTGAAGGTTTGCTCCTGCATTTAATACTCCTCCGAGGAATAAACTAGATTCACAAGTTGAAAAAAAAAAAAATGGCTGTACTTTTGTGTAAATATAAGCAGCTGATTTACGAGACATAAATTAGTAAAATAATCGAGTTATACGAGGCAAAAACGAGCTTCAGTGATTACTGCTAATACTAATATCTATCTTCCAGATATTATTTTCTTTTTCAATATTTAATTTTTTTAATTAAGCATGTTTTTTAAACAATATTTTTTAATCTACACTCTTGTTCATTTTAATACATTTCGCATATGCACTTTTGTCTGTCTTCTACGCGACTTTTCAGATACAATTTAAAGGGTGATTCTTTTTTTTAGCGGAATTCTAATTAAATTTGTAATTCAACTTTCGCTTATCGCACATTTATGTACCTCCCACCTTCCACCTCCTACTTCATTCGCTGCGGCGCGCATTCCATTTGGAATTTATTTGAATCGCCGTAGTTAGTCGTTATCCTGGCGAAGGCATCTGCCTGCCCTGCCCTGCCTCAGCACAGCTTTTTCGCAATTTCCTCAGCGCTGCTGTTGCCACCATCGACTGTTTGCCTCCGCATCCGCTTAGCGTTTGTTGTAAAACACAAAAAAAAGTTTCTTGCGAGGCAACTCTTTTCGTGTTAATATTTCAATTTCTTATCGCAAGCGACGACGCGATGGTTCAAGCGAAATCAATGGAGCGCGCGTTCCTTCGTTCAGTCGTATAAAATCCAGCTGCGACTTTGGCTGCAGCGGTAATTGCATTCACCAGGAAAATCGCTGCTGTTGTTGTTGTACTGTACATTTCAGCTAAAGTTGTGCACACGAACTTTGTGGGCTGGTGTGGCGGCGGGGCAGTTGCAAATGGCGCATAAATTTTCGTTGAGCCGCAATTGAGGCGCGTCATTCGGCAATGGCGAAGACGCGAAGGAGCTGCCGTAGCTGCGATTGCTGAATAAATGCGAAAATGCCAAAGTATCGTTTGGTGCGATACCTTTTCGCAATTCTCATAGGTTTCAAAAAGAAAATGTTTCAACACGTTTTGGTTGTTTCCGCGTTTTAAATAAAATACTTTTGTTGAAAAATCTCGCAGTGTTCCACAAACAAATTATTTGCTATATAATTTAAAATATCGTATTTTCAGTTTGAACGTGGAAGTAGCCTTATTTTATGTTTTAACTTTTTTCACGTGCATTCTTTCAAATCGGTGGGTGTCACCCACATTTTCCACACATGCACTCACACACACACACACACGCACACAAGTACACACATACCAATGGTTATCGCAACGAAATGCTTAAAATGGTTGCTGACACTTGCAGCAGTTGCTACACTTGCAACATGTCGGTATGCTGCTGCCACATCTCTGGCCAAACTGACTGAACTGCCCGAACTGAATGCCTGCCAGCCTCCTTCAGCGTCTTTCGTGTCTTATCTGCGCGCTGCGGTTTCTGCTGTTTGCCTAATTGGAGCACATTAATCCGCGTCGCGGAGTTGTCTTCCTAATGGTCGTCGTCATCGTCGTCAGCGTTGTTGTTGTTGTCGCTGCAACGTTTTGTGTTTTGTATTTTGTTTTTGTATAACAAACGCCCGCATGCATCTCCGCCGCCATTATTTGCTACATAGCGGCAACTGAGTGTGTTCATGTGTGTGTGTGTGTGTGTGTGGAAATGTTGTTCGCAATTGAGAGCAATTAAAATAACGCCGAACGCTGCCGCTTGCAATTAATGAAATCGAATTAAGCGATTTCTCACAAATGTGGCCAGTGCAGATTCCTTTGGATTTTTTCCTCCTCCTCTTCTTCTTCTGTTTTAGGTTGTTTGGAGAAATTACCGCAACAAAGAATTAAAAGTTGAATTACCAAATTAATAACAACAACAACAAGTGCAGCTACAACAACAACATAATGCCAATTTAATTCAAATGTTTTGTCGGCATCGTAAAAATGTTTTTTATATATTCCGAAAATGTGCTAATAAAAAATGCTTCAATTCATTTAAATATTCTTCGTTTTTGTTGTTGTTGTTAATGTTAATGTTTAAACATTCAATTCCAAATAACGAAATAACGAAATAACGAAATAACGACCCACTCGAATGAAATTATTGTATTATAAAGTGTTAAATTGACGATAAACTTGAAACCGAAATTAGCAACAAATTGCAGAAGGAACAAATTTGCTTCGTTCGAATTAAGCGATAATTGAAACAGGTTTCAACCAGTTTTAATTAAGTTAACAAATTTGAGTAGCCAGCCACGCTAAAAATTCAGTTCAGTTTTTTATTTTTCTGAATTCTAAAATTGAAATTGATTTTTCTCGTTATTTGCGTTATTAGCGTTATTCGAGTGTAGCGAGGTGTAAATTGCAGCTATTCTTAGAAGTATCTGCTAAATCGTTTCTCTGTGCGGCAATTGTATCTCTAAATTAGGAACTAAAAATTGCTCTGATGCGAAATTTTTGCTTTTCACTGAAGGCCGCTAAAAAATGTTAAAGTTGTGAAGTTGTGAAGTTCGGGACTGTTTATTAATCACGCGACAAACTAATTTAATTATATATCTCATTGATTATTTTATTATAATAATTTAAAATACTTTTTGTTAAGTTTTTCCATATTAAAATTTTTTTATAATGTGTTCAGATTTGTGAAGATAAGGATTTTTTATTAGTTATGCCACAAGTTTCTTTTAATTTTAATTAATTTATTTATGTATTAAATATGTAAAGTTTAAATAATTTAGTGTGGATTTATTTATTAATAACAAGAAATTATATAAATTCTTAACTAAACTTTTACTTAACAATGAATGCAGGATTTGTATCTATTTAAGCTGTTTTCTAATTTGATATAAAATTTTTCATAAATCGTTAAATTAATTTGTTTTTACTTAAATTAAAAAACAAACATTTTAAGATAAATCAAGAAGCGACTGAGTGCAAACGAACATTTTCTTTATTAAATTTAAACCGTTTGTTGTATTTATAAAAAATCATTCTTGAGTGGAGATTTAATTAAAAGTTAAATTATTAAAAAAATTAAATATTTTTTTTCGAATTATTTCATTCACAGCATTTAATAAGGAAAAGTGAAAACAACCCAAGTCCATTATTGCTTATAAGTAAAAAACAATAACAGCAACAACAATTGCTGATGTCCATGAAATTGTATGACGTTTTAAATTACATATCACAACAACAACAACAACAAAAAACAAACAAAAATTGTTTTCAACGCTTCTTGCAAGCTTTTCCAATTTAATCTGGTAATACGCGCACTCAATCAGTTTGAATCGATGATTTGAATTGATTTATATGCGCAGTCGAAGTAGCCAAACAACAACAACAACGAAAAAAAATCAATGCTGCAAATAATAACAACAATAATAATGATGTATTGACAATATGCAACATACAACGTGCAACAGCAACAACAGCGTGCAACATAATAATACACTCAGCAAGTTGGTAAAATCAACGCAAAATACGCGCTCGGAATTCAGTTGCTGCATGCGGCAAATGCGCCAAGCCAAGCCAAGCGGACGAACAAACAAACGAATGAACGAACGATCGAACGTATGACCGGGCTGGCAACAAGTATTTATGTAGATGCAGATGGAAATGTTGATTGGATGCTTGTTGTTGTTGTTGTTGTTGCTATTGCTGCTGTTGTCCGTGTCGAGGACCACACACGACGATCGCGCATTTTTGCCCGTAAAACAAGATTTAAATGAGTCTGGGGCAGTGGCGGCAGTTGAGGCGCGCTGGGGGCTGAAGTGCGGCGCAGAAAACGGAAATCGCATTGTCTCTCACGGTTCTGAATTTCAGGCGAAAGAAAGGGTGCTCACTGCTGCTCGCTGCTGCTGCTGTCGTTGTAGGCTGCTTCTTAATTCTTTTCGCAAGAATTCTGCGTGTGGATTCTTCTGGCGGCATTATCGGAATTTCTTAAATACCTTTGGCACCTTTTCTGATGTCGTTGGATCGTTCATCGTTCATCGTTCGTTGTTCGTTCTGTTGCCCATCATGGCATCTATTTATCAGCGCTCAACACTTTTCTTTGGCCGCGACCAAATAGCTTTTCAATAGCACATTGGTTGATTTAAAACAAAAACAAAAACAAAGCCAAGTAATTCTATAATTTATTAATTAATTCTTTTCGCCATATTTGGAGAACATTTTTTAATCAAAAGTTAAGATTACAATTTTATTTTAAAATTGTTTTGACATTTTTCAGCTTCTGGGTTGGGGAAGGGGGGGGGGTAATTTCATCAGATATAAAGGCTAAATTGCAAATCTTGCGGATAGTCTTACATACCGACGCACAGTGTTGAAATAAGAAGGATCACGACTGATTTTTAAATTTCTCGCGCCTTAATAACCTGGGGTACTCCAGGTACTTTAAACGAGAGTCCTTGAAACAACTTCAATGAAAGTTGTTTATCTTTTTATGTTCAGAAGTTATAAGTCAAAAATTAAATTTCAAACGCTTCATTCCGATACGTAGCACAAACGTGTCCAGTGCACGCCGACGACCAATAGCCCGCTTAAACGTAAATTATGACAGAAAATAGACAACAAACAACAACAGCAACTGCTGCCCCTTTAGAGGAGAGGAGAGGAGAGTAGAGTAGAGGAGCCTACAACAAAGCATTGAACAACCACAACAACAAAAAGTGAATTTCCATTTAGGACTACGTGCGATAAGAACGTCGTCGTCGGTGAAAAGAGAAGTGCCGACAAAGTGTTCCAAACCAATTCGTAGATCGCGGCTGCTGGCTGCGACAGGACATTAGTGTCACGCTTAACAAGACCGCAAAATGCAACACGACGACGATGCTGCCTGACCAGGCGTGGCAGGCAGGCAGCGCGTGATTTAATGTACTGCGCAGCTATTGTGCCACTTCAGCAGGGGTTATCAGCTGCAGCGCGGTGCAACAAGTGAAGTTGAGATCGGTTCTTGTTTGGAATGGGTTTCGATCGGTGTCGAACCTCTTATCGGAGCTGCATCAACCTGTTGTTGTGGTGTCATTTTTCATGGGATTTATTTCACTTTTGTTCGGATGCATGCGACGTTTGCTGCATTGCTCGACATTAATTTCATTTCGTGGGGAGCTGAGCTGCTTGCTTATCCGTTTTGTTAATTCGCTGCTGTGGTTAATTTTCTTTCAAAGTGGTTTTTTAATGGTTTCGATAAGGCCGGCTGCGAGGTGTGTGCGGGACACACAAGTCGCTGAAAAGTGATGAGTAGAAAAAACTCATATACTCGTAAATTGAATTAGAATATAAGAGGCGAAACGAAGAACCACATCGATGTATAAAGCTATTTTTCCAATTAAAACAACAACATTCTATCTATCAGGAAATACACATTTCATCCTAATCCTGATCTTAGAAATTAATCCATTAACCTTTTAGATTTTAGTGCAATATCAAACATCACGCCTTGCCACCTTGGAAACTTTCAACACGATCCACATAAAACATGCTCATAATCGTCAGCGACAACAACAAGAACAACACTATAAACAACAAAACTCTTTTGCCGCTTTTAATCCTAATTTGCCACGTAGTTTACTATGTAAGCTGCTAAAGAATTACTTATGTGACCCGTCAAAAATCGCTACCGTGGATCATAAAATATTTTTTTGATTTACGAACGAACGAACGAACCACTCAAAGTAGTACAAAAAGCCGCCACCGCCGCCGTCGCCACCGAAAGCAGCTACTACCACCACAAGCGAGTTCGACATCGACATCGACTTCGAGACAACACCAAACAAAGCCGTTAAAAATTGAAGGAATTAGCGTCTTAATACAATTACGGCCTCACGAAGAGAGTACCGCAACAATAGGAAACTTCTAGGAAGTCGCTTAAAGTTGCGCGCGCTCACATCGAACGCAGAAACGCGCTGCCATAAACATCGGAAATTTGAAGCGTGGAACTGATTGATTTGTGACTGAAATGACTGCAAAGACTGGTTCAGTGTATGTGTGTGTGTGTGTTTGTGTGTTGTTACTCGCAGCAGCACCGCCAAGTAGCACTATGAGAAAGACATTATTCCCAGTACGTGACCCTCAACTTGAAAAAGTCTGATCGCCGATCAAGGTGAAGAAAAGATGACATTGAACGGCCACCGAAATTACTCAAAAAAAAACAAAAAACAAAAACAAAATACAGAAAATAACTCCAATTGACAGAGCAACATTTCTATTCGAAGACAATCGCTCAGAGAATAGAAAGTCAAACGGCACACGCCGCGATCATAAATTGACAACAATGAAGTGCCACAAAAGATGTCCCAAATTGACTGTCATAAGTTCGGAGTTACATCTACCCGGAATATCGTTATGAAACATGCACAAACATATTTAAGCGGCCAAGCAGAGGCAGCGCTCTGCTTGGCCTTGTTTGTTGTGTCGACTGCAGAGCGACTAGATGCACTGCACTGAGCACTTATAAACGTAAAATGTCACAATCCCAATGACAGAAGTCAATGTCAGGCCAAATGACAGACAATTAAATTTATCGCACGCGCATACCGGGAACTAAATGCTCCTATGCTGAGAGTTAGTCACAGCCCGAATAGACGAATAGGCGAATAGAATAATGCAGAACGATCTGCGAACGAAATCTTAACGACACACACACATAGAGACAATGTGACAGTGCAGCTACTACTGTCGAATGTCGAAGAAGGTAGCCAACATAGCGTCCTTGAGCTGGCCATGCGCACGCGTGCCGCTTTGTGAGCGTCCTCATTGTTGTGAGTTAGTCTCATTTGCGATATGCTGGGCAGTTAGTTAGACGTCGGTTGGAAGGTTACTTGCATCAAGCTTAACTTCTAAGTGTCTTAGAATGTACGCGTGGCATGTTGCGAAGCAGTTCTAATGGCTGTCGATCATTATTGTAAGTGACACACGCATATCGAATGGTCGTCAAGGCAACCATGGACAACAGTGGCCATATCACGATGACAGCAGGAGCAGCATCTTCAGTAATCACCGTTGTCCAAGTTTTTCAATAAATTAACAAACGATCAGGGCAGCCAGCCCTTGAGCTGTATTGCATTCGATGCGGAGTATCATGGACGACGACAATTCTAAAGTCCGACTGCAATGATGTACTCGTGCGCAAAAAGGAGTCGGCAACCTTGAATGGGGCGCTCACAGTTGTTGTCAAGGCGACGCACGTTAGTCCACATCAAAATTATTTTAAAAAGTACACATCATCGAGGTTTCTCCGTCCTGTTTATAAAGTGAATCTATGCTTTTCGAAATGGCAGCCATGGCATGGTGAACAACAACTCCAACAGACAAGCAACAAAATGCATGTTGGTATTTTTGTACTGCTCACTCACTTTCGAACTGAATATCCTTGTCAGAGCTTCACTTGTTTCTCGTGTTCACCACGACGTACTCGTATGTACACCAAATACTAACTCCTCAGTTTATCGGCAAATCCTCCAATTGTACCGAATTGAAGTGCATCATCGTTAAATATAAGCAGCAGAATAAGCAGCAGAAGGCGGCCATAAAGCCTCCCCAAATGATGTTGTTGTGCACACAGGCAGTGCATGTGAATCGATGCGTCTAATCAGCCACCATAAGTAGTGCTCATCCAACCAGCCGCCAGCCGATGTGCGATCCGTTTCGCTCCTCACTGAACTTAGAATGCGGTTTGGCGAACGGAATGAGCATGTTTCGCCAACTGTTAACAACGTTCTGCCGCTCCATATTTGTTGTGTCGTTGACAGGTTTTTCGATTATCAAGTGAAGTAGTCGTTTAGCTAAGCCGTTCGTATGGCCACTTGCTCGCTTGCTGGCTTGCTCGCTGGCTGGCTTGAGTGAGTTTGCTAAATTGTTGTGGAAATTGTTTAGCATAGTTTATGGTTGTCAGTGATTAATATGAGCATTCCTTGTTCGAAATAGTTTTGCTTGAGATTTTATCGGAATTACTTAGTTACTCTGGTACAAGTTGTAATAAGTAGTTAAGTGACTTCCTAAAGAACCACAACACACGGCTAAAGCATTATTGATTCGATTTGATTTTGTCTTTGGCAATTGAATTCACATTTTTGCGATGCGATAAGTCTGTACACTGAGCGAAACTTTTGTTACTTGAATTATTCAAAAGATATTAAATCTTCTAAAAATTATTCCTTATAAATTATTAAGCATTTTTTTTAATACGAAAATATTGTACCTGACCCAATACTTTTTCCCTTTTAATCCTGCTTCACTTAAAGAAGTTATTCTATTCTAAAGTGTTAAACAACATTTATGAATTGTTGTCAATGGTATCATCAGCAACTAAGTGCAGTTGATCACTTGCATTTAAATCAACATCATTACTTTTGATTATACAAGAATGCAAATACACACACGCTTACTAAATGTTTAAATGTGCCACAGTTTCCAACTCTTCATAAATTCCACTTATTTAGAACGCTTCATCCAAAAGTGTTTCATGTTGGTAATGATGATGATCATCAACTCCTGCTGCACATGTCGTAAAATCAATGCTCAAAACAAAGTTCATGCATAAAAGTAATAAACGCAAAAATTCCATTATTTCATACCGGAGCCAGCTCCAAAGCAATTCATGGCAATTGTAAGTCCTCTCCAAATCGACTCAAAACCCTTAAAGTCTGCCTTAACTACAAGAATCAAGCCAGTCAGCCAGGCAGTCAGTCAGCCAGCCAGGCAGCCAGCCAGCCAGAAAGCATCCCAACGAACAACTAACGAACGAACCAAGCTACAAACATGCCTGAGATTTTTCCATCAGCGTCTGCAGTTGACAGGTCCAAGGACTCGACAAACATACATATACGATGTGTACATACATATGCACCAGTGCCAAAATGCAGATGAGGCTCTTCTGAACGGTGGAAAATGCGCCTCGAAACAAATTCGTAACAAACCAATGACCTTCTTTCGTGCTTGTTTGCACTTTTCACAGAACCAAACCAAACCAAACCGAACTGAACTGAACTGATCCCTCACGCCTTTCAAAATGTTTTGCGTTGTGTTGTGTTGTCCTAAAGCACACATACACACGTACACACGTTCAGAGTGAAACAAATGGTCAGAGCTGGAATAAAGCCAACTCCTGTCTTGGGTATTCCTTTTTTTTTATTTTGAGATGTTACCTGAGGAACTTACGTTGGGGCTTCTAATTGTGACTTTATTCGCGCATTTATTTTGCAGCCGCAACACCATCATCATTCACAACATCATCCACAACAACATTATCATCATTAGCCACATCGACAACATCATTATCATCATCACCAGCAACAGCAACAGCAGCAGCAGCAGCAGCAGCATAAAGAACAGTCGCAGCAGCATCCGTCCTTCGTGTCTGCGTGTCTGGGCTTTTAAGTCTCATCAACTTGGGTGGTCTCGAACAAATGTGCGCGGCGGCGGCGCATCTTCAAAAGCGACTCAAACATTCGCACAAACACCGTCAGCACAACGACCAAACCCAGCCGAACAGCATCGCGTCGCATCGCATCGCATCGACAATTCGCAGCAACGTTGATCGAACAAAGCTCAACTCAAGCGTCCCACAGAATGACGACGGCAGGCGGCTGGTAATATGTTGGATGCCGTGGCGCGTACTACACCAAATGATCGTTGAAAATTCTGCGGAACAGTGTTTCGCTGGAATTTGCAAATGAGTTGCGTCCGAAGCAACGAGACGATTTTCGATGACTTTCGGTGAGTTTAACTTAAATAATAAATTTAGCTTCTTATAGTACTTACGAAACAACAACAACAACAACATCGATTGGAATAGCACAGGACTTGCTTGCTGTGAACGATTGTGCACACAAAGGAGACATTTGGGAGTCTTCAACGATGGACGACGGACGTCGGACAACCCAGACTATTAGCAAACGAGTGCAGGAACACGACAGCAGCAGCATCAAACAAGACGAGTCGAGACGAGACGAGACGAGGTGCTGCGAGAAAGATGGATACGGAGACAACGACGACGATGTAATCTGAAACTAATAAGCTTTGATGTGCGCAGATGCAGAGCCAACTTAGCGCAGCCAAATGGATACCAACTGCAGCAGGTAACGACATAGCCAAGTGAAATTGGTAAGTAGCGTTAATAGCGAGGGTTAGGGAATAATGTGTTGGTTACTCTTTGGCGATCGAGAGGAGGTTCTATTGGCAGTAGGCAGTAGGTTTAGTTATCCAAATATCATATTGTTGCTTCGAGTTGTCTTGATGTAGCACTATGAACGACTAAGTTGTGGTCTGCTGAATGTAACCGTGTCTACCGTGTTTAACCTAACCAGTCGTCGACGCTTTGTCTGTTGGTTTGACGACTGCGCCAGAATCCTGCCCGCCTGGCCTGTCCTGGCATTGGGCGATGTTTTCTTTGCGAAAGCCGAGGTTAATAAATGTGCTGTTTGTAAAAATTTATTGAAATTAATCATCATTGCGAATGAACGGACATGAACGCGATGTGGCATTGTCCCTTTGAAGAAGTTCCTTGGCGCAGTGCTCTGTGTAATAACCAGCGACTGAGCCTATGTAGCGCATACGAGTAATGGGTTACGGGCTATGGCGCATTAAAGACTTCAGCGTCATCTCATTGTGGTCATTTGTTGAATTGTCTTTGGTAACGAGACGCGTTGGTATTTTTTTTCTTGTTCTTTAAGCGTTGGTAAGTGCTTTGAGTCGGCTGGTAATAAGTATTTATTTCGATTTGATTAATGACAAACGAATTTGTGCTTGCAAGCCAACAACAAATATTAAACCGTGGCTTGGCAACACTTTTCGGAGTATCTAGCGATGTGTACCCAAGTGCTATTAATCACTGCCAAAGTCATCGGACTATTTAACAATCCACCCTAGCTCCCAGCGCCGCCATTTGCTGACAACTTAAGCGAATTGACCTCAACTTCACGGCGGTCAAATCAATATAGAACGCCCCCAATATGCCTCCTTTTCATCAACTTCGATGACAACGATGACGACGACGACTTTCAAATCATTTCTAATTGCAAGACAATTGGGAAAGCAAACAAATCAACATTTACAGTTAATTAAGGTCCGGTCCGTTCACGAGTCGCTGCGGAAAAGCACCGAAGAGAGAATAGCGTGGCACGGCGTGGCGTGGCATGATGGCTTGGGTTGTTGTGTGTGTTAAATGGTCTAAGCAAATAACCACTTTTCCGATTGCGATTGGTTTTGTGTGCATTTCTAATTCCATGCGACCAAGCGTCGTTTGGCCGGTCGGTCGGTCGGTCGGTCGGTTGCTCTGGACGTACATACTCGTACTCATATAGTAAATTGCCACGCGAAACCTGGACTGGCTTCGCTGGCTAGCTGGCCCGGCATGGTGGGTCTCTGTTCTCTGCTTCTTCGGTCGGTCGGTCGATCGCTTCGTGGCAATGGGTTTCGCTTGCTGTGAGCGCTGCAACTTCGACGCTTTGCATGTTGACTGTTGGGAAAATTGATGGTCGAACGACAAGACAAGCCTTTGCGAACGTTATGGCTGCTTGCACGCTTTTAGCCGTGTTTTCCGATTTTTTTCCTTCCTATTTGTGTTGTTTTTTTTCTGTCTCTTTCGTAGCGCTTTAATCATAAAAGCCGATAATAGTTTTTATGCATTTATTGGCATGTAAATTGGTTTATTGGAAAATTAAGAGTTGGCATTTAAAAGTTAATTGGTAAAACAAAGTGAATTTGCGGTCACATGCAATGGGAATCGTCGTGGTTCTGTAAGAGGTAGAAAGGGGGAGGTAAATCGAAGATGAGGTGTGAATGGAGCGAAACAAAAGTATAATTTACAAAAAACGAATTTCTTGTCTAAGCATTCATTTCGTGTGGTAAATTTTTGTTTGAGATATATTTGAAGCAGACATGGTAAAACAACAACAAATCAATATTGTAGAAAATTTACTTTGTTTTCGCTACAGTGGCGAGTCGCTTGATTTTTGACTTAGAAACATTCCACGGTATGGCAAAGAAATACATTCATACAGAGTAGCTACATATGAGTTGCGTCCCAAGAATATAAAAAATGGTAAAAAGTTTTCATATTAATTAATTAATGTATCGTATAGATTTATTAAATTAAAGTTTACATCGTGATATTTCAGTTTCGAGTCATTCAATGACAATTTTCCTTATTGTATTTGTAGAGTTTTAGCCATCGCGCCAAATAGAGTTTCAGCGCAGCAGTAATCAGCCTATGTAAATATCATAATTAGAGGAAAATAATGTAATTTCGTACAGCGCGAAGTCTCGGTCTGGTATGAGCGTCAGTAACCGTCGGAGTACGCCTCTTTTATATCTCGTGTAATTTATCATTTTCATTTCGAATTGATAACAGTGAAGCGCAAATTTATTCCGCCCAGCCTTTAGTACGGAGACGCGAGTCGAGTCTACGTCGCTGAGTACGAGTATCTGAGTATCTGATAGGTTTTTGTCATGGTACGCTGAGTGCAGGTTCTCCTCGCTTACGCTAATTTCAGCTGTTGTACAATTTAATTTCAGCATTCGTACTATAGAAGCCAACTTAGTTGGTAGGTCGTCGTCGTCTGTGCGAGAGTATCTCTACAGCTAAGTGTGGCTTTTATTTAATTTGTTAGCAGCGCCACCTGAGTAAAACGTTTTCGGATTAAAAGCATTTTGACCAGATACCAAACCGAATATAATTGCCATAAATTATGAGCAACATTTTCATTACTTATACATATACAAAAGGCGATTTGTTCAGAAGCAAAAAATTGTTTATTAAAACTTGTCATTAATTAAAGAGTAAGTTGAAGTGGAGGAGGGGAGGATTACTCGCACCACTGATAGTAACTTGAAGTTATGCTATCGGTGTGCGTATCTGTGTAGGAAGGCTGCCATCAATGGGCAAAGGTGCAAATTGACAGTTCGCTAAACTAACTGAAATTGTCTGTTATTATAACTTATCCAGAAATTGCATGAGTGAGTGTCAGGGATATTTAAAAGAGCCCTTCGCGATGAGGGTGGAGATTCAAACCTTCCATTAAAAACCGATTACTGAATTTATGAATTACATCTGATAACAAATTCGTAAACTAATTCAAATTAAATAATATATTAAAAAAAATATTTTATTTGTTTTATTTATTTTATACCAGTGGAAAATTTATAAAATGTGTTCTTAAATTATATCAAGAATAATAGTCTTATGCATTTAACATATTTCGGTTCCATTTCATTCTTTTAATTGAGTAAATCTTCACGCTCACTTAGTGTTAACGTTGAGACCCACTTCTGCCCGTTAAAAGCCGCATTTTACAGCCACACACATTTGCGCTTAGTTTCTTTCGCTTATTGGCTTTTTTAATTTGCGGCGTATTTTGCAAATATGACACTTGTTGACTGCGTCTGTGCGCGCAGCTGGAAACGTATTAGTCCGCGTGTGACTTCTTTAAACTTGGCAATCGCAGCCTTAAGCTTCAGGCTAATGCGCTCGCCGCGCGTGGGTTTACGCAGAAGCCTCAAATTAAACCGGTCGCAAAGGCAGTTGCCGCACTCTCTAACACGGCCAACGACAGAACATTTAAAATATTAAAAAAAAGTCAATGCGGTTAATTTTACGCATGCAGTTAATTTGCCTGACGACACGGATGCGTTTTACCCGCGCACTCTGGCCGCGGCTTAGAACCGCTTAAGTTGCGTTTAATGCGCCGCGCAGCCACAAAGTTCTGTGCACATGTGTTAGTGCGTTTAAGCAGCGACTTTCTGCCGTTGAGTTGAGTTGGTGTGAAATTAGCGGACGCTCGCTTTTTTATGTATTCGAAAATCTTGAGGAAATTCGCTGAACAACATAAAATAGAAATGCATTAAAAAACTAACTGAATTATTAAAGTGATTCTTAAGAATGTTTTCTTTGCCTTAAATTTGTTCAGTTAACATTTGTCTTTAGTAAAGTATATTTGTATTACAAAAATATTGTTTAAAAAAATCGAAATAATTCGATAAAAGTTATTCGAAGTTTTCCTCAACTTCGTTTGCACTGCATTATCGGCACTCTCCAACTTCCACATTCAACATAGCATAAACTCTCCACACTCTTCACAATTGATTTCATTCGAAATGTCGAACACAGTAGGGGAAATGTTCGAAAATTCGAACATTGCCTGGGGTGGTTGCAGAATTAAAGCCTAAAACAGGTTATACAACAAAAGCAACAAGAGGAAAATTAATACAAAAATGACAATAAAAACAATAACAAAAACCCGAAACAATAAAAAATGTTAATAACAACAAAAGAGGGCTCCAGTGCAACCGAGAACCTGTTTCCCCAGGCAATTAGGCCAGACTGACATGAACAACTGGAAACGATGAAACTGTATGCAGCAAATGCTGCATGCGCCGCTGTGAACTGTTCTCAACAACAGCTGCTCCAGCACTGCAGCGAGCAGCAACGTGCAGCAGCATAGATGAGCAAAACGATTGCTGACGGATGTCGTCGTTGTCGTCGTTGGTTGGCAGTTACAAGATGCAGGCGAAGGCGGAGCCAAAGTGCCAGGCCAGATGCTCGCTTGTCTCTGCTCTTCGGATGTGGTGGTATTTCGATACATAAAGCGCGCGCATGCAACGAAGTAGATGTGCCGCAGGTAGAGCCAAGGATCTGCATCTGCGCCGTTCTTCATTTACTATGGAACGCATTTTGTGTATGTGCGAGTACCCTGCTCTGCTCTGCTCTGCCGCATCTTGTCTCTTGTGCTATGATGGAATTATCAGTTTTATTTATGGCTTATTTTTAATTCAATTACATATTTAGGCAAACAGCTTGCTCGACAGAACGACAAGCAGACGGACAGACAACAGATGCTGTTGTTGTTTTTGTTGTTTCTCGTTATGTGCAAACAAAAATGTTTCAATTTATCAAAAGTTTCCATTTTAAATGTTAATTTAGTCTTATTGCAATATTTTATAAGTTGATTCGAAATATTTTATCGATTGTGATTAATAAAAATTCTTGGATTCTTAAAATGCCAACCGAAATTTTATATGATTCCGATGCGGATGTCTGAAGCGAATGTGATGCGGACTTTTTTACTTACATAATAATATATTCGGATTTTCGCTATCGCTATATGTCAAATGTAATAAAAAAGTTCTTATATCGATCGCCCGGAAAGTAAATATTTATAGTTGATACTTTTCGAATTCCTTATGAAATTTGATTCTTGTTCTTCAAGGCAAATATTTTTGCTTAAAAATTGTATATGAGATTCAATTACAGATAAATCCATAGAGATATGATATGAGAGACAAGATATGAATATTTCTATATTTTGATTTGAAATTTTAGCGATGTTTGAAAACTAGTTTTTGTATTTAGAGGATTTTGATATTTAAATACATAATTTTAGGCGATTCAAAAAGTATTCATAAGAATTTAGTTCGGATTCAAATTAAGGCCCTAAGAAATATATCGATTTTAAAAAAATATTAGAAGATTTTTTTTAATTCTGAGTATAAGGTCAGATTATCCTTTACTAAATTAACGCATCAAGGGATACATATTTCCGAACTTGTATTTATCGGTTTTTGATTTGAAGTTTTTTATATGTAATTTAAGTGTGCTTATAAAATAGGTAAATGGTATGAAAAGAAAATCCAATACTATAAGTATATAAATTATTTTTTATAAGTTATGTTATGTCAATGATAATACAAGAATTAAGGTAATAATAAAAGTGATAACTTAAAAGAAAGAATAGTTTAAGAGTTTTGTTTCTGCCTGTGAAGGAGTGGTCCACTCTAATCTAACAAAACTTTAAATTAAACTTTTCAACATGACGTGGATTTAGTTGAACAAAAGCAACGCGTGTCCGTCCGTACCAATAATGTTGCACATAATTGCATTCCCTTATCTTTTATCATAGCTTCACATATTTTTTCCATTATAGTTATTATTTTTTTATTTTGTTGTTGTTGTTGTTGTTGTTATTGTTGTTTTATTGCAGCACACATCCGAAGCGTCCACCTTAAATTAAGCAGTAGAAATTATCGATGAAAATTATTGAGACCCAATCAACTTTCAATATTTATGCTTGAAAGGCCATAAAAATAGACGCCTTCACAGTTAACCCATCGTCCAAACAACCAAGCTTCATCAATGTGGCGAACAACAACAAAACACAACAACATATAAAAAAATATTTAAAAAAAAAATTGCATTTTGGCAAAACGCCAAACCGTGCGCAACAAATTGAACACAACTTCATCATAATCAGCGAGGCGGCCTGGACCATGCAACAACAACAACCATATCTACAACAACTGCCAACAGTACACACACACACACACACACACTTATATACTCGTATACACAATCTGCACAGAGAAAAGTGAGGTTAAACGCTGGTTAAGTTATTTTACGTGCTGCAATGCAACCCTGGCATTATAACAAACGAACGCACAGTACTGTGGTTCACAAAAAAAAACAAAATCCAAGAGAATTTGGTGTTATGCTTAAGGTAATTCGTAAAAATATATTCAGCTTTTGTTAAAACATAAGAATGGAATTAATAACGAGTACAAACAGTTTAAATCTTTTATTATTTACATGGGCAATTAATTTCCTTTTTAAGGGCGTGTTCATTAAATACGTGATCAAAGGTATAGGAAGATTTGCCATTCTTAATACTACGGTTGATCATATAAGTCCTTATAATTACGTTATTATTTTTTGGCTGTCATTGAGTTGAGGGAGAGTCGATATGCGAGTTCGTGTGCTAATTTTTCATGTCAAAACTATCACTAGAGATGGACAGTGATGGAATTACTTCAAAAATATTCGAACATTACAAAAACGAAATCCAAATAGACGCAATGGTCCGACGTTGAAATCGTCGTTTGACTTTTGTTCCAGTCTTTTATACCCATAAAAGTTCTGTGGTATTTCGAGCGAAAAAACTTCGTCTACGATTGAAGTCGAATGATGATGAGGTCTGAGGACGCTGGCTGCTGATGCTGATGTGTGCGATTACAAGCCACAAGTGCGCGCGCGCTCATATCTCCTCGTCTCCGTGTCTCCTGCCCCCGACCCAACCGTCTTCAGACTCACGGAAAAACGAATTGGCGTGCGCGCATGCGCAATTGCCATAATTTAAGCAACGCCAAGCGCAAGCAAAAACAACGCAGCTGGCTGGCTGGCTGCAATAGGAAAAGAAGACAAGATGGGGAGGAGAGTGGAGCGGAGCGGGGGGGGACACTTATAACCTCAGGGAAATGATGTGAAAATTGTGGAACACCAACAACATCAAGTCATGGTGTTGCTTACAAGTGGCGAGGACACAAACATTATGTGGTGGGGGGTGGGAGGCGTTTGGTACTACAAGCGGAAAATAAGATAAGAGGTTAAGCAGTCTTCTCGTCGTCGTATTTTGTTGGCCTGGCCTTTTGTTAATATTTGTTTTAAAGATCGCATAAACAAATCGTAAATTGTTATTAACGTTTTTGATTTGTGCAAGTGCCGAGCTAAGACTCTGCGCCCTCTGCGAGCAGATCTGCGCATGCGCATGCGCCAGCGCGCAAAATTGATTGGAATTGTGTTTGTGGGCGTGTTGGCAAACGGTGATGCGGATTATGGTTTATGGACTTTTCTTGTTTTGTTTTTGCTTAGCGTTTAGAAAGTATTTTATTGTATTTTATTTTATTTATTTATTTCTTGCGTGGTTGACTTTTGATGGCCATAAATTATGATCGAAATTGCAGGCAAAACGCTTAAGAACATTAATCAAGTAAAAATAAACAATTGCTTGAAGAGTTCTCCTCGTTTGTGATTTAGATCTTGCGCGCAAGGTCTCAATAATCATCTTGATTGCTGAACTAAGCTGAGTTTAACTGCAATCTGGCATCATTGCAAAATTCAACTGATGTCGGGCTCGCACGCATACAAAAGCGATCTGAGTTTGGCATTTTGGAGTCCATCAAAAGTTTCCATTTAACGCTCAATCGACATTTGAGGCAATAACGTTTAATTGATTTGATAGCACCAACAAAAACAACAACAACAACGCAATGACATCTTGTTACAATTTTTATTCGCAACTTAAACTTCAAACCAACAAAATTCTCACTTGAATTAAACTAAAACGCTTATGAAGATAGCGCTATTAAAATTTTAATTTGTTCATATATATCTTAAAAGTCTGCATAGTTTTAAACAAAATTGTTTTTCAAATAAGTCAAATAACTGAATTTTTAAGAAAATTTGATCCTCACAATATTTTAGTTAAAAATCAAGAAATCCTCTTTAATAGTTTCAATATAACGCCAGATTCTGAAATGAGGCAACTGGGAGGTTGTAACCTTAAAATTTTCAAAATTTTTTAATCTTGTTTAGAAACTGCAAAATAAATAAATCAGTTTTAATTAAAAGAGAAAAATATATAATAATATTTTTGTTCGGTTTCAAAATAAATAAAAATAAAGAGGTCACAAGGTTTTAAGGCCTAAAAAATTTCAAAACGTAAACTCTTCCAAATAAATTACTAATTAGAAGCTTAGTTTAGAGTTATTAAAAAAGAAATAATTGAAAATAGATCAATAACTTTTTTTCATTTCTTGGATCTAAGTCCAAAATTTGATGCATCCGTAAGTCATAAGTAAGTTAAGTAAATTCAGTTAAACTAATTTAACGGCACACTACAATTGCGATTATTTTGGGACGATACTCTTTCATAATCACATAATCATTTCTTCTTCATCGCTGCTCAGAGTAACTTCAAAACGAAACTCATTTGCTTTTCGAGGAGTTCATTTTGTATAAATTATCTTCACCTAATACTCGGACTCGGCCTCGTTCTGGTATCTCGCCAACAGTTCGAACAAATTGAATTTATGCTTCCAATCAACGCGGACCACAACCTGGCGTGCCCTCCACCTACCACCACGTCAACCCGGCTTGAACCACCTGAGATCGCAACGCCACAAGAACAGATCACCTTTTCGATTAACTTCAACGCCATTGCGATAGTACCGGCCGACCTCCTCTCACCTCTTCTTCCGCCATTCGCGGCCAGCTCGTAATCTAAAACGCAATTGCCCCGGCACCGGCGCACATAATGCAAAATTAAAACATAAATCGTGCGCGCCATTATGGTTATTACACAGCGTATGCGCATGAGCATGCGCATGAGCGGCAACAATAACAACTCACATACGAGTATGAGGTGAACTGCGGCAGGAATAAATTGAGGCGCAACATTGCTGCGCGCGCACTCTTGTCCAATGGCCAATGGCCATTATTTTTATTAAAATGTAAAATGTTAAAACAATTTTAAATCAGCATGAAGAATAAAATAAACGCTCCTTGCCGAGCATTCTTCCACTTAGAAAAATCAAATATCACTAAAAGTTTTCGAAATATAAAAGTTTTTCGTAGAACTTTTCCACAAAAATGTCGGTCTAATTTCCTCAGTGATTTTATTTGTTCTTTAGAATTCTCAGTTGTGTTGAACTTCAACTTCAAATTCTTCTTGTTCAAATTCTCCCTTTCTGTCTTACTTTCCCTCATATCCATTCGTTTAAAAAAAAATAGGGCCAACAATTTGACTAATATTTTAAATGCTAAAATTTATCTCATGAGATACAACGTAAATTTAGAAGATACATCTTTTTTGTTTTTTTGTTTTGTTTTGGGTGTGCACTTGCGTTGTCGGTTCAATTTAGCTGCTAGGCGCACAAGTGAGCTTGCATGTGTTTTGTTTTTTGTTTTTGGATGAAGGTGCTTGGAAATTACAATGATTTAATAATAAAGTAAAATGTAAAGCGTGAATTGTAGCTGCGCTGCAGCACCTTTTGCTGTTGCACCCTGCACTCTGCTCACAGCTCAGGCGAAAGCCAATCATGTTGCAGTTATTCTTGCTGCTTGTTGTTGTGGTTACTTCCTAAAAGAATCACGTGCTTATTAAATAATTTATTTAAGTACGTCATTTAGTTTAATAAAAACGAACTTAAAAGCGGCCAATGCGCATGCGCGTTGCCCTCTTGCAGCTCCTCAGCAGCGCCTTAAACGCAAAATTGCACACTTCAAATTTCGAACTTTAATTCTCTGCTCTTGGTACTCATCCGGGTAATTTTTTTATTTTAATTTTCCTTAACCCCCCACAGCCCGTTATATCGCGTTACGTTCGCATCAAAGAAAATGTTCCTTCTGCTACTGTGCTCTGCTCTGCTCTGGTTTTGCAAGCGGCATCGTTTCAATTTTCTGAAAATCATGTTTCCATTGACTTGTTGAGGGGGGATCACCAGCATTTACCCATTTTTTATCGCCGTAATTATTTGCGCATAATTTTTCCATTTAGTTGACGCGAAAAAGAGGCGTCGACCGAGCATTTTAATTTAATTTAGATTGCTCTGGAGTAACCAGTGGACGCTATTCTGAAAGGTACTCTTCTGCTGTGCGGATACGCTGGCTCTTATGTCGTGGTTGCTGTAATGAGTATTTATTTATGTGCTGTTATGTTGTTAAAAAATTTAAATGTGTGCAATTTGAAATTTCAGTCACGGACCCAACAACTTCCAACAACTTTTTATTGCAATCAACATATTTCTGTTGTTGTTGTTGTTGTTGTTAATGGAAATTGTACAGGGTGTTAAAATATGATCTTAACTAAAAAGCCTCATAATTAACGATTGTTTTGGTCTCTAGAACTTCTGAAATTAATGAGGAAAATTCGAAACTTCAGTTTTTAGTTTAGAGATGTCATGGCTACCTCCTGATAACAACAACTCTCGTTTTAAACGTGGTCAATCTGTTTTCGCCAACATTTTGTAAGGTTAAAGATAAACATTCTGTTACTAAGTAATTCTTAAAGTAAAGTTGTTTATTATGGTTAATTGTCCCTGTTATCGAATAGAGTTAATTTAATCCTTCCTTTGCTGCGTAAAATATTATTCGTATATTTCCTGTGAAATAATATTTTAAAATTACGAAATAATTTTTTTGTATATAGTATAAGTCACGTTGGACCTCTCAACGAGTGCCACATGTATTCTACTATAAAGCGAAACAACATTATCAAGGCCTTCATTAGGCGACATGACATATAGACATCCCTGCCCGAAACAACTCAATTCCTCTTTGCTGCTCTGCACGTGCGTACGTGACTCAGATGCCACATTCAATTTCGCAGATACTCTACTTTTAAGCAGGTATTACGAAAATGATATAACCATAAATTTCCAACCGCTTAATCGCTCATGCTTGCACAAAAAACAAAAACAAAGAAAACAAAGCCGCGAATCGTATCCTCTGCTAATTAATTTCAAGGCTCAATTCTGGCGAACGCTTGGACTGAAAAGAGAAAAAAGTCAAATATCAAACGCATGAATTCTTGAGAAATTGAACAATCACCCTTCGGATGTGAGTGGTTGGGGCGTTGGTGAAGCACCATTACCAAGAGTCGCGTAGGTCGGGGTCGTACTTTGGGGCAACGCCATAAATCGTCTCGAATAACCGTTGGAGTGACCCTTGATGCGCGCGCGCGCTCTAAACATGTGGACAATTAATATCGAGCGTAGATACTGTTACACATTAAGATCACATCTACAGCCGAGATTTGATGCAGCGATAAAACTGTATCTTATGTTACAAGCTGAAATTACTTGTTCGCATTTCGTGAACATTAATCACGGCCTACTTTGCGATCCGATCGCGCTATTAGATAGCCGCGCGTGGAAAGTGTAGCCGCAGCTTTTGGATGCGCTTTTGGTGAAGCTGTGCGATTGTGAGTGCTTTTCGCAGTTTAACAATTTAATTTACGAGTTGTTTGTGTCCGCTTCAACCAATACAACAACAACATTATTATGATCATCTCTTAATGGCGATTTTTCTCGGTTGTCCGCTCGATCGTAGACATTCCATTATAAGCCAACATATAATGTGTGCGATCTTTGGTATTTCCTGTCGCTGCCAACTTGGCTTTCTTTTGCACTTATCAAATTCCCAAATGCCTCGACATCGCACTGGTACATAAACGCATCGGCATACACACACAAACGAATACACAGACAAAAATCCAAAATGCGTGCACACAAAATCCGTGCACACAAACATAAATTCAGAGTTTTGATAACTCTTTTTTAATAAAAATTATGCTTTAACACTTTTTCGTTTTGTAGTTAATTTAACTCTTTTTATTTACAGCTATATTGTAAATGCTTACCAAATGCACACAAATGCGTTCCATTATCCTTTGTCTTCTTTTGTGTTTTTTTGAATGTGTGTCGTAGCCGCGACATGTTGCAAAATTAAAACGTACGCGCATGTGCAGTGCGACATAATTGCGTTGACGCAGATATCATGTGCGCGAGTTAGTTCGTCCGTCTGTCCGTCCGCTAGTCATGCGCGTTGTTTGCGCAACGATGGGATTGGCAGTGAAGCGCCAAAGCGGCAGCAAAATGGTGTCATTACTTCACTTGGTCAATGTGTGCTTCTGTGGCATTAGTTGCCTTAATGTGTTGCATGATTATCACCTGAGATGCGGCTGCGTCTGGCCGATGAAGCGACGAAGCGCACAAGTGTTGTAAGAGCGTGAAAAACGCTGACAACGATTTGTTGCGTTTATATTGCCCGGATAATTTTACGGTATCTGTGAAGTTGTTTATTGTTTTGACATGTGCAAACCCTGAACGAATTACTTTTTAAACTTTTTATGACAGTGAGAATATTCAAAAGATTTCATTTCACTAAGGACACGGAAACACGGAAACTTTTCCGCAATCGCGGATAACATTCCAATAACATTCTGGGCGCTCGTCTGCCAGTCAGTCACATAGCTTCAAATTAAATTGGTTAATTTGAAATAGCTGCGGAAAGTAGCGTGAGCTGTGAGAACAAAAACAATAAATCGTCGAATGTTCGCTACGGTCAGTGTTAAACGCTACAGGAACCGTTCGTTTGTCGTCGTTTCTGGTGACTCTAATTTCATGCTTTTCTATTGGTATTTGTTCAAGAGCTTTTCTTCGATTTGTCTTTTTCATTTGCATTTGCAACAAATGTATAAATCGTTATGTTACAACGGCATTACGGCGATAGCTTGACATGAGTTGTTCACACACACACACAAGCTTAACATACAGCTATGGTACCACACTCCCTTCATCATGGTGAATACTCTGTACTCTGCACACTGCACTGTACCAGATGACATTCTATACGCCTGTTGCTGCAGTATCTATTGCTGCTGGTGCTGCGACAGTCGACGACATTTCCGATTAGGAAGGCGCGTTCGTTCAGCATGATACCAAAGCGCCTCCTGACATGTGAACTGAATTCGTTTGTTATTTGACACTTTGGCAAGTCAGTCGCAGTCGCACTCGCAGGTAGATCGCAACAATGGCTGCCGTTCTTGCAACAGTTGCCACAATTGCCTGCCTGTATGCCTGCCATATAAGGTTGTCAACTAATTAGCGTAGCTTTGGTTTTAATTAGCCCGACTGTCGTCGTCATCGTCGTCGTCGTCGTCGTAGTCTTCTTAGTGGCAAAATATCGCCTGTCTATGGAATCACTTCACTGTGAAGTGAAGAGGTTAAAATGGCGCAGCCGCGAAAGCTAATTGGCTTTGGTAATGGCGACAACAACCACAACAACAACAGATAGCTATAAATGTTGTAACTGTAATAAGTAACTGAACTGTACAGAGCTAGAGCTAGAGCAAGAGCAGTGACAAACGTTTGAACCTTCGATTTGGAATGCAATGCGACATGAGAAAACGTGAGAAACATTTTGTCGTCGATATGCGATAAATATCGAGGTTTTTCTTCGTTTTGGTCTTCCACTTGAAGAAATGCAACGTTTTAATATTATAGCCAAACGACAGACAGACACACAATCTCAAGACAAGCCCAACAAAATTTCAGCTATACTCGTACATATGTATAAAATAAAACAAAGTTATCCCAACCGAAAATTTGTGAATCCAGGAAAAAGTTCAATCTTACACGCTGTTCTAAAATCTCAGCAGACATCGTCACACGCCACAGGCAGGCCAACCGCAAAGAATTTAATTAGCCAGCCACAAGAATTGCCCAACAAGCAAGAAGGCAAGCAACCAAGCAAGCAAGCAAGCTCAACCGCAAAATTCGTAATCTTAGCACCTGACCTGCATTACATTTGGACGCTCGCAGGCTGGACTCAAACTCACAAACGCACAAACTGGGCGCAGCAAATTGTCCTTTCCACATACATACAAGCAATGAGATCAGCCATATGTCTCACCCCAGCGAAGAGTCATTAGCAAGCGGCAGGTATTTGCTGCTGCTGCTGTCGAGCACTCTCAAAATGTAGCTTGTCGTCGCAGCAGGACATTTCTAGATTCCAACTGCTGGTGTTGCCTTCTAACATGCCTGCCTGACCGACCGACTGACTGACTGACTGACTGACTGACTGACTGACTGAAGAATACAAGGCGAGTCCTGTTTTCTTGTTTCGGCTGCAAATGACACAAACAATTCACAGTTGTTGGCGCAACAATGATTGGTTTCGGTCGGTCAAAGTCAAAGTCAAAGTAATAGTCATTTCGACTCTGGGCGCATAAGTGTATGTGTGTGGCCCTGATTGTTCAGTTGGTGCCGAAGGATGCAACCGGGAGTTGCTCGTGCGAGACGCGCACAGAAATGTGGTCGATTGTGTCTGTCAAAACAATCACGATTTATGCGTTGTATTGAGAGCAAGGATAACATAACAAGACTGAAGCCGCCGCCTCCTTTGTGATGCCCAAAGCAATTTCGTTTTTTTTTTTTCTTTATTCCTATTTTCGATCAATCGATCGAACCTTTTGGATGTCGGGTAGTCGCTTACTTGTATCGTCCTTGCTGTGATAATTTGGTGATTCGAGCATTTTGGTGGTCCTTTATGTGGATAACATTAAGGATATTAATTGCACTGGCGATAAATTATAACAGCTTCCAAGTTTAGTCAAAGTGCATAAATAAAATTAATGATTCATTAATTTACCAACTTAAATTAACTTTTTTGTTTTAGTTTTCCCCGAATGTGCTCGTATTACAAACCACCTCATAAAAGGCGACGTGTAAGACACACTCGACTGCCTACTGCCCCCCAAGAAATGAATGCCGCGTCACTTAGCCTTCCGACCAGCAGCAGCAGCGGGAGCCGTCTTATCGTCAATTTAAATCCTTTCGACAAATACACACACGCAAGCACTCACACACAGGCAGACACAAGGAGATCCCGAACCAAATCGTAGCATCGTCATTGTCCCATGTAATGGGCCGCAGAACATTGTAAATCTCTTTAAATGAGCATTTAAAAGGTTCTGATTCCGATAAATGTCGACTCGCTGGTTCGGTCGGTTGCGCGATCGCTCGCTCGCGTCAATAGCTGCGCGCGCGCATTTAGTTTTGGGGTAATTCAATGCCCAACCGAAGCGTTGATAGCATCTTCTACCGCCGCCACCGTTGTTGCAATACTACATATAATATTTGACTGGATCCGGCGTAAACTTGTGGTCGCTCTCGAGTCCGAGATGCTGCTGCGACTGTTGTTGTGGTATTTCTGAAATTTATTGTATTGTTGTTTTGGTGTTGTCGTCGTCGTCGGAGTCGTCGGAGTCGCCACTGCGCAGTGTTGTTCATTTGGTGGAAATTGTCACTCGATCGCTGTGACGAAGGTCGCGTGGTTTATTGCCGTGGCTATGTTATGTGGTCGGCGGGATATGTTGTTGCTGTTGTTGTTGTTGTTGTGGTGGCCAACAGCAGCGATAATGCGTGCTTTGATATGCGTAATCGGAGGGAATTGTTTCGTTTGTTCGATTTTGTGTGTACTTTACTTTGGTTTGGTTTGGTTTGCTTTAAAAGGGATTTGTGTCTGGTGGCATTTGGTGGACAGGTCTTAAGAGACCAGATCATTAATTTGGTATTTAAAATGTTTCTCTTTTTCTTAATGTCACTCCACGCAGACGATTAATATCAACTTTGTAGCTGAATTACATTTGAAATATTGCATTGACACTCGGTCATGCTGTCACATACGAGTATGTTAGAATGTTTCTTCGATATGTGGAAACAATTTCATAGAAAAGTTTTGTTAAAGAATAATTTTAACAATTGAAAATCTTGTTAAAGGTTCCAATAGAAGTAAAATTCGTTTAGCCTTAATTTTTCATCTAATTCAGTTTCGCATATTGATAATTTAGAACTATTTTAAACTGTTCTTAATCGGTTACTAAATTTATCTTGTATATTCCAACAAATATTACTAGCTCAAAGCTACTCCTGTCAGACGAATATAAATACTTCCACAATTATCGAAAGACCATCAACACAATTTTGTAATTTTTCAATTTACACCTCGGATCGAAGTCCAAACAAAACTGCCTGCACTCATGATGGACACTCTGGCGCGAACGTCATTTATCATGCCGCAATTGCCGCAGTGGTAAGCGGGTGGTATGCAAATCTCTTTGCCCACAACAGAGCAGAAAAAAAGGTTCCAAATCGGAACGTGTTTTATTACAGCCTGCGGTGCAACAATTCTCATATCGCTGATTTTATTTTTTGTTGTATTTTATTTTATTTTATTATTTTTGTTTTTGTTGGTTTGGCCAAGTTGGTAGAAAACTTTTCAATTTGCAGTTTGCATTAATGTAATGAGCTTGTTCGAGCTGGACGCCACATCCTGCTCCGCGCTACGGTAATAAATGACTTTGCTGCACGTCAGAAGAGTCATGAAATATTTTGGTGTATTTTTGTTATTGTTTTTGTTTTTGGCTTTTGGTGGTTTTTTCGAAAAGCGTGATTGAAAATTGCCAGCAGTGAGCGGTGAGCGGCGTTGCTGTTGTAATTATGATTGAACATCGCGAAAGGCTTTTACTCGCCGGGAATATATCACGCGGTCGTTCGGAGGAGATTGTGGAGTGTGAAATACCACGCCGTGCCTGCTAAGAGTTGCAATATGCTGTGGCTGATTAATTATGTGGCATTTAGCAAAGTCAAAGTTAATTACAGTCCCGATTAAATGGGAAACAATGCATCAAGGAGAATTCATCATGCAATTAAGCAACTACCATACGAGTATGTACCTTAAACCATATTTCGATAATCGTGGTTCTAAAAGTAGTTTAACCGGTGATCCACAAAAGCGATTGAACTCCAGCCTAACGAGATGTGATATACACAACAGCAACAGCAGCTAAACATCGATACACGCACTCCGCACTTGTTCGGTACACGCCGAAGACCACCCAAA
Source organism: Suillia variegata (assembly GCA_949127995.1). NCBI lineage: Eukaryota > Metazoa > Arthropoda > Insecta > Diptera > Heleomyzidae > Suillia > Suillia variegata. The sequence goes on along the minus strand of OX421842.1, from coordinate 60,685,262 downwards.
GACAACTCGCCTCTGTCTCTACTGTAATCACCCACAATCTTGGTTAAAAGTCGGTCAGTTAACAACATAAAAAGTCAATAAAAACCTTTTGACAATATGTTGCTTTGAGGTTAAGCCGCCAATGGAATTGTTGTGACAGTAACAACAGCTCCGGAGGATGCCACATCCAAACGATCGTACATAAAACAAAAAACGATAAACGATAAAGGATATGTGAGAATAAAAAAAAAAATAACAAAACTGACAAGATCAAAATTAATGGCACCCAAACCGAAGAACAAGAAGAAGAAGAAGAAGAAGAAGAAGAAGCACATGATACCAACACTACTGATGCGTCCGTCCATAATTGTTGTTGTTGCTTGTGTAATAAATGAACGCTTATCTTATTATGACGGCACATGTTTTGATTGTTCTTAGGCTAAACACTGTCCAAATGTTTTGGGCAATATTGTTGCGGATCATGCTGCAACAACAAAAACACCAACAACAACAACAGAAACAACAACGATAGTACGATAGGGAAAGTGCAATTGATGCGAACAGGTCGCATCGAAGAGAATTGCATGTCGGCAAATTGAATTGCATCAAAGAAGCTGTGGGATACCATCGAACCAATCGAACTCGCAGCCATGATCTATGGCAGGAGCAGCATGGTAGGCAGCCAAACCTCAAAGGGAAAATCGTTTTTGATGATGTGTTTTAAGGCAGTTTTGTTGTTTCCAAGGTACATATATAGGCCGGTTAGTATCTTTAAAGACATGAAAAATGAGTTCAGAGATTTGAGTATTTCGAACCAATAGTTTTAGGTTTATGTTCAGTTCAGGTTCCTGAGGTAGAAGACAAGCAAAATGGCGGAAAATTATAAATCATAAAACTGTTGTATTTAGAAATAACATTTTTGTAATAATATTTTGTTTTTAAGGTATCGGAAATTGTTCGTTGAGTTCGAGCTGAATGTCGCCGAGTCGAGGATATATTCATAGTAACTATTCAAATATTTCATTATATTCAATTTCATATAAATCAATTGAAGAAAGGAAACACATAAAAAATATTTGGAAGTTAAAATAAAAATGATTATGTTCATTTTCTAATTATTAATTATTATTATTTTTATTTTTTGATTTTCTTGGCTTCGCATCACATTATATAAAATCCTATAAATCAATACTTTCAAGACTCAAGTATTCGATGCCTAGTAATAATTAAGATCACCGCGATCACCACCAAAATTAAGTTCTTAAATCTTTCGCAATATGCCTCAAAATAAACACGAAATATTGAAAACAAATTCAGCTCCAAATGAACACATTTTCAAAATACAACAAAAAAAAGATACATGTACATACATATACCCACAACCAAACTAAAGCCTAAAAAAATTGAACATATCTACGAGATCGAAACGACTTTTGTGGTACGCCCCACAAAAACCGAAAAAAAAGAACAATGACTTCGAAATTAAAAGCAATCAACTCCACAAAAACCACTTTTGAAAATTTCTGAATTTTTTTAACTACTTCTTTAAAAGCAAAAACAAAAACAAAACAAAACAAAAAAATATGCTGCCTAATATTGCCACGCCAAAGGCAGCATAGCAAATTAAACACAAAAAAATTATGGCCGCCAATTTACGAACGATCAACCTCAGCGCAGACCAGACCGACCAGATACCTTTCTGCCGCTGCACTTATGCCCCATAAAAACATATAAACTAAAACAACAAAAACAACAAAAAATACACGAGATATGCTTGTACAAAATAAAGCAGAACTCAATTTAAGTTGAGCGAATTCGTGTGTTGATTGGTAAGAACACAAAAAGCTGAAGAAAATCATTAAAAACCCAAAATCCCAAACGCAAGCAGCAGCATCCACGCCGCCGCCACCAGCAGCAGCACCGCCAACCGTTCCGATCGTGCTTAGATTTTCGATTTTCGAGCGACGAGAACCCGAAACGGTTTAAGGAAAAAAAAAGCACAACGCGCTTGGACGAGGTAGGTACAACTATATAAGCGCATGATCGTACATAATTTTACATTTTTATAAGTTCGAAGAAGAAGATGCTATGCTGGCTATAAACGAACGGACGGACGGACCTACGCCGAAACAAAATGTCGGTTACGCTGTTGGCCATTACAGAAGACAAAAGAAAAAAAATACAAGCATCTTTAGGAAAACAAAAACTGAAGACCCATACACTGGAAAATTTATTTGACAAAATAATTAATCAAAATTTGCAATTTATATGTATATATGTATATACGAGTACATAAGTATTTAACTAAGTCGTTAGAATGGTCCAATTTATTTTGTTCATCGGGTGGATATATAAAAGCTGATGAGGATTTTTAAATTCATTTCACTTAAGTGCAATGCAATTTGTTTATAAATACATATGCATATATAATGAAATACCACCCGTTGACCCTCGAAAAATGTATTTTATAGGATTTCAATGGCATTCTGAAGACATATGTAAATTACATGCATATGTATTTAGATATTTCATATGCATTTTTCTTTTGGTGTAAATAAAAGAAAACTTTAGCGATCCCTTCTGATCTTGTTATTTGCGGCGGCTGGCTTTCGGGTAATTATTATATTTTTCGAAGCTGCTTTCGGTCCGTCTGTATGTCTGTCTGTCTGTCGTCTCACCGCCATGATGAAGATCATTTTGGTTTTTGTGTTCGTATTGCTGTCGTTGTTGTTGTTGTTGTGTTTGTTGTTGATGTTGATGTTGTGTTTGCTGGCGATCGATGATTTCGTTTTGGCCTGGCGAACAACGCGTCTTGTCTCAACTTCGACTTCGACTCCGACTCTGACTCGCATGTCATGTCCGCCGCGCGGTGGGCTGTCAACAGCCTCAGGATGAAATGATCAACATTGATCGCATAATGATCGCTTCACCGTATATTATAGCATAGCATAGCAAAGCTTTTCCCCGCTCCCTCCGCATTGAACTGGTTTAATTTACGCTCAGGCCGTTCGTTTCGTTTATAATAACATTTTGACTTGTAACCAGCGATCATGTTGATGTTGATGATGATGACGCAGAAGCACAACAACAAGAAGAAGAAGATTGATCATGTCGGCCTGCCTCGATCGCTGATCTTGGAGCTCTGGTAAATAAGCTATTATGCGTGTCTTCATTTTTTTTTTTTTGGTCTTCAGTTTTGTTTGTTATTGCTATGATTTCTTTTTTTTTAAATTGTGCTCATTTTTAATTAATTTTAATAGCGTTTTGGTAGCTACTGGTTGAGGTGTAAGACCATAAGACCACATTTGAGTAATTGCTAAGGTTATTCAACTTAGCTGAAGCTGGTAGATTAGTGCGCAGAAGCTTAATTGTTTAAATTTGAGAAAATAAAATATTCTTTATAAATATTCCAAAGATTTTATCAGTTTTATATTTTAATTGTTTAATAAAATATTATAAAAGTACAACATTTAAAAATTTTACTTCTTTAAATCTTTTAAACTTTATTTTGCCTTGTAATCAGTTAATTTAAAAATTCAGAATTAGAATATTCAATCGCTATTAGAAATTTCGAAAAAAAAAACATCTGCTTAATTCTGGCGTATTCTAACTTTGTTAGTATACGAATTTCCTTTAATCTTAATGTAAGAAATTTCCTAAAATGCATCTTAAAGACGGTTCCATCAAAGTGTTAAGCATCAGTTTACTTCACAGCATCACATTACACCAAAACAGCAACAACAACAGTAACAACAACAGCAAAGGAATCAGCATGCCAGTCATATTAATCTTGCGCAATTACCATAACAAAAAGATCACCAACACCGCATCAGCGCAAAAGGGCGATCAGAGCCGACAAGTGCTCGAGCGGCTAAATAATGAGCAACACTTTTAGCAAAGCCAGAGAAGAAGATGATTCCTAAACTTGTGAAGAGTGACCACTGCTTTGGTGGTCCATACTGGCAGCGGCCCATCATCAAAGTGAACAACAAGAAGATAATTGTGTCGGACAAAGATCAGACAAGTTGCTGCTCGAAGTACCAACAACAACAACAGCAACAATAACAATAAAATGAACAACAAAAGTAATTCATTACCGAAGGCAAACGATATTATGCCAACAAACAAAAGTCACAGGATCACTTTGGAGGATCAGTTGTGTTGTGTTGTGTGTTGCGGGTCAAAACAGCAGGATCCAGAATGACCGAACCCAATCACCACCACTAGCACCACCACAAGTCACATGTGTTCTAAGCGATCAACAAACGAACGGATGTAATCTTGAGCATCCTTCTTAGGCTGTATTTATTAGATACAAAAATATGTTGCCACCCTTATGTCGATCCGGATCCGATGGATAGTGCATCTAATCAGAATCGTTCGTTGGTGTTTTGCCAAACAAAACTTCAAAATATTTTGCAGGATTAGTGAAAATCCGATAAGATCATAAGAACTGCGTCAAGGATTATTGGCACCATTTAACTCGGATTAACTTTAACAATTCGAAAGAAAATGTGATTTTGGTTGAAATTAATTCAACTACTTAACAGAAGTCTTACTCGACTTAGACTAGTTTAGTTTGACAGCATATGGTATGGCAATTTCTGGATTAATGTTTTTTTTAGTAATCCGAGCGAGGAATTAAAATGTGAGCATTTTCAGTGTCTGCTGTAAAATTTCGCTTTAAATTGAATACGCTTCTTCTCTTTTTTGTTGTCTTGGTTGATCTTGTCGCTCAAATGTTGTCTGACAGCGGGACACACCGCCACTTGGTGTTTGCCTCTTGTGTATTGCGTTGAAAGATCTGCAATCACCAAACTGACATGCATTGCCGCTGAGCTTCGCAGCGCTGCGGAGCGATGATCATTTTTGGTTTCGTTTCGTCCGCTTTGGTTTGGTTTGGTTTGGCGTGGTATGGTGTGAAAATTAACCAAGACGGAGGCGATTTATTTCATGCTTATTTGTGTTCTTGCCTCGCAACATTTTTAATCAATTTTTGGCGTCAGGATCTGTCGCTGCCAAGAACAAGCTTTAAGTTCCTCTTGGGTGGTCTGCGCTGGTCTTCACGCGAAGTAGAAGTTTCCTTAAACAAAAAACAAAATACAAACCTGTGGATTTTGTTAGGCTGAATTCGCGGTAAGATGTGCGTTCTAAATTGATTAGTTGACATGATGAGCTGTCAGAAGCGCGAGTGATTTGGGTTCAACACACGCGATAATCTCACTACATTATTAAAGATTTAATACGCCTCTTGGATTGAATTGGACTGATCTGAAGATTTGAAAAACGTTAATCAAAACACAAACTAACAGAAGAGATTACACTTGAATACATCGTTGATGTTTTGAAGGATTAGGAATGCGAATATAAATAGTTTGATCATTGAAGTTATGATCATTAAAGTATTAAATTTAAAATCTTCTGAAACACTTCGGTTTGAAAAACTCGTGGAAATATTTGATATCAAAATTTCTTATTTATGTATATATTGTATGTACCTACAACTGCAAGTTGTTATGTATATGGTAAATAATTCCTTCTCACTGAAATAGTTAAATCTTATGCATATCCAATGAAGCATTCCGAAACTCCATAAAACCTATGAGACTTTTTTTATAGCGCGTATAAAATATTTCAAATAGGCGAAATAAAAGAAAAACTCCATCATATGTCACAACAAAAGTCATTAAATACAACAACAACAACAACAACAACAACAAAAACGAAAAAAATACAAAATGCTATAAACATGCCGTAATTTCCATATTAAGTTGGCCATTAGTTACCATTAGCAGCAAGTGTCGACCGCTTTTATCTGACTGACGCACGGGTACAACATATTGTCATGTCTTCTTCTTCTTCTTCGCCATCCACTGCCGAGAAGCAATTGTTCCGATAATAAAATCGAACTTTTATTGACCACTGATAAGCATCTTCTCATGCATTCAACCAATAAAATGTCAACGGTTGTGAATGAGCACCTGTTACCGCACGATGGTGTCAGCTCTGCGCCCAAACAACCTTTTCCTCATTGAATATTTTTTTGGGAAAATGTCTTTGCGGCAATTTAACAATAGGTTTTTCTTTTCTTTTCATTCCGTTTCTATTTTAATGTAACCCTGCAACCCGGTTTTCCTACTTTACATGACAATAAAAGTAGCCTCCATCATATGTCAATGCGGTATGAGATCCTTTTTGTTCCACGCATTTTTATGACCCTATTTGTGGATTACAATCATTACGGGGGGCATCTCGTAATTCTTCCGCTTTGGCCAAATTTTAAGCTGGTCTGAAAAAAAAAGATTTAATCAATCGTGTTGTCAGAGAGCAAAATTTCAAATCATCAGATTTGTTAAAAAATTAATGAATCGTTATAAAAAAAATATATACTTATAAGAATCGAATATGTATTAAATGTTTGATATTAAACGCCATTTTTTTTTTAAATCCAAATAAGGTTTTATCATTCAGTAAATTCATTGTGTAAATTTATTAATTATTTATTGAAAAGCTAATGTATGAATTAAATATATGTAGCTTATAAGAAAAAAAATAATTTAAATAAATTAAGACTTTAATCAAATGTGAAAGAATTTAGTCGACTATAATTGTACAGAAAATTGAATCTCATTCAGAGGAAGGTTAATGTTGACCATCACTTATTTATTACATATGTATATGTATGTATATTTTAATTCTTTCAGGAAGCGACGCCATGTTAAAAATTCGAAAATGAAATTGCGACAATTGCAGCCATTACAAGCGCGCAAGTGAGATTAGGCAAACATGGAACAGCGAGCAACCCCTAAAATTGGCCATGGCCATGCGCAACCTCATTCGCAGAGGAGTAATTCACTCTTGCATCCAGAGGGTTGAAATTATCAAACTGCCAAGCTGAAGTTCAAGAATAACCAGAAACGAAAAATTGTGATTATGTTATTTGCTGCAATAAAAGTCGAGTGCGTTAAAATGTTGGCCAGACGGAAGCGAGAAAAAATTCTCGAAATCCCGAATGGGTGATTCACGCCAAAGAGCAAGGATTTCGAAATCATAATTTTAAATTTCAGCTATTAGCGTGCACAAATCAATTCCCAAAGGATTTGCATTAGGCAAAACAAATCCTTTGTTTGTGGTCGACTTGATTTATGGGCGCGACAGAGAGGGTGCCCACAACAGTTCCTCATTTTGAAACATTTCCAGTATTATCGCGCACAATGGGAAAAATGGGAAGATGGGAAAACTAGGCAAACTTTGGCAATTGTGGCAAATAGGCGTGAATACGCCTTTGAGTAAACAACAGACACAACAACAAAAAACGTAACGCTTCCATTTGACAACTGACAATTGTCATCATGGCAAGCAGGCAGGCCGGCAGTCAAATAGGCAGGCAAGCTAAACAATATTTCGAGCAGGGTGGCCCTGCATTAAGGACTGACGGAAAAAGGGGTTATCGCTTAGTGACGGTCACGATGGCGCAATTTTTAATGACGTCGTTAGGATTTGTTTGACTTTTGCGTATTAAATGATCAGCGACGACGCGCGATTCTAATTCTTCTCTCCTCTCCTCTGCACGAAGGGATGCAGAACAATCGAATATTTCGATGGTGCACAACGGCGGCGTGGCGTGTCTGTCGCATTAAGATAACACACAGTCGAGTGTTGTGTGCCCTGACAAAACAACGATTCAACAATGGAAATTGTCATTTCGAAATGAAAATGTTTTTTTTTATTTTGGTTTTTTGCATTTATGCATTTAACCCTTTCTGTTAATGTAGCGTCACGTTTGTCTCTTGGCTTTGATTTCAAGAAACTGAAAATACATTTTTCGGTTTTTTATTTTTAGATTTTGAAGGTTCTTTCGTTATCTAACAGAGTCATAAAAGCATAAATAAATTTTAATTTTCATTCGATTCGAGCATCATAAATATTGAGATTTAACCACCGGATTAGCAGGAAAGTGAGTGGCGCAGGGCAGCGCACCGAAGCTATTTCAAAACCGTGAGAAATTCGGATTGAACGTGTGGATTATTAAGAACCGCAAAAGTAGACGATAGAAATTTTTTAATTTTTTCAAACTACTCGTAAATCTTAGTTTGTATCCTGATAATGCCTTAACGCCCGAACCGATTTGTTTCGAAGCTTTTACTTACAAATCTGAAAACACTCGAAGATTTTCCACAAAAATATTTTCAAAACTTTTCACGGTAAATTTCAAAAATAACATTTTGTATGCAGTTTATTTCTAAATGATGCGACGATTTGTTTGTCCCACGTAGATCCCTTAACAGCCGCAACCGCAAAGCATGTTCGAAATGTCCTCCGCATCTCAAACCGCTAACAAGCGATAATAGCTCTCTGGAGTAGAGCTGGTTCGATCTATAATTTGTTGTAAGTCCTGAGCCAATAAAATACTCCTAACAAGCGCGTAACCAGCTTGTCGCGCAGCTGTTTCTGCTTGTCAAATGCCAAATGCCACTTTAGACGCTCTCTATCGGTTTCAGGTTTCCAGGAATTCGGTTATACAATTTAAGGTTTTTCACATTTCTGTTGGCTGAGCTGCTTTTGATGGCAACATTAGCTAACAACAAGCAACGGCAGCAGCAGCGTTAAAATAGAGTTTTTCAACGCAAAATAACGCCATTTTGGCCGCCATGTTGCGTGACTGAAATGTTTTTATCATTTCGTTTCGTTTCGTTACGAACTTTTGGTAACTTGCCATGTTCCAAACGTAATTTCGGGTAATGCCATAAATTAGCAGCAACAACATTTTGGTAAGGATTTTCTTTGTTAGACTTTTTTTCTAGTGTTCCTCTATTTCATCGGCTGGCAGGATAATTATTTTTTCCGCTGTGGATTTCCTGTTATGTGCGCGCTGAGGTGGTTAGAGGGGAAAGAGGGGCGCACGTGGGTGTGGGACTGCAAGAAGAAAAAAAATGAAATGTCAAAATCTTGACAGCTAAATAATTGGTTGTATAAAAATTGGGGTAAGTAATAATGCTATTATTTTGTGTTTTTAATGAGGAAATTTATCATTCCATTTCGGCATTTAATGAAGGGCGTTTATTTTTTTATATACTCGTATAAATTTAAGAGAATTAGAAAAAAAAAAAGATTTGGAAAAGTTTGGAAAACTCTTCCAGTGGATATCCTTTGATCAAATTTATTTTGCTTTTCGATTTTATTTTCGAATTGACCAAAATATAAGAAACGAATTTTGTACTAATAAAAAATTCAAATTCATCGTCCCTTCAAATAGCATAAGGATGCATTTTGTCCTTTGTGCGTAAGGATGCAAAGTTACATGACAACAGAAGGCTCAACTAATTTGTGTGTTTGGTAGGCTCACGTGTCCTGCTGTGCCCCTAAAAGACGCACATCCTGTTGTGGTCGCCAACAAACACAGTAAGCCACACAACAACAAACAAGGACACCTTCGGCACAAGGACAATGCACTGCTTCCTGGCCAAATCAAAAACAAAAACAACTCCAAATAAAAAATCAAACAGACGACAAACAAACAAAAAAAAAGAATTGAATGCATTTTGCAACCGCACACAGAAGTCAAAAGGATAACAGAGGATAACAGGATAATAGCGATCGACGGCTTTGTCACCACAACAAAACAGCAAAAACAACAACAACAACAAAAACAATGCAAACACATGCAACGGGTGGCTGCGGCGGCGCATCTAATGATCCTGCTTAAGGCTACCAACCGTTCCTGTAAACGATCCTGTTCTTTAATTTTTTTAAATCTTTCCAATTTTCCTACTGTCACATTTATGTCATCTTATTAATTTTGTTAGCTCTACTGTTGGTTGCCTTTAACCACAAAATATGCTGCAAATTTTAGAAAGGTAAATATGTTGTGAAGAAAAAGGCATGATGCATTATGCATTATGTATTCTGCTTGTACGTCATTGCTGCATGCTGAGCTTGCAAAATATTTTGTCAGTTTTTTTTTTCTATCTTGAACCGAATAGAAACTGAAGCAATGCGATTAATTGAAGTCGACAGTAAATGTGGCTATTATTTTTGTTGTTGCTGTTGTTGTAGTCATCCTTGTGGCATATCCTGTGCCACATGTGTGCGCCTGTCTGTCTATAATTTTGTGTGTGTGTGTGTATTTGTGGTTTTATTATTTAGTTCATTATGTAATTCGTTTTATTACATGCGCTGAAGTTGTCTGTCCTGCGACATGTCCTGCCGAAGCAGCAACGGCAGCAGCTGCTGCTGTTGTCGCTTCGGAGGATTTATTAAATTTTGGTTGCCGTTTGCATTTTTTTTGGTGATTTCTGTTATTTATTTTGATAGTTTTGTGAATGTTGTCAATGCAGTTTCGTATTTGTTGTTGTTGGTGGATTTTTATTGCTGCTGTCTGACTTTTTTTTTTGTTTCTTTTCCTTTTTGATAAAATTAGTTTTGTGAAAGCAAAATGACTTTTTCTTGACTTGTCATTTGTTTTTGTTTTTGGTTATTTTTATTTTTTTTGTATTTATTTTATTGCTTCGTGGTCATTTTCTTTGGGGACAATCGGTTAGCTGTGACAGTAGCAGCAGCAGCAGCAACAGCAACAGCTGCCGTTGCAAAAAGTTAAGCAATTAGGAAAGCGTGCTGCTGACAGCGAGCAAATTAATTGCCAAACATTATCGCGAGTGATCAGGCATCACTTAAAGTATCTAGATACATGCTCTCAGATACTTACTCGAGTATGGATACGGATATTTAGTAAATTCGCCGATCGCTTTTCCCATTGATTGTTGCTAAGTAGTGAATAATTTAAAGTAAACAAATGAGGTATTATTTGTGAGTGTCATTAAATGTCGTTATATAAATGACAATTATATAAAACTTAATTTTAATTTTTACTTTAACAATTTTTAATGATTTGAAATGCAATTCCTTAAAATACAATCTAATTGAGTCCAAATTAAGATACGGCCAAACCGATGAATGCATGAAAAGCGCCTCGCAATGTTAAACGTTTTTTTTCTTCTCAAAATTAAATTGATTTTCAGCACTTTTCGCGTCGACGATAAAAATCAACAAGAGCAGCAAAAAAATAAAAAAACAACAACAGTAGCTGCGAAAATGACTTTTACGTTTGAAAATAAGACGCGCGCACATTTTGCGGCAACAATTTACAAACACACACACACACGCGCGCGCTCGCGCGAAAAGTGCGGCAACAGTTGCTGCTGGAAAATCGCTGAATCGTGCAAATAATTTTCTGTTATTTTATTTTTATTTGCGCACTTCAACAAATGCAGTTTTCCCCCATTCAGAGATGTTGTTGCTGTTGTTGGGGAAAAACTAAGAGAAAAGGTGATAATTTGCCATAAAACGGGCAACAAATAAAATTGCGCTGTGTGTGAAAAATTAAGTGCGGAAAATGCGAAAATGGTAAATAAACATTTTTGCGGCTTATTACAAAAGCAAAGCAAAAAAATAATTTATATTTCCTACGATCTATTTTAAAAATATCATTAAAGCAATAACAACGTGCCACAAAGTTTGAAGCCTGGAAATTGTTATTATAAGTTGCACATTGTTGCATTTGCAAATTCAAATCTAAACCGAAGACATCTTTTTTTTATTTAAGACACGTTTTTTTTTGTTGTAGACGGATTTAATGTTGTGACTGGATTATGCTGCTGAATTGACTTCAATACCCCACATCAAATAATGAAGGAATCATATTTGAAACGAAATACACAAATAAATCGATTCACATTTGTTGTATTAATTAAAACACACTTCATTGAGTAAAAAAGTTTAATTGTCCCAAACAAATTTTTAAAAGGATAATAACGAAAAAGTTTTTTAACGAAAATGTCGCGTTCCTTAATTTTTTATTTGAAAATAATTGGAAGTTTTTAAGTGACTTTTTATTGAAGATAAATATTTAAATAAACTTGTTAATTGCATTGATTAATTTATTAATAAAAAGGAAAGCTCAAAAATTGTAACTAAAATTTAAGTTTTCCAGAATTGAGAAAATATTGAGATTTTGCTTTGTGATTGCAACAATGACCAGCAATTGATAATCGATTGCATTCATTGTTTAATACAAACAATTAACTTTTTAATTGAAATTGAAAATATTTTCTCGTGATGTAAATCAATTGAATCTGTTTGTAATGTGTAGAGTATTAATTTAAAATTGAATAACATACAAAATAATTTATAAAGATTTACTTTGTGACTTTAAAACTTTTTTGAGTAGGAATCTAAATTTAAGTAAATTTTTAAATTGATATTAAAAATTTAACTTCGATTTCGATTGAATTTTTTTTACTAAACTAAACATAAACAAATTATTTATTTAAACGTAAATGTTCCACTGTTTTTTATTAACAATAATAATTTTTTTTTAGGCTTTTACATATCGGCAGGTTCATAAACTTAAAGAACGAAGTTCAAAAGCGTGAAAGTCATTTCTAAGCGTCGATTGTAATTCAGTTGTCAAAATGAAACTTCAATCGAATCTTATAAATGTCGCATTTGCACGTCAACCATTAACAAATCTCTCAGCTTTACGATCGCCATTAAACGTTTAAGTTTATTAGCTAAAATCGGCAAAAAAAATATAGTTTGAAATATTTAAATCGAAATTAACATGAAAAATTTGCATACATTCATACTTCCCCTAACAAAAAACCAAAAGAAAAGGGAACTCGCTTTTGAACCAATAAAAACTTAATTTTGAAAGAGAAGAATGAATTTTCGGTTCGAGATGCGAGAGTAGCCGCCGTAAAGCTCCCAAACGAAATTATTGACAGCGTCCGAACGATTTATTTTAATTTAAGATATTTACGGAAAGCGGCTTAAAGAACCGCAAAATTTGAATTCGGTTCCAGCCGGTCCAGCCGAACGCACAAAGAATTGAGAAAATGTCAACAATATTTTATATTTCATTGTCGCTGTGCGATGCGGCGATACACATGCGAGAAAGCTGCCTGCGGCCTGCTTAAGGCTACCAACCGTAGAACTTGAGCTCTTGTTAAATTTCGCCGCTTGACCAAAAAAAATTTTAACTTTTAATCAATTAATCAAATAATTTAGATTCTTTATGAAAATTCCTAAAACTTGGCCAAACAGACTTTGTTGTTAATTTTCTTTAAATTTATAGTTGGTATCCCTTGCAGCCGTACGCCATGTTTGCGACTGCTGAGTCTGAAATTGACTACATACAGATTGGTTCATTTCATTGGGCTGCGTCGTCTGCCGCCGCTTAACATGAGCAGCTAATAAAATATTGATGTATATAAGTTGGGCATAAAACCTGGAGGAAAAAAACACAGAATTTAAATTTATGCACAATTCTTTATTTTTATTTTTTGTTTATATGTATGTATGTTTGTATTTTTTGTTCTTTTTTAAGGCTTTATGCTGCGCCTGCATCCGTCCGTCGTATGTACAAATTCCCAATCAATTTCGAACGTTGGATTTCTTTATTTAATGCCGTGAAAGAGGAGGATAAAAAATCAATTTAAAAAACAACTTAAAAATGTTATGGCGGGAACAAATGCATACACACATACATGCATATGTATGTATGCATGTGTGTAGATGTAAATATGTTTATGCTCCAAGACGGGGGCATCCTCGAATCGCTCGAAAATATTTTCTTAAAACAAAAATCGGGTTTTTGGCAGCTCTGCTCACAGTGTTGGTAAGTTACCGAATATCGTTTTTTAAATCTTTTCAGATGTATCCTTTAGACTCCAGCCTCTTTAAAGGCATATTCTAGCAAACCAAGCAATGCCTCTAAAATTGTATTAAAGTACATCTGATCAGTTTAGATATGTCCAGCAACTAAGAGCATATTTCAAAGTTTTTTAGACCGACGGATTAAAAATTACACTTGGTCCAAAACTGTCAGCTCAGTTTTTCGTCTGCTCCGTCATATCAGAGGTTTGTTGTTGTTGTTTTTTGTGAAATGCTTTTTTGGTATAATAAAGTTTTTAGCTTGATTCACTCAATTTCAACGCAATTTTCGTCGTGCCGCAATTAAGTTGATTTTTTTCTTTTTCGATCGATACAAATTTTTAGTTGTTGTTTTTGTTTTTGTTTTATTTTTAAGTCGGCAATTTGGCCTTTAAAATGTTTAGCCAATTCAGAGAGGGCTATAAAGACGTTCAGCGTTGTTGGGCCATTGTGGCTTTCGTCGCCGTTGTCCGCTGTCGTTTTGGTCATATCTCGGTGGTCGCCGCCGCCGCCGTCGCCTTCGTCGTCGAAAATTGTTTTGCGCCATAAATGGAGTCTATAAAAGCGCACTTTATGAATATGCACGATATTGAATTTCCTTCGATCGTGAGAGTAGGATGCGTCGCAGCCACCCAAAATGGTTTGAATCGCCGTCGTCGCCGCAAAAAGGTGGCCGGCCGCCGCAGCCAGTCCATTAGGAATTTTATAAACTTCATTTGCGAATTACGAATGGGCCTGTCAAGTGGCTGCTAACTTTTTAAAATAAATACCAATGCGCTCGCTGCAAGCAGCAGTGAAAACGTATAATTTGCTGGCATAAATTAAAATGTTTATGGATGCGGTTTGTCGGTTGGGTTACTCGCTGCCCGCTTGAATTGCGTTCAGTTGGATTGGCTTGGCTTGGCGTGGAAGCAACGATGTGGTGACCAAACTGGAATGCATCGCATTTAGAAAAGCTTTTACTGCCATTTAAATACCACAAATGATTTAAAAGTCTTTAAATTTCTTCAAATAAAATAACGAAATTTCTCCATTCGAGGCAGTTTTTGAATGTAAATTTTTCCGTTGGCTGGAAATCCTTTGTAGACTAAATTCTCAAAAATCTGCCCGAGATAAATTAACATATTTTTTCAACATATGTACATAAAATCTATGAATTATAAACTGTTAGAATTAAAATATAATTTTCTATGTAGTTGAAAAAATCCATTAGATCTTAAAAGTCTATGAACGATGCATCATCGTATGCAGGCAAAATTGTTTACTTTTATGTGCTACCGATTTCAAATACAAGATTGCAAAATCGTCTTGATTATATATCCGAATAACTTCAAAATAAATTTATATTTTACAATTGCACCTTTTTATACACAAACTCTTAAAAGCACGAGTAGTTCCAATTTATAACTTTAAGAACGATCGGTCTTGATTTAAGATTGTTTTGATCGAACTCAAATTAAGTTTTCGCGGTTTCGATTCCAAATTTAAACACTTGAGATTATTCACAAAAATCTTAAAATAAACTTAAAAACTTGATTCAAAAATTTTCAATCTTATTTCAAGATCTTAAAATAAGAATGTTAAAATCTAAATTAAAAGAAGAATTTCGGAATTGCGATAGCACGACTTTTGTCATCGGATCGAATTGATTCAAGATCGTTTTACTTGAATTTAGAGTGTTTTATCTGTGTGGATGTATGTATGTATGTATATTACTTTAATCTTTGAGATCGTTCAATTTGCGGTGAACTTAAAAAAGGAACAATTTGTAACAACTTGTTTTGCGGTGCATTTCTTTTTATTTGCGATTGCAGCTCCAGACTTGAAAAAACCAAAATATCACAAATGATGAAACATTATCCTTATGATATTCCTTTATTAATTTTTGACAGCAAGTCTTGTTTTTTAAGCTAAACTAACAGAGAGCACAAACATTACACATGACATTACCGATCAATTTTAAGTTTATTTTAGGCATAACTTTTTCATGGCTTTTATTGTCTGTTTTATGGTCAGGTGTGCTTCAATTTTAAACGGTTCCAACGAAAAAGTATGGCCAAAACCAAAAATTGCTCAAAGCACAACAGCTGCCTCAACATCCTCGGGATACGTTCAGGAATAAACAAAAACAAAAGCCGAAATAAATTTATGATAATTCTGCAGCTGCCTCGAATATTGATGATTATATTTGAAGCAGAATTAAACAACAATAACAACAACAACAATTTTAATTAACTTAAGAAAGTCGCTCGCAAATAAACCGAAAACGTTCGCGTATATAGCAAGTACGCTGCTCTAGATGCGTATCTTTACAACTTTATCTGTAGCGAAATGTCAAAAGCGAAACAACAACAACAACAAAAAAACTGTTTTAATTGCAACCCAAGGAACCTGTCCTCCACTTAAATTACGAAAAGCACTTATACACCCGATTCCGTCGCACAACATGGCCGCGCTTAATTAACATCAGCGTAAGGCACCTTTTTCTTCTTCTTCCTCTTCTTTAGTATCTTCGAACCTCCTCCTCCTCCTGCTTTAGCCAAAAGATGACGATCGACGACGAGTTAAAAGCCATTTAAGCCAACTCGACTACTTCGAAATGCGCAACGCGCATAAAATCCAAATTTAAAGACACACGATCCTGATTGCGCAGCCGCGCCACGCCACGCCACGCTGCACCGTTCCGCAATATATCGATATATTATGGACTTAAAGACGGACGGATTGACGGGTGGACAGACTGCGATCGCGTACATTCTATTGCTTCATAATTATAATACACCATTAAGTTGAATCAAGCAGCGGGAGAGGTGAAACGCGGTAAGCAAATGAACGCGCACGCAACGCGTTCGTCGCCAGGATCCAGCGACCGTAGCACGAATCGCTGCAATAATACTCAAAAAAAAACAAAAAAAACGAACGAACGATCGAAAAAAGTGAAGATTAAACAGGCAGCGCAAATGAGGCAAAAAATTAAATAATTTAATCTTGTTATTGCTGGAAAATCAAGTTGTCGTCTTACGAAATCAAGTCGCGTGAAGATCACTTGCGATCGTCGTCGTCGTCGTCGATTCATTTCTTGCCTCCAACAAGCCTCGTCGCAATGCTGGCAGGCTGCCACTTGCCTTGCGTGTGTCGTATTTATGCCACCCAACTGACCACCAACGAAATTTATTTTGACATTAAAAATTCAGTTTCAATTCAGTTGCAGAAAAGTTGCATTTGTAATGGCGATACTCCGCCCAGTTGCAGGCTACAACGAGATCATGTTGCACATCTAGTTTCATAAGTTTGTTTAAGATTCAACCTTGAAATAAATTAATAATATTACAATTAAATAAAAAATAAAGAAAGCTGCCTCATCAAGAGGAGTACCTAGAGGAAATATTTCATTTAATTTTTTATGGCTAACTAAAAAATTTTAATTCTGAGTTTTTAAGTTAACATTTTTAACTGTATTTGTTACCAATTTTATTTTGTAACCAATTTGCAACTGAATTTCAAATTTACAAACTTTTGGTTCTCTGGGTTACGTAGACAAGTGCTACGGTGAACTCGCCTCCATGTATGTAGATACTTTGTGCCTCATGTTCTGCCCCGATTGCGGACCGTGGTTGTGCAGTTGGAGCTCTTATGACTTCATAATCTTAATTAACGTTTTCGCTTCCAAAAGATTTCGTATTTCTCACGGCGCGATCATTGGCGTCGGCGTCAGCGTTGTCGTTGTCTTCTTGCGCTGATCAGCAGCGTCTACACTTAACACGAATCGCGTTTTCAACGTGTTCTGTTCTGTTCGTTCTGTTTTATTTTGTTCTGTCCTGGTCCTGGTCTTGGTCTTGGACGACCGTCCAATCAAGAGCACACACGGACAGACAGACAGACAGACAGACAGACAGACAGACTTTAGCTGCTTATTGAATGCGGCGCAAAGCGGATGGCTTTAATGGGTTTCGGCCGTTCGTTTGGCCGTGCTGATTGCATGGCGATCGTTTTGGCCCGATCGTGTTTAATAAATGTTGCGTTTTTCAGGTAGAAGAAGCGGCAAACGAGAAACCCTTGTCCTTGTCCTTGTCCCTTCGCCAAGCCAGTCAGCCAGCCAGCCAGTGTTCGCTGTGCTTGCTTACTTGCTGAATTAATGATGATCGCATCTTTCTTGTTTGTTGGCTCTGACTGGGCAGGCAGACGGCAGGCATGGACGACGGGTGTAAATACGGAGTCGTCGATCGAGTGTTTGTGTGTGTGTGTGTGTGCATGTATGTAGTCTTATATTTGTTAGTTTGTTCGTCTGTCGGTTCGTCTGTTATTATGTACAGAATTGATCGTTTGGTAAAGAATTCAGCATGGCCGATTGAGCGGTTGCTGTCTTCCTTTGCACATGCGTCGCTGCGTTTTTTTTCTTTCCTTCTTCTAAATTTACTTTTAAACGTTGCAATTCAGGGGCAGCGAAAGAGGCAGAGGCCCTTTTAGAGTTAATTTTTACCTAGAATTCGTTTTGAAGTATTTTTTTGTTTTAGGTTGATGAGTCGTTTCAATATAAAAGCAGTTAAGTGTAATTTTTATATTACTAGAAATTTATATTTATCAAATTAAAAGTATTTATTGTAGAATATTTTTTTTTAAACAAAGCATTGACTAAGTTTAAAAAAAATGCATCAAAAGTATTTGGAAGGTTATGGTCAAATATGTACTGACCACATCCACCAAATAAAATGTTTTCTCAAACTAAGGGAAAAGTATTGAAAGCAAACAATTATATGCCTATAAATAAATTTTACATTCCTCTCTGAAAATAATTTGATTAAAACAAAATATTCAGTAAACTATTTTTGGTTATGGTCAAGACCACAAAAAAAAAAGTTTTTAGAAACTTCCTTAGAAAAATAAAAAGCAATTGATCCACTTAAAACAAGCAACGCTGGAAGAAGAACATTCTTTGAAATTCAATCGCTGATTTTTGATTTTAAACTCCACCTAACCACACAATGGCGGATCTAGCTCCAGCGTTGCTTATGCTTGCCTTGGCATATGAAGACATTTTTGCGAATTTAACTTTTTGTGAATTTATTTGCAAGCGGAGCACGTTTCGTTTGCGAAATTTTAATAAAAAATTGTACGCTTGGAATAAAACATTTCGTCAAGATGTTGTGCGTCCGTTCGATTCTCGATTCGATTATAAAAAGAGAAGTTCGCATTTGAAATGGCAGCGGCAGCAGCAGCAGAAACCTCATTAGCCGCACTCTACAAGATGCTGATCGCAATTTAATGGCTTTGCGGCAGCGCATATGTGCCACATGCAACATTTGCTGCCGCGCTTATTGTTGTTTCGTTGGTCCAAAGCAAAGTGAAAATTGTATTTTACTCCCCGGAAAATGGCCGAAGAAAAAAAAAATGAAAGGAAAAATGTTTTCCCGAAAATTCGGTGGTTGTCAATTTTTTGTTATTAAAAACATTTATCATCCAGCAGATACACCATTTGTGTGCCGCGCCACGGCAGAGAAATGCTGACAATGAGCACACACACACACTCGCACACAGAAGTGCTTTGCCGCAAATGTTGCCATTACACAAAACAAACGTCGCCGCATCCTTCTGCCATCGCCATCGACACCGCAACCACATATCATCATCGTCGCGTCGACACGAGACGAGTCGAGTCGACAATAGCAAATCCACTTAGCAGAGCGTTTTGTTGCCAGTAAATAGGATCGCTGCGACGCCTTGCACAGTACTTTCATAGATTGAAAAATTCGTATAGAAATTCAACGAGAGTTCGAAAAGAGTTTTAAGATTTAATAACAAAACAGAAATTAAAAGGTTAATTATTATTTGTTTTGAATAAGCTTTATATGAAGCCTTCCAATATCTTAAGATCAGATCAAGTTGTCAACTGTCAACTGACCATTTATTCTCTATAATCATCAAACCGCAAAGTGCTGTGCGCTGCCGACCGTGAAAGGCGGTTTTTCATTTTGTGCTCTTGGACTGCTCTGTGGATTATGCGCTTTTCTTTTTTTCCCGCTTGTGCTATTTTATTGTATTACGTTTTTGTTGTTGTTTTCCTAGCTGTGGCAGTGCCAAACAAACAAAATGGCTTACATGCCACTTACAAGCGTTAACATGCGGCAACATATGTGCCACCGCCGTTGTTGTTGTTGTTGTCGTTGCTGCTGGGTGTTGGATGCTGTTTGTTATTGTTGTTGTTGTTGCTGCTGTGGTTGCTGTGGTTGTATGGCTTTTCTAATTTTGTTATTGTTTTCTCGAGTGCGCGCGGATAATGTTGGTGTGAACATTTCGCTAACGAGGGGTTGAAAATAAACAACAACAAAAATAAGCGGAAAAAAACACTCCCAAAGTAACTACAAGATACACCGTGAAATACAGTTAGACCGCAACGAGCACAATTTCTGGTTTCTATTATGAAATGGACATTTTAATCTCTAGTTCTCATTTTTCATATAACGAAATTGAAAAATAATAATGAGGACCTTAAGATTTGACTATATCTAGAATTTACATTTTTATGTTTGTATATATGTACATATGTATATATCATTTAAATAATAATTTGTTTTAAAGAATTTGTATATTTTAATGGAACCAATTCTTACATATTTGATCGATTTCCATTTATAGCCACCAAGTATTTTCTTCAAGTTTAGAACTCGTGGCCAAAGCAGCTGCTACACCCTGCACTTATCTATTCGCCTTTGTGAAAAATAATTCAATACCAAAATCGAATATTCTGTTCGGTTCCTTTTTTCTCTTCTTCTCTGTTCTTTTCTTTTCTGCAGCGCATAATGATGAATGGCGTTTATTGGGTTTGTTCGGATGCGAGCAAACAGCGATGATGCCATTTTCATTTGATGCCAAGCGCACTCAATGTACGAGTATGCGAACGACGGCGAGCAAATATTGGCAAAACCGTTCCGCAACAACAGTCGAGGCGAGGAAACAGACGAGACCAACGGACGATCGGACGGACGCCAGCCCACTTTTCCATTATGCCATGCGGCAGTTGTTCGACCCAAAACAAACTCATCCAATAACAAAATCAAAGATTGAACCAATATCCTTCGCCTTCTGCCGCACCTCCTTTGGCGTAGTCGCCCCTAGTCGCCGCGCTAGCATCATTTACCATTTTTCTAATTCGGTTTTCAATTTTCGTTTATTGTATCTCTCGAATGCGGCGAATGCGGCGCTTGGCTATGAGATTATTAGCACTTGGAAACATCTGCCGCATTCGTGTATCTGTATCTGTATATTTTCTCCATCGGTTTCCTTTCAATTGCGTGAATGTGTATCTGTGAAATTTCTGCTGTTTCATCATGATGGCGACTGCTGTTGTTCGGCGGATGGATGGTCGCTTGGATGGATGTGTAATCCCATGGATGCGATTGGGTTATATTTTGGCGTAAATGGGAAAATTTATTGCCGAGCGTGGATTTTTTCAATTTTCCCTGGTTGCACTAATGTATTTTCGAATTGTCTGTTTGTGCATGTGTGTGTGTGTTTGTGTGTGTGTGTTGAAGCAAATTACACGATGTAATTTGTTTTCTTTGTCACTTTTCATGCTGGATAGATACTTAGATGGATGGTTGGTTGAATATCTGCAGGATGTGCGCATCATTTGTAACCAACCGCCAGATTGGGTGTGGATCGAGTGGCTTATGATGGTGTTTTATGTTGCCAAACGAGTACGAGTATACTCGTGTGTATGTATGTACATATATAAAGTAACAATCACAAGCGAATCAGTAAAAGATAAATCAGTATTAATGTATTAATGTACGTCTTTACTAAGACTATGGCTGCATACATTTTGTTGTTTTAACTTAAAAAGAATTAATAAAGTTTTTAAAAGATGAATTTAAAAATGTTAATGCAAAATCATTAATTTAAAAAGTAAAACTTAAAATAAATAATTTAAGAACTGTCTGAAGATATTTAAATCCTAAAATGAAGTCCTTAAATAACACCTTAGTAAGGAATACTTATGCTTTCACTTTTAAATTGAACTTCTTCGCATTTGGTAGCAGTATAAAATTCCAGGTTAAATGGCAAGTGAATTTAAAATTTAGCTATAAAAAAGTACTTTTTACTTTTACTGCTTCTAGAACTTAGTTTAATTTATACAAATATATAATATCTATATATATAATATTTGTCTTTATCAAAAATCAAACTTACACAAATTTAAATCAAAAAGTTCGTGCTTAAATTGCCACTTTATATTAATATTAATTACCATTACCAAAAAAGGAAAACAACAAAAGCCCTTTTGATATTGTGCCTAATTAATATGCCGTCGCCTAATTACACGCCTCACATTAATACATTATACATTAATGTCCAGTATACTGACCAGCAAATTACAAATTAATTACATAGCCCAACAACGCCAATGCTTTATTTATTTAATTAACTTAAATAGGCACTAAAACACGTCTAAATAAATTCATAAATTTATGATAGCCAAATTACCAGCCTACCAGCCAACGAGAACTGGTCATAATTCGCTGCACGCGAACCTCACACACACACACAAATACACCGGCGAAGGGTGGCGGCGCACCGTCGTGTGGTAGACCAAGCCCAGCGCCTGTTTTCACAACCACCAACGCTAATTATGCATTTCAGACAAGCCAAGACCAACCTTAGAAAACTCAGCTCCAACTATTTTCCACCATGCATAATTATCAAATCCATTCGAATTAACTGGGAAAGCACAGCGCGATCGTGTATACTCGTCGAGTTCAATCCATTTAACCCTGGTCAGAACACACGAACGGGCGAGCGAACGAACGAAATAAAAACAATGGATACTGAGCGCTGAGCGCTCTGGTGTCGCACAATATGGCGTTCGGCTGTTAAACGTTTCTGCGCGCTTCCGCTCCATGCGACATGTAAGCCACCCAAAACTCGAAACTTCTTTGGTACCATATTGAATGGAGCGTGTTAACACCCATGGTCCAAATAGAAATACTTAGTAATAATATTAATAAATAGTTTTTTTAATGGGTAAATTGATTTTTGTTTTATGTTTAAAATTCTCAACCGATTTAATTTAAACCTGCAACATATTGAATTGGATCTTGAGTAAATAATGGACGATATTGAAATGTATCCATGCTTAATAGAGTCCAAACATTCTTGACAAATCAACAAAATTAAATAGAAGTGTAACTAAAAAAGGGAAACCTCCATTCCATGCGATTGGAAACACTTGGCAAATTGTTTCTATTTACTTGAACACAGCTGTAATAGTTCCGCGGGTACCGGAGCAGTTGTGGTAGGTACAGACACACATTGTAGCTGAGAACAAAGCAATTTCTAATTACCACGACCTGGTCTTAACGACCGACCATCCGACGCTGCTTGTATAGTAGTGCACCAACCAACCAACCAACTAACAAACCACGCATACCCGCACTTCCCCTAATTAAATGTTGTTGCTGCCTCAGTAACTTCGGGTGAATGTTTGGAACATGGTGGCGGCTACTAATAGGAAAAAAGCGAGAGGTGAGTACTTGTTGGCCGCAGTTACGCACTTTTAAGTTTGAAGCCCATTAAATGTCGCTAATAAAATTATAAATAAAATGCCTTAATGAATTATTCAGTAAATGATGGAAAGTTTCTAAAGAAAATTACTTTTTGGGCTGTCAAAAGTTGGTCGGGGTTTGTTGGTGGTGTTGGTGGTCTGGTCTTGTCTGCGGCCATTTTCAAAGCGAGGCTAATTTTGTTGAATCATTCAATTTGGAAATTTTCTAACCACGCAGCCAAACACTGTAATTAGCCGCACTTTGGGAATTTGTGCCCGCTGCTCAAGTAATATTCCAGTCTAACATATTAAATATGTTGGGAGAGGGGCCGGGTCAAATAGCATTTTAAATTTTACAGTATCATTTACACGCCTCCGTTTGAAGTTTTATTGATTTTGTAATTGAAATTAGCTTGGGACAGTATTTCAACTAATGTCTTCTTGATTTTGAATTAGAAGGCAATAATTCATTGAAGGTATCGAAATTGTTAGATGGGTTAATGGTGAATACGAAATGGAAATGGAAAATCATTTTCAATTAAATTATAAGCTTTAAGAAATGACAAATTAAATTATAAATACCAACTATTGAAATACAATACCAATATTGAAGAAATATTCACCCCCACTACAACTCCAACTTGTAGGTACACAATAAGACTCGTAAATAACGTCACATAATTTGCGGATATCCTTGGGCTAAGGAAACAACGAATAAAACAAGCAACCACTCCCAGGATAATTAATTCAATCTGTGTGCACTTACACGCGCTCTTATCCTTCACACCACGGACCAAGGACCGACCGCCGACTGTTTCGTTACGGTATCGTTGTGTTGTCATGATTTTTAATTAACTTAAAAACTCGCCCGCACACAGGCTGCCGTCGCCGCAGTCGCAGTCGCAGCAGCGGAAAGTGCTTTAGCAGCGCATAATTTGATTACCTCCTCTGCAGTCCACACGCAGTCGGGCCACCACACACAGCACCCAATCCACCTTATCGCTGAAATCAAAGGAAGCGAACCCCAGCGACAACCCATGACATTCTTGTGCAATTGCTCTGATTGTCGGTCGTCCTTAGCACGGCGTTGAGTGTTTCGTGGTTGGGTGGGCGGGCGGTGTTCACGGGAGGTGTGGCGCGCAACAATTTCGAAGTTTATTTAGTTGAAATCGTTGTGTGCTCAGCGTCTTGGCAGATAATAAATTGTCTTCCTGTGCGGAATAAGGACAAACACGCTTTCAGTCCGACACTCAGCGAAATGTACAAAGTTGTTGTTTTGTATTCGTACATATAAAAGTGAGAAATAACTTCTTCATTCAAATAACTTCTTATAATTGAAGATATCCGCTGTTCATATATTTTGAATTTATAAATGCTAGATTTGGTTGCATAAAATTTACGTTGCCACATTTTTTTACATCCTTTTGGGATGAACTTATTTGACCAATCGAAAAATATGTTCATTATATTTTCAGACCAAAGAATCTTTAATAAGAGTTTTTGATTTTTTTAATTTATGAACTTATAGTCCATAAAATTATCCAGTCTTTAACCCTCTCTAGATACTATCCAGGTGTGTAAATTGATTGACCAAAGCCAGACTCATTTGAACACAACATTATTTTTTTAAAGAATAACTTCTTTTTTTCATGTGTATCTTCTATTTTCCTCCCTTGTCTTTAAATAAATCCCCTCCCCCCGTCAGTGTGGTTGTTTTGCAGGATAATAAAACGATTTCCGTTTCGTGCCATCATATCTCCGGAGCAATTCAATTCAATTTGCACCCCAAGCATACCAACGAACGGTGATGTGATCTCTTGAGCTCCAATTTGTGCTGCAGAAGTTGGAGTGCAGAAATACACACAGTGACGCGCTTTTATTATTCCATCAGCAACGACGCCGCTCGGGGATGAAATTAAGTTTAAGGGCAAAAATCACACTGCGCCAGAGGCCACTCCCCTGAGTGCCATCAACAAATTGCGAGTGTGTCTGCCACCATCGCCGCAACCATCATCATTATCATCGCCATCGTCGTCGTCGTCATTATCGTCATGGCACCAAGATAACATCAGCCGTGGTTCATCCCTCGTATTAAACACACAGTTAAGCCGCAGCACACATACATGAGTACACAGAAAAACGAAATAGAAGTCATAACAATACTTCGACAAAACAAAGTATAAAATAAAAGACAGAGCGACGATAAGAGTTGCTTTTACTCCTTTGGAGTTATATTCTGCTTTAGTTGAGCGTTGTAAATGAAATGAAGTTAGGAATTTTCTCTAAGTGTAACAAGGATATCAGCAGGATAACGACCGAACTAATTTCGCGCTTTGTATGTATCTGCGTGAGTGTGTATTTGTAATGATAACAGCGTGGTGATGATGGCGGTTTTCGCGTTCGTGTTCGCTGATGATAATGGTTGATGATGGGCGAATGAGTGAGTGAGGAAGTGTGTGAGTGGTGCTATGTGTAGTTCTGCGGCCTGGCGCTGGTGGTCGTGGTGGAGGAAATGTGCGCAGCCATATTTACTTTTTATCATCCTTATTAGGGATCACACGCAATCTGAAATGCGCGGAACGCCGGAAGATGAGTCGAGAATTTAATTGAATTAAATGTTAATTGAAAGACATGAGCGTGAATATATTTCACAAAATTTCGAAGCCAGTTATGCGTATTAAGGGATTTCTTTCACAAGCATGGCAACATTTTTCCTTTTTTTTTAGGCAGATTATGGCAGCTTGTTAGGCTTTGCACGGCTTGTCTGTCTGTTTGTTTGTTTGTTTTTAATGCGCAGACTTAAATAAAGAAACTTTTAACTTTTACACAAGTACATAAGGGTGAATATTTTAATTTGTTGAATACGTAAGTACTAATATATATTAAATTCAAATTTGTTTTCAAAGGTTTTCTTTATTCTGTTCTAGTCATTTCACATATTAAGAAAGCATTTCTGCAAAATAATCTAATTTCCAGAATGATTATTATGCATAGGCATCTAGATAGTAATAAATAAATAGAAGAATAAAATTTAATTAATTCATACAAAATTATATTAATTTATTGTAAAAAGTGTTAAAAAGAAAAGCGTAAATAAATTAAATGTCTAAAAATATTTGATCTCAAACGTTGAACGAAATCGGTGAATATCAAATCGTGAATTATACTCGAACATTTATCCAAAAATTAGTAAAAAAAAAAGTGTTGTTGTATTTTTAATGGGCTGCTTCGTAATTAAAAGAACAACAAACTGCATACATTCGAGTACATACATACTAACAATTACTTTCACATGTATACTATGTACTTCTACAAGGTGGCGCAAAAGAAGTCATCCGGCCTTCAGAATGTCGGTTGTGGCTCGTGCAGTGTGTGCTGTTGCTCCGTCCTGTTGGAACCACATGTCCACCAGTCCTAATTCGTCCAGTTCGGGCAGAAAAAACTCGGTCAACATTGCCCTATAGCGCGCACCGTCCACTGTTGTCGTTTGACCCGCGGCGTTCGGCCCGATGACTCCTCCAGCGTGAACAGCGCACCACGCAGTCACTTTGAGCGGGTGTAATGGTTTCTCGTGCATCACTCGCGGATTTTCGGTTCCCCAGAAGCGATAATTTTGCTTGTTCACGTACCCGCTGAGGTGAAAATGAGCCTCATCGCTCATTATGATTTTTACCAACACCACAGACGAATTGTTACGCAAAAAAATAGACACAATTATTCCGCGTTCTTGGGGAGTGTATCGCTCCATGGCTTATTCACTTGTATTCTGTATCTGTCTAGTCTACAAATGTCAAAACAGATTTGACATTGGCGGCCATTTGCAAAAATGAGAGCATCTTCCAATAGGGTGATTTCTGTTGCGCCACCCTGTATATATTGTAGTCGTGGGTACTTAACTGCAATTCTGTACATTCGAATCAATTAAATGAGCCTCATTACGGTTTCAATTAGATTTCCGCTTCGAATTCGAATTCGATGCCATAAAACCGAAATACTACAAAACTTCAATCCTAAAATTGTTAGTTCAATTACCGATGCGTCTTTTTTTCGTGCTTTCTAATTAATACAGTTATTATGACAAACACACACACACACACAATAACATACGCTACTACTCTTATATACCGAAGGTTGCAATGTGTGGGGCGCCTATTCATTAGAATAACATAAAACTCGTGAACAAAATTTTACAACATTTTGGATTACATTCATATTTTAAGGATTTTTCAATTTTTAACATTACTTTAAAATATTTATTTTTTTTAAAGAAATATATATATATATAAAACGGTGACATAGTTAAATGCGGCCCTGTACACCATAATAGCCGCCTGTCTGCTGTAGTTTACTTATAAATAAGCTGCCATGACGTACACACGTTAATAACAAGAAAACTCCATTAATTTTCCAACACCCACCAGCGTCATTAAGGAACGTTTTTTTTTTTTTGGTAATTTTGTAGTTTAGGCGAAAATTAGAAAAGTTTTCGTGTTTCTTCCAAAAATTTGTTAGCGTAGCGTAACAGCGCAACTTAGGAACAACTTACCATGTACTCGTATGTATGTATGTATGTATGTATGTATGTATGTATGTATGTATGTATGTATGCAGGTAGGTAGGTAGATAGGTAGATAGTATCTTGTAGATATGCTTCGTGATTTCAAACACGAAAATTACTTATTTTCACCGGTTAATGTTTATTTAGTTAATTTAATTTAGTTAAATGAGTTTAAGTACATAATTTGATTAAGAATTGTTTTATGATAGCAAACTTTTTAATTGAAATAGTTCCCAAAATCTTTTAAGATTTTTTTTAAATATTATTAAATTAAATTATTAATTATACAATTTTAAATTGTCTGTAAAATTTGTTCCAGTTGCAATACAGCAATTAATTTGAATTAAGGAAGATCTAACAACTCTTTGAGTCGAAAGAAGATAGAAAAAAAGAATTTGGATCTGTAAGAAATTGTGACCAGTGTAACCACTTTAAGACCACTTAAAAAATAAACGTCAACAACAACAACAACAACAGCAACAACGTCAGCAATGACAACAATTTATGAGTTACAACAAAACATGGCTACATTAACATTCATGCTGCGAGTTATAATTGCAGCGAGCGACAACTGTTGCAAGTGCAACATGCCGCATATGCCAACAACAGCAGCAGCAACAGCATGTCACAAGGATGGAGCAGGCAGACAGACGGACGGACGGACGGATTGAATATGTTATCCACCATATTGATAGAGGCATCATACACGACTTAAATCATAATTGCCAATGGCAGCCACGAACGAAAACTCAACGATCACGCCATAAAAGGATGCTTGCCCCCTCCCTCCCCCCGCCTTTTCCTCTCGCGCACTCTTCTCCGTCTTATTAAATGCTGTTGTTGTTGTTGTTGTTAGTGTTGTTGTTGCTCCAGCGAATTATTGTCCGGACAACATGTAATTATGATGATTATGTGACCATATTAATACAAGTTGGCAACATTTCGTCTCATTGTCAGATTTACGCATTGATTTGTTGCTGTTGTCGTTGTGGTTGTTGTCATTGTTGCTAGCTTATTGCAAACGTCATGACAGCGCGCCGCAGTCCTGTTGCGTTATTAACAATTATTATTTTATAAATCCACAAATGCAATTGTTGACGTGACGACGGAACATTCGATTGCATTGCAACGCTTGTTGCAATGTTGTTAAATGGGGGCTCCAATATGGCGACACATGTCCACAGCAGCCGCAGCAGCAGCAGCAGCAACTTGCGTGAGCAGCAACACTGCTGCCCATATTTGTTGCTATTCGATGCGATACGATTTCAGTGTAGTTGTTCGTGCGTGTGTGTGTGTTGCTGTGTAATATTCGCACATTTTTAAATGAAAATCAAAACATGATGGACTGTCATATGGTTGTTGTTATTTGTTAAAAAGTTTGTCGATATAAATAGCAATAACAATAACAAATATTTTATTTCATGACCTCATTTGGCAAGTCGCTCATTTAAACAATTTTGCGGATTTAAAAATATTTAATAATGTTTTTTTTTGCATTCATTCCGATCGACTTGATGCCACCCAGGTGCATCTTCCTCAAACCCCGCTAAACACTGGCAAATCCCACAAATCCCTGTCGACAATGAAACCGAAACAACAATTGCCGGCGGCAAGAACTCAAAGACGACAATTTCATAATAGCGACAATTGTTGAATTTCCTCATTTTTAATAGCCAACCAAAGAAATAAACTGAAACATAAATTACACAATTCTGGACAAAAACCAAACAAAAAAAAAATTCAATAAAATCCGATTGAGAAAGATGCAAACAAATGCATTCAGAAGTCAAAAGGATCAAAACATGAGTTGACTTATTTTTTTTTCGGATCTGTAAGGAAAATTCCGAAAGTCATTACAAATACTTACGCAGGGAATCCACAACAAAAACGTCATTGTCCGGACGATAGAAAATATTTATGCCGCACGAAACAAAATGGACAAAAGAACACAAAATGACCAACAGCAACAGAAGCAGAAACAGAAACAGAAGAAGCAAGGACGAACGCCGGCGGGATCAAAGCGACAGTGACAGATATTTTGTCAACTCACAAATTGGTATTTGAAACTGCGACAGATAGGATCAAGATCGATTGTAAAGAGAGAGGAAAAATAAATTAAAATTACTTAAGATTACTTAAGAAGGCGAAATGAAAAAGGACGAACTTCAAGGATAATGGCTGCAGTACGGCGTACTCAGATATTTGGTATTAAAATGAAATACCTTTGTCGAACAAGAGGATGTGCAGGACTTACGACTTATGGAAAGTTGGATTTTGACTTTGTAGTCAGACGCCAATTGTCCAATTGTCCACTTGTCAATTGCAGAAATGCCTTGGGAAATTCAGCTTATATTTGTGGGTGTGTGTGTGTGTGTTACTGTCGCTTCATTCGCTCTTAATCCGCGGCTGCTTAGATTTCGCTTTTTCAACATTGCCGCCACTCCGGTTCATTATTATCGCAGTAAGCGTGAGAAATTCCAATTCCTGGAAAGTGTGTTCTGCATCCGAACTGGGCTCGTTTGGTTTTACGTATATTTTTTATTTTTATGGCGCTTTAAATACGCGAACGTGACTTTTGCAGAACTGACACGCTCAGCTCGAGAGAGATAAAAGCGAAAAATTACCGACGACCACCCGCATCACATTTGAAAAAAAAATAAAAAAAAAACATTTATTAATGGATCAAAATTTGTTGGTGTTGTATGCTATAAATGTGAAATTTTATAATGCCTGATGCGGGCGGCTTGTGAGCTCTCGTGCTTTAAAACGCAAATAGAAGGACTTTTTGTGATTCATTCACTTTGAAGTGTTTATAAGTGTTTAAAGGCGTGAGTATTTGTTTTATTCCCTTTAATGGAGCATCATAAAGTTGGTATCTTTGAAGTTGGTTTTAAATCCATAAAATATCTTTGTTATTGCTGATTGAGAAGGACTTTGCCGTCGCTATTTTTGAGACATCGCCATGAATCGATATTTAAACACCATAAATTTTGTCTTGTTCATATCTCCTATAAATTTTTTCATAAATTCTTTAATAGTTAATTGTGATACACAAAGTTAAATTCCCAAAAAGTGTTTACAAATGTCGCGTTATTTTCTTTCTCTGCGCATGATTCTCATACGATTTACACCATACCCAGCATTTCCAAAGCCCACCTGAAGAAGCCGAGCCGCGAGACAATTGCAATGCAAACATTTCGTTGAACAAATCTTTTTCGGACAAAACAAAAATCCAGCAATTGAACTGCTTCAAATGCATCCGAGCCAAGGAGCTAAATAAATTCCCAAACCAAAGTGACTCTAATTGTAAACCACAATTGCCATTTGCTACAACTACAACAATAAAACAAACAAACAAACTAACTCACCTGGGACTTCCCTACTTCGTTTATCGCGAAATGTTCACTGATCACCGCTCCACAGCTTCTTGTATGATCGCTTTTTTTGGTTGGCAATTTAAAGTTAAGAAAAGTGGCGGTTGGTCTGGTCTGGTCGAGTCTGGTCTGGTCATAATGATGCGCGCGCGCGCACAGCTAAGCAGGATAGGATCAGATCGCAGCAGCGGCAGATCTGGCCGATCGATGATTGCTGTTTGTGATTGCGCGATTGCTGGTTGGTTGTTTGTTTGTTTGTTGTTGTAGTTGTTGTTTATAGCCTTGTCAGACATTTATTGCCGCTGCTAAGCCAAATAAATTGCAAATCCATTTGCGCATCGCTTTTCACTTTTCGCTGGCAAAGAAGCGCGCGAGCGCACAGAAGAGTTGGTGAAATTGTTGTAAGCGGAAAGTAGGACGATGTGATGCTTGGCTCCGACTGAAGTGACGCGACGCGAGGCGCAGAGACAATGGAGACAACAAACACTTCATTACATTTGAATACCTAGTGACATATGCACATGTCGACGAAGTCTCCAATTCAACAATAGCCACTTAACAACAACTTCGCTGGTTACATTTGCAAACTTATTAATGAGATAGCAAAATTTTAAAATTTCTCATTTTTTTATTTTCTTTTGAAGATGTGTTCCCATTTTTATTTTCCATCCAGGGTCATAAATTGTTAAATTCAATTTTAGGAAATTACATTCCTAATTTGCTTCTATAGCTACGTAGGAATGTAGCTGTGAATGAAATCCTTGAGAAGACGCTAAAATAAGTTATTTGCAAATTAAACTTAGAGCCGAAAATAAGAATAACAACCGCATAAGAGTCCTTGCGGCGCAGAACGTGCAGAGGGCGTGTTCGACCGCCAACTCACACAGCAGGCCACACTACAAGAACATAACAATAACAACAGTACGACTACAACAAAAGTAACAGCCAACCGAAGGGTGTTTGCGTCCATCCATAACTGCCTCCTGCCATGGCGAAAAATGAGCTTAAACCATTTTCGAAAAACCACAAACAAGAAAAAAAATATAAAAAATTCACGAACCGAGTTGGGCAGAAAGTAGCCCGCGGGTCCTTAAGCTATTCTGTCCAACAAACACACACACACACACACAAACACTGCCACAGCCACGACCACAACCTAAGTAAGTTATAAATAATAACTGGCGTGTTGTAAATCAAAATTATCAGTTTTGATGGCTGCCTTTTCTTTAGTTTTACTTATACTCTCCTCTTTATTAATTTTTTTTGGTTCTTGGACCGACCGCAAGCGATACTTGGTCTGCAGCATTGAGCCGCGATGCAACGCGACGCGAAGCAAACGCGGTCTTTGGCGGTTCGCGGTTTTGCATGTAGAGGCTCATTGGTTGCGCCTGCCTGAAATGACGACGCGATGCGACGCACTTGGCCAAGAAAGACCATTGAATCAGCTTCGATGAAACTGCACTTGAATGCGTTCGTTCAATTCTGTGCCTGTACCTGTGTCTGTGCCTTGGTTCTTCGTTCCGTAAGCGGCTCTCTGTAATTATTTCTTCGTATACCATGGCAGACCAAGTGCAGCCGTTGCTGCTGCCTGCCTGCCTGCTTGCCTGCCTGCGATAAACGTTTAAAATGCGAAATTGAAGATGGTGGTTTACAAAATTGCCCACGAAACCACCGATTCGAGGAGAGTTTAAAGTTAAATGCGCGCGGGGGGAACATTGCGCGGGGAGCAGGCACTCTTCGGCATTTATATGCAGCGCGCCTGTAGTATAGCGGAGGTTTAGGTATCTTCAGACGATCATCGATCGCGCGCTGAGCCTGTAATTTATCAGCGACGTACGCGGAGCACATAATCAAGTGATTTTCTAAAATGGAAAATGCCAACAAAATAAAAACAAAAACAAAACATAGCAACAACAAAAAACGTTTTAGCCTGTTCTAATATAATCGCAGCACCGCGCCGCGCAGCGCATTCATGTGGAACATTATCATAATTTGCAAGCCAAGACGATCGATGCTATCGATACGCGATTCAAACGCGACGTTGCGGCGCATGTTCCAGGCACACAAACGCCAATAATAAAGATGAGACTTTTCTAAAGGCATCAAGTTCCATTAGCGGATAAACATATGCGTTGACATGCTTATTAACGGAAAAGTATTGGATACGTAAAGGAGACATTCCATTCTAAATATTTCAGGTATCATTTGAAATGTTTTGGAAAATTAGGACCTTGAACTTGAACAGTTTAATCTGGTTTCACTAACTCCAGATCTTTTAAAAGATAATATTATAATCTTATAATCCTCAGGATATAAAGAATTCTCTCATCTAAAGACGGGTTTTCGAAACCGTTCGGATCAACACCGGCTGGCACCACCCGACGGCCGTAACTACATTTTGGAAAGTACTCCGGAGACACTACCCAGCGAGAACATTTTTGTAAACCACTTTCTAAAGTACGTCATATGAGAAGAAGAAAGTTGAAATATTTTTTATTGTTAAATATTTATGTAAATACTTTATCGCACAACGTAATTTCTCTTCTCGCTAATAACTTCCTTGCGCAACAACATTTGGTCAATAAGCCAAGTCAGTGAAATTACCCCAACTTGAATTCCCTGAGACCCACTTAAGTATCTCGTGTCAGGAGGCAATCAGCTCGAAAATAATGCCAAACAACAACAACAACAACAACAACAACAACAGCAGTTAAGTCGCAAAACGAAACATGCTTGGGTCGAGGTATTTACAAAAGCAAATAAGCCAAAGAAATACGCCCCAAGTCGAATTATTGCATGAATATTAAAATTTTTGCACTTACAAAATGCCAACAACATGCCAGCACCAGCAACAGTAATGGCAGCAGCAACACCCAGCGCCATCACGCGCTCATCACGGCTCCACACAAACAAAAACACATCAACTCCATCAAAGTCTTATTGAGGAGATACTCGCATGTATGAGTATTCAGGAACATAGAAAAAAAAAGTTGACTTAACTCCCAATCAAGTTAAGTGAAACTTCCCAGGAGTTACTTTATTTCACTCTGGACTTAACTTAACTTTATTTTATGATAAAACTTTGGAAAGAATTCGTATAGACTTATGGTTCAATTGAGTTGACGTCCACATAAACCAGGCTTTGGAAAGCTCACGTTGGTGTACTTTAAGTACGTCAAGAAGTACTCCAGAAAATCTATCGGACTACTCATAAATACAAAAATTTAAAGTGCTTAAAACACCATTATTAGGATTATTTAGGAGTACTCTCGGAGTAAAAACGTTAATGGGACTACTCATGGTAGTCCGACTTAAACCACACAAAAATGGAAAAAATATTGTATAAAAAAATAAAAGAAACAATCTGGAGTGGTTTTAACTCTTTTAAAGGATGGCCAAAAAATATTTGCGGTGTTCTTCTTATACTGCGGCACCGCATCCAAGTGCCGCCAACCAAAATCACAATAAATAAATACCACGTTTGTCGTACGTAATAATAGCTTAGCTTAGCGCAGCGTGGCTCAGGCAAATAGTGCCAAAGGATATTGTTGGCCAAAACAATAACCAGACAACAACAACAACAACTAAAAAAACAAGAAAAAATAACGCAAAACGTAGAAAAAGGCGCGTTCTAATAAAGCAACAAAAATTCATTTCTTAATAACGTCGCTGCAGCAGATGCAGCCGGACTGCTGATGAAACAGATGGGACGGTACAGTCGGTACGGACGAAGGAAATTGGCCCGTTCGCTTGCAGGCGCAAAATTTTCGGACTCAGGTGTTGCAAGCCACATTTGTGCAATCGCGTGATTTTTAAGGGTCAACTCATTTCGTGCAACTTTTGGGCGGTTTTCCCTTGAGAAATGAGAAATTGTTGCCATGATTGCTTTGGATTTTAATCTGCGACTATGACAGAAGACTTCGGTTTAGCTAATAAAACTGAACTTTGATATCCAAATTATAATCTTAGTATTAATAATATTACTTTTCGTTATTTTG
The DNA here is from genome assembly GCA_949127995.1 of Suillia variegata. NCBI lineage: Eukaryota > Metazoa > Arthropoda > Insecta > Diptera > Heleomyzidae > Suillia > Suillia variegata. The sequence goes on along the minus strand of OX421842.1, from coordinate 60,650,105 downwards.
TTAGCCCTAGACATGAGGTTTATTATTGTACGAATGCAGGGAAACCTGAAATAAATGTAAAATAATATTGAAAAGTGATTCTGCATTTAGGAAAATCTTTTATTTTCATTTCTACAACTGTTAAATTGATTTCTAAACTTTGAGGATTTTCACAAAAATATTTTAATAGATAAACCATTTGCACGTTAAATTTCATAAACAAAATTCAAGTTTTTAAATGTACACGATATAATTAACATTGCGTCTACTTAAGTGACTGTATAAAACATTGTTAATTTAACATGATGCAGTGGTAATTTAACATTAAGTTTAATGTCACATATGGCAAAGTCGTCAAAGACTTTGAAAAAAGAAAGCATTTTTGCTTTTTTATATTCCTTACTAATTAAAATATTCGCTGAGCATTATTCCGCCATAATGATGCTTTACACATACACACATACACATACATACACATACAAAGTAAATCGCTGCGAAGTTCAAAACGAAATAAATCAATGTGCGGCTTCATTATTGCCATTGTTAACACGAGAAGCGTATCTAATAAAGCCTCGCTATGACGGCTGCAACAACCACCACAACAACCATCGCAACTATTATAGCAATTTTATGTTGTCTGTTATTGTTGTTGTTGTTGTAAGTATGTGTTGTTTTGTTTTTTTTTTCTTTTTGCCATGTTTGAATGCAATTGAGCCATGTTCGATTAATCTCTTTGATTTATATTCACGTGCGCGAATTCAACATTAACAAATGTCGCCACAATGGCATTTAATTGGAGTTTGTTGTATCGCTCCATGCTGCCTGCCACCACCACAACCACAACAACAACAACGATTACAACAGCAACAAACAACAAACAACAGGAACTCTCAATGACAACGATAGGAGCAGGAACATTTTCACAGAGCGATGTTTGTGGTTTTGCCGGTTGCATGGTGAGAATATATTATGCCAATATGATAGAAAAAAAAAGCAACAACAACAACAAAACAACAACAACCATCCAGAATATGAATGTTCTAGCTCGAAATATGAAAATAAAGTCATAAATATTCCGATTCGGTACATTTATTAGGTTTGTCAACGCGCACTTTTTGGGTTGGAGAATCCCGTCGTGTCATGTTGTTTAAAGGTTTCTTACATATGAACTTTCATAGCATAAAAAACTAGTAAAAGAATTATCTTCGGCTATGCCGAAGCTCATATACCCTTCGCCATTTCAGTTACACAATGCCTGACAAAATTTAATTCTGAGAAAGGATCTCGATCATTTGAATGGCAAACCTAAATTGTTCATTTAATTTGCAACTCGTGTTCCACCAGGCGCACAAAATATAAAGCAAGGCAAAAACTAAACAAATCTAATTTCGGTTTTTCTCTTTCTCTCTCCTGCAGATCGCATTAACTCACAATTGTTCTGTTTTTGTTCGCCTTGCTCCTTCCTCTCTTGAAAAAAGCTTTTGAAAAAGTTCTCTCTTCCTTGTAACAGAGAATAATTTTTTAGTGAAAACAACAACAATAACTCAATGCGTGGGGAACTTTAGTTAGTTGTTGCTGTTGTGAGTTCGAATGAAATTGTCGGCATTTTAATTTGGCTGCGTGCTTCTCTCTTTCTATGTGCGCCTAGTATGTAAAATGTAAAATTGTTCAAAAATGTAACTCAAACTCTTATTTCGCCTGCTCTGAGCAAAAACCGATAAATCCAATTTTGGAAAAAATAAGTTTTCTTATGATTCTTATCCGATCACGCCCATTTTTTGTGAGCAGTTCTGTGATACTACTGAAGTGCTTAATATCGAATTTGAACTGGATATCTGGAACACTGGAACTATTTTAATTAATTTTATTTCGTATGGAAAGGGGTGGTTTGTATGGGAGGCGGTAGTAGTTTTGATCCGATCTTGCCCATCTTCGAACTTAGCCTCCGCTTGGAGAATACCAAATTTTAGCTCGATAGCTCTTAAACTACGGCTGTAATCGCTGGGACAGACAGACGGACAGACGGGCATCGCTAAATCGACTCAGAATCCGACGCTGATCATTTATAAACTTTGTCAAATCTACCACGCCCCTTCTGGGCGTTACAAACAGAAGAACAAACTCAATATACCATTCGGTACGTGCACTTGCATATATATGGAATAGTCCGACTTTATTAAAATAATAATTTTAAGATGACACATAAAGCCACCATAAGTCTGAATGTAAAACTAGGTGTGGCAGTTTTTTAATTCCGCCCTTTTCGTTTTTTTAAGGCCACACCCATAAAAAAGATTATTGATTTGGTCATCGGTTTCCAGAGCAAAAAGTATATATTTATTAGTGGAAGAAGCATTGATCTAACCACACTCGTTTTATAGATTATTGTGGGCGTGAAAATGGGGCGTAACAATTTTCGTATACCATTGGCCAAAACCAGTCAAATGTCTTTGTCTATCATATTTTAACGAAATTAGTTCTCGATTTTAGCCGGAACCACGATCAGACAAAGAGACACAGACGGACGTTTGATTTTATTTAGGTGGAGAAACTACGACCAAAACAAAAACAAAATTATTTTGAGTTTGATTTTATTTAACACGCCACGCCTTTTTCTGGCATTAATAAAAATCACATAAGTTCATTTAACCGAATTGATCGTTGGTGCCCTCCTACCCCCGCAGTTGGCCTGCAGCACTAATACAAAAGCGATAATCTGTCAATTTAAAATAATTTATGAGAAATTAATTTACTAACCCAAACGAAAAAAAAAAACACCAACAACAGCAACAACCAATGTTGAAAATTTAAAAAACCAAAAAACGGCAAAAGCAACTCAACTCAACTCAACTCGTCGCATTTTAATTGACTTGCGCAGGCGCGGAGCGGTGCGGTGCGGTGCGGCGGCGGTGGTGCGCAGTGTTCATAAATATTAAATTACGACCATTTTTAGTGCATAGAAGATATTTAAAAGCCAATTTACACAATTTATTGGAATTTCAAAAAACGAAAAAAAAACTACATACATACAAACGTACGAACACGATAGATACTTTATCAGCAGCACAGCGGGTATATAAAATAAATCAAGGCACCACAATGACAATAACAACAACAACAGCAAACGATATGACCATTAAAATTTTTTTTTTATATATATAAATTTACCAATTAACAACGTCAAACATTCGAAGAATAGGAGAAAAAAAAACGATGAAATTCCAAAATGTCGAGTATCTGTATCTGTATCTATATCGGGGTATCTGTAGCGCGATGCGTGTGGATTGGCTCTCCACGAAAATTAATTGCAATCAAAGCTCGAAGCGTGTAAATTGAACCACTGCGCACAATTACCGCAAATGAACACTGCTAAAAACAACAACAGCAACAAAAATGGCAGCACTTAATTGACGAAAGTGTATCTAACGACGTGTACTCACAGATACTTTAATTAACTGTTCGTTCGTTCGTTCGTTACGTTGAGGCAACGAATAAAGTTGTTGCTAATTAGCGAGCGGTGCGCCGTCGATTCCCGCAATCACACAACTCAGCGGGGACTCAAAGCCTCACCGCCTCCGCCCCACCTCCTTATATATACTTATACTTATTATTGTTATTATATTTTAACAGATACAGATACTTTTTATGTAGCGCAAAAATATTTTCTAATTAACGCAATAATTGTGTGCGAACAGCACAGCGCAGCGATCTCGATTTGGACTTGGTTGGCGGAATCAAATCGCAAAATGCGCTCGACTAACTTTTCCACCACTAACGATGGCGGCGGCGACGGCACAATTAAAAACGATTACTTAAAGCGATGGCCACTTTGAGGGGCAGATCGGGGCCTTCGGAGACGCACACTGCCTCATATTTCAATGGAAAATGCTGCTGCTGCTGCTGCCGCTGCAAAGATATGTGAATACGCGAATTCCTTGCAGCGTTAATTAAACGCAATTACCTGCGCTTAAAGCCGAGCTCGCATATGCAGGCGCGATTCGAAATTGATCCAGCCGCACGCATTGGCCGGCCACTTGCGTAATGCTCGCTGCGCCGTTCAACTTTTGATTTATGTGCGTATTCTGTTGCAATTGAATTTTTTGCTTAGCTTAGCTTTGCTTTCATTCAGCACTTGGATGAAGTGGCTGTGAACTTTAGGGCATTATTATTATTATTATATATTAATATGTATGTGCAAATTTGCTTTTAATTAAAAATAATTGTTTTCAAATAATTATTCGGCTCTAGGGAAAACATTAAACAACCACACTCCAGCAAATAGCTCGGATGGAAAAAAAAGTTCAAAAGAAGAGAACAACGTTTAGCAATAGTTATTAAAATCATAAACTGCTGAGAATTAAACGATGTAGAAGTAAACTAATTAAATTTTAATTCAAATATAATTACAACTCAATTAAACTTTTTTAGGCTAATAAATTTGTTTGTATTAATTAAAGAAATCGTTTTATTTTAAACATATTTAATTGAGTTAAATAACTTCAAATGTATTGATTAAATGCAAAATCAACTTGAAAAAAATTGATTCAAATAAAACCGTTTTTTAAGGCATTCTTTTAGATCACATTTTATTCAAATCAAATATTAAATTAAAACAAAAGTTTCAGTGAAGTCATATCAAATTAACATTTTTTCGTGTTAATATTTTCCAACGCTTTTGAGCATGTTAAACAAAAAACGTTTCAAGCGTTATTTATTTCAGTTGTCCGATTTTGACAAATCCTTTCAATAGTTCAAAATATAAATTTTTGAGCCAATAGGATCCAATGTCATTTTAGTAATTTTCTTTTTTTCTTTTTTAATTGTATTATTTTTTACATTAAGTATTATCTTTAAAATGAATTTTGATTTTCTACAAAATTGTTGTGAACTATTTTAAATCAGAAAAATATTTTATCCATGTTATTAACAGTTAATTTAACGAGGATATTTGAATCAGGACTTGAATCAATTTCATTTAGTTTGAGTAAGATCATTTCTCTCAATCACCTTATTCCAGCATCACCAGTTAATTGACCGACAAGACGAAGACCAATTCAACTGCCAATGGCAACGTCGCAGCGCGTTGATGACTTTGCGCATGCGAGCCAGCGACCAAAATTACCAGAAATGCATCACATCCGCCTTAACCAACAAGAAAAAACAAAAAATAAAATACTTTGCCTCTAATGACCAAAACGATGAAATGCATTCACAAAAACCTCGACTAACCATGGCTGTCTGTCTGTCTGTCCGTTCAAAAAAGGTGCATAGCAATTAAAAACATATGAACGCAGAAGCTTCCACATTGAGCATTAATGGCTGCCAGCGAGCGAGCGATCGAGCCCAACGCGCACTTATTTAAATGTTTCAACGAACTAACAAGAAGAAGAAGAAGAAGAAGCTGAAGCAGCAAAATAAATGTTTAATGGCCAACAACAAATATGGCGGCGGTAGGCAGAAATGCATTTTGAGCGCTCAGGTTTTATTGGTGCAGCACAAATGAAGCATACAATTTTAATTAGCGGTTTTTTTTTTGGGCTGCAGCATGAGGCACATTATATGACGCACTAGAGTATACTTAAATGATGCTCACATATAGCTGCCTACCTGTCTGCCTGTCTGCCGGCCTGTCTGTCTTTGAAAGCTATCTTAAATCTTGGATGACAATCAGAGCAGCACACCTTTTCGGTGTGAAAAAGGTTTGAAGTTAAGATTTCAGCAATTAAACAAAATAACAAAAATCTATTCCATCAAATTGTTTTTGTTTTTGTTTTCAGTTTTCTATGGGAATGCTCGAAAAACTTCAGACTCAAGTGTAACTTGAGCTAATTTTAATTATACACCACAATGACCATAATAATTCACTTGTCTCTCACACCGACAAAAAATGGCGATAAAACAAAACAACATTTCCTAATAAAAAAATACGCTTCCAGATAAGAAGCAAATCTTCCATACAAAACAATAAACAAAAATGTCGGCTCTATGAAATGGAAATGGACAAACTAAAAAGAAATCGTAAGTCAACACCGCGGAGCAGCAGAACATTTTTTTCATAAGGCGGAAATCGTGATTTAAGCTATAAACCGTTGCTGGCCGCCGACTGCCGACCGCCCTAAAATTAGTTCGTGCAATTGGCCGTATAAATGTGCGCAATGCGGCAGCGTCAGTGGCGGCATCTCTTTTCAGCTTTTTAACTAGTGGCGATTTTTTAATGCGAAAGCTTAACTACCGGAAAATTTTTAATGTCTTTCTTGAGAATTGAAGATGTGGTTGTATGTGGAGCTGTGGAGCTGTGGGCCGCAACACTTCTGGTGTGATTCTGGCGAAAAAGAAACGAGTCGAACTTCTGAATGGGCGACCTTTGTTGTGCAATCAAATCAGCGCTTGGTGGGAAGCTGTAAGCTCGCCTTTAACGATGACCAACGGAAGTCATTAGTCAAATGAAATAATTGCGAAAAGTCATTTAAAACTGAAATTTGGAATTTGAAATTATCAAAAGTTAAAAAAACAACAAACAATTGCACAAAATAAATTTAATTTTAATTGTTGCTCAAGTCCATTAAAAACACATTTCGAACGTTTGAAAAAAAATCTCAAAGTTTATATCAAATGTAATCTCAAATCATTTTCAAAGCAAAAATAATATTTGATATATAAATTCAATTTGAGGTTAATTCAACGGCAGACGAATTCCTGGAGATTTGAATTAAACTCGTCATAAGACCGCCTCCATGTCCCAGAATTTTTAAACATACTCTAAACTTTTATTTTGTCCTTAATTCAAAAAAAAATTAATGTAAAATTGATTTTTAGGTTCCACATTAATTTGAAATTTCCGGTTGAAATCTACGAAATCCTTTGATATCAAATAATGCTCAAATCAATCTCCAAGTCAAGGTGAAAATAAACTTTCGATTTAATTTGCTAAAAATAGTTTAGAGGGGAAGTGTGATCTCCGTATGAGAAAAACTCTCCGATTACTTTGTTTCCAATTAGTATTTCTTTTAATTAGCTCCTTCTTTCAAAGGTCTCTCCATATCAGAGCACATACTCGAACTCAGATTTCAAATTTATCAGCGGGTTCCAACCGCCACACATACCGCGCGGTAATTTCAATTCATATTGCTACAAAAAAAAAACATCCTTCGCCAGTCTAAAGTGTTCTGTCTGTCACTTCCATACAGCGCTGTCATTTCCTTCCACTGATTGAGTAAACTGACAAAATAGCAGTCAATCATTCTCGCAATCAAGTTCTCTGCCGACGTGTCTGCTCCTCTTCTGCTTTTTTTTCAAACTTTTACACGCGTATACATATATATAAATTTGGAGAAACATGCGCCGCAAGCAGGACGCACAACAGAAATCCTGTTTCTAGACGCAACACGAACGCATGAAAGATGATGATAAAATTATAGCATCCGCGGGCTGCCAAAGTGTTGTGTCGTGGTGTAGCCAAGAGCACTCATTTGCACCGCTGCGTCCGACGCTGGCTGCTGTTCCTACGGTTTCTGAAGCTTATCGGAACCTCATCTCGCAATGAGCAGCACTTGATGCCGCGACGCACAGCAAAGATACCGACCGAAGCATGTCTTCTTAGACATTAGCTCCAGGCCGAACGACACTTGCAACTGGCAACGTACTCGTACTCGTTCTCGTACGTAGAAGCGAGCGCGTATGTTCTCGTTTTTCTTATTAATGGAGCAATTCTCATTAACCTCTCCATCACGTGTGTTCCAAACGATTCTTGCTGAGCGTATCCACAAGCATTTCGAAAATGGATGCCAGTTAATTTTTTAAACAATTTTACTTGCAACTTGTATCTTCGGTGGCTTTATCCAGCCACTTCGACCTATCGGAAAGCGCAACAAGAAAGCAATTCCCTTGCCGATACAAGTATGTGCCGTTTAAGTTTTCTGCTTTTATTATTTTATCCTTAATGTTGTTGTTGTTGCTTTTATTATTTTATCCTTAATGTTGTTGGTCCACACAAGCAATTTTAAAATTAAGTCTGACACATGCACATCGGCTGTTTTGACTGCTTCAACCTCCTTTAAAGACATTAGCCTGAGGCGGCCCTTGATGATTTCATTTCAAAAGGTTGGTAGGTTGGTATGTACTCGTACGAGTAAGGAACAACCTCCTCGAATCGATTGAGCGCAGCAGCCACCATTTTGAGCGGGGTAATTTAAAAATGCAAATTGCGCACGAGCTGAATGCCTGTGCCTTCCCGGCTGGTTGGATGGTTTGGCATCATTATCCAAGGATGCAGCAGGTAATCAGAGGCACAGACAACAACCAAAAACAAAAAAAAAACGAAGCGTTTTAACGAACCCAAAGAAGACATAAGACTGGAGCTCGTTTTGCCATCGAGGCACACTTGCATGCAACATTGTCTAGAAGTCTATAAATAATCTGCTCTGTTGTTGTTGTTTTTACCGGAATCTTAGTATACTTAGAGTAGCCCTAATGCGATCACAAAGTGGCCTAAACCAACGCGATAGTGTTGTGTTGTTGTGTCTGTATGTGTGTATGTGTGTGTGTGTATGTCTTATCCTAACATTTCATCCTCTGACGCTGCAAATTTGGACTCCGCTTCATACGAAACCTACACGCTCGCCTTGCATGTGATCACTGCAGCGCGATAATAAAGACGACGACAGTTTGGACATTTGACGTTTGCAATCACGCGAAAACGTTGTCAAGCGTTTCGGTGGCAGACTTTTCTTCTTCCTTTTGGCCAACATAGCTTAACGTTCTGAGCTCCTTTCTCGAGATTTCAGTAGTGATGTCTACTGTCGTCTCTGTGATCGTGGCTAGTTGCATGTAAAGGATCCATCAATAAAAGTTTACGGAGACTAGCAAAGAAAACATTGACTATGTGGATTCATTGGAAAAACTAAAACTGGATAAGGATAAATTGAAAAAAGAATCTAAAGAGTTCGAAGTCGAAAAGTGGTAGTGGAATTTTAGCCTATTTAAAATATATTATTATGGGAACTTTGGAATGCGAGACTAAGAGTCCTGATTGGTAGAACCCTAACATGTTGCTGCTGCTGTTCTTGTAGTTGCTTGTTTTGTGATCGTGGTCGTTTAACTGCTAAATTTAGTAGTTCTGCGCCAAATAAGCTCCTCATCTGCATGAGTGTGCAACGCGCCTTGTCTGCCTCCTAAAACAATGCCTGGGCGTGTTGCGCATGCGCGCATATGTTGCATGCCACGTCGTCTTTCTGCTCTTGTGCTTCTGCTTTCAGAACAACTTAACTAATGCCGCAGCATTTCGCGTACCGCATTTGTGTTGCATTAAATTGTTAACGGGCGTAGTGAGCAACAACAACATCAACAACTCAACACAGGAGCAGCCTGCAAATGTGGGCCTTAATTTATTTAAATGTTGAATGTATGAATTCCTGAGACCAGCGATTTCTTGTTGTATATTTTCTTATTCTCTGGCTAATATTTGTGTCCAACTGTCACCTTTAAGGCTTCACCTTATTCAAAGCTTGGCCCGTAATTGAGCACAATATCGAAAAAATCGTAGAATAGAATTAAACAATTTTATACTCTGCGAACGTCTTTTGCTTCCTCCATTGTTCTTCGTAGCACACCAAGAGCAACATAATTGATTCGACAAAATCGTGCCTAGAGTACAAAGAACTCGAAAAGGACATCCATCTGGCGTTAGGGAGTACCTTATGGGGGGCCGATGGGGCATCTCAAAACAATATTTATATATCCAGAAATTAGAATTTGTCATTTCTTAATCGCATAACTTCAACTGGTCTAAACTATTTTACCGAAAATCAGGACAGACAGTTCTTATAAATGAAGTTTCCATTGTTTTCCTGTATACCCCGAATAAAAATTCCAAGGATCGCCACTGCCCATGGAGTACCTCAGCGTCATCTACAAAAAAGCGAATAATTTTGCGAGATTGCATTTTTGTGTTTTACAATTTATGCCAACGCAGCAACGCTTTGGGTTCCTTTGTTCCGTAGCGTTCCTCTTATCCAACCAACAAACAACCATCTTCGAAGCGAGTTATTTTTAAATGCCTGCAACATGCCTTCACATGCGATTCCAGTGCCCAAACCTTAAGCATGCCTCAAATGTGGCCAAGGACAATATTGAAAAGCAAATAAAAAGTTGATTGGTGTTTGCCCATTTTGGCTTTCTGGCTTTCTGGCTTTTTGCTGAGCACTTCTTCGGTGAATTGGACCTTATGTACCTTTGGCAAATCCTTTCTGCACAGTTGTCTGCTCTGCTGCCGACATGGGATACAAAAATAACAATGTCGACTTTGTTGTTGTTTTTGCGGTTGCGTTGTTGGTTGCTGTTGTTTAGTAATTGTGGCCGTCGTTGTCAGTTGGGAGGGTCCCTTTGCTCAGCCAACATTTGCCTTGTTTAACTTGGTCGGAACAGGCCTTTGCGCGAAATAAAATTGTCCAAAAGTCTGTTAAGACGTTGCAAGACATTTTTATAAGTCGCGGCTAAGTGCCCGCTCGCATCTTAAGGAGTAGCTTGATGGTCAATCTCGGTAGTTGTAGTCGTATGGTCTGTTTCGTTGGTCAAACGTAGAGCAACGTTCTGCCGATGTTTAAGCCATGTTGGTGCTTTACGGCTGTCTGAGAATGCGGCCGATGGAGAACTTTATTAACTTCAAGCGGAATGTTTTTATTCTTTTTAAGTTTTACCTTTTGTGGCTTTCAGTTCAGTTCAAGTCAAACGAAAACTGACCAAAAGCGAATTGTTGCTTTTGTTCTACATAAGGCAAGCATAATTGCGCTTGTTCCTTAAGCTACGATAACGTTTTCGAGAAGCACGCTTTAAGCCGCTTTCAATTAAGCCTTCAAAAAATTCAAAAAATAGTTTAGTGTATATTTGAAGTATTCTTTTTTGTTTTTGTTTGCTCCGCAAGAAACTTTAATTGACCAAAAGTTAGAATTTATGTTGCTCCTTCCAAAGTTTTGCCTTCGATGATTCCAATTCGGAGAAGCGAGGCTCTCGTGCTGATTGAAATATTCCAACTTCAAAATGAAACTTTCCCGTTTGTTGCTCTGAATTTATTGCACCGAACGTTGGCAGCCCCCCCAACGAATGTCATCGTCGGCTTGATTGGGCCTCATTAAAAACTTTATGCCACTTTATAACCGAGAGATTATTTATAATTCGTGAGTCGATAATTTTTTAAATATTCTCATAAAGCCGCTCGTACATCTTGACTGGATACCTTTAAATTTCAATTAAGCCAAACAACAATCCCAAACTTACTTTTTTAATAGGTATATAGGTATAATATATCATTTAAGTATATAAAAGTTAAAAAAAATCAATTCAGAGGAACCCAAATTCTTGCATTCAAGAAGCTTTATGTTTAAATACAGATAACTCCACTCTTGCAGAGACTCAGATGGGTCCTCAATATTAAGATATTGTATATAAAAAACTGTGTAGGAAGTTAACAAAAAAACCAGAACGACAAAAAAAAATAAAGCTTACAATGGCAAACATTTTTTCAAAATTGTTTCTTCTCATATACTTAAAAAGAAATAATTTTGAATTCAGATTTAAGTTTAAGTTTAAGTGCCTATATAAATTGTTTTTTCTTTCAAACACTTCTGCTGGACTTAGCTGTTTTCGATTTGCAGCTCCGCATTTAAGGCTGCTTTTTTAAATTAGTCTCCCAAAGTTGCTGGTTTTATTGTTGTATTATTATTTTGTTGTTGTTGTTTTTGTTGTTTGTGGGCAATTTTATGGCCGGCCTTATATACTCGACAAGTCGTCGCTGCTCATGCACATGCGCAGGTAAACAAAGAAGCATCTTAAGAAATCGTTTGCTGTTTGGTTGTTCGGCTGTTTCGCTGCTCAATCTTCTCCTCAGTTGGGTTGGTTAATTTGGTCATCTTCCATGATGATGTTTTGATAGCGCTGCCTCATGCCTGCATACATACACAAAATGCTGACTGCCTGCCAGAGTGCCTGAGTGCCTGCCTGCCTGCTTGTAGCCTGTCTTGCTGATACTGTGGCTGCTGTTGATCTTCTCCTCAACAACAGTTTGTGTTGCACGAAATTCTTGTCGCCCGAAAATAATTACATAAATCAGTGATTTAGAGGCGTATCGAGTTGCTGTCAAACCATTTTTTTTTTCAAGCATGCATACATACATACATACATACATACATACATACATACATACATACATACGAAAACAACCGAAATCTTTCCGGCTTAATGAGTTGTTTGCGTGCGTCGTTCGAAGTTGCATTTGCATTTGCATTTACGCGCAGTTATATGCAGGAGCAAGAGTTAATACATATGTCCAAAGCCTCACTCAGAATGTCTGTGGATAGATTCAAATATTTCCGAATGTGGTTTTTAGATTAAATTGAACAAAGACATTTTGTGGCTGTGATTGATTTCGTCATTAGTTTTTGGTCAACTTTTAGTTTATCTCCCATTGAAAATGTGTTTGGCATGAATCTATGAACTAATCAAATTAAAAATAATAAATTTTTTAAAAGTTATAAAAAATATAAAAATACATCTTACAAAAATATGCACACATACATACATACATCATTTTCTTTCGCTTATAAAATTCCCAATAGGCTTGAAATGAAAATACATGTATGTATGTATGTTACAAACGTTTTCGTTTTAGGCGGTTAAAGTAAATAAAATATATAGACCCAAGGTCTAGGTAATATAAAGCGGTCATATATAAATTTTCTCTTAAATTTGTTAAGGGTATTTGAGTACTTTCAACTCGAAAATCAGTCTTATTATTCATTTTTGCCTTTCCTATTCACGGAATAATCGTACTTATGATTTAAATTCAACCACAAGCCCAATTGAAATAAATGATATATATTGTTAGAAAGGTAATGAAATTGAAAGGTATCCAATTTGTTTCAGATCAGAGGAACAGAAACCATCAAAGCTTGTAAAAATTTGTTTTGTGGATTTTTCGAATAAATTAATTAATTTAAGAGTTCACAATTTGTTGTTGGATTTTTCTACTTTTTACCCTCTAATTTGAAAAGTGTTTTTTTTAATTATTTCGAATCAAAATTGTTGCCTTTTTAATTCGCGTTAATTTAATAGCGACTTCAAAAGAAGAAGCACAAATTGATCGTAAACATTTTACGAGTTCATCGTAAAAAACGAATCACCGCCGCCGCCGCAACCGCCGCCGCCGCCGTCATCCGATTAATCAATTTCATTTAATTTGCACAAATTTTGACAGATTGTCTGTTAATGAACAGACACAAAAACAAATCGTAAATCATTGAAAATCCCCAAACCCAAAGTGTGGAGCACGGATTTGAGCCCACACATCAACACGATCGCAGATCACAGATCGCAGATCACACAACAAACTCAGATCGCGATTTCGCAAAAGCGCAAATTTAAACATTTTAACACCTTTTGACGGTTTTATTGAATGCCAATTTCGGTGTTCCAACATAACAAGAAAAAAACTAAACAAAACAAAACAAAACTGACGAATTGTGCTTGGGAAGCGAGCGTCTGTCAGTTTCCTAGTATTGCCATTTGTAATGCTCACTTAAATAGAATCAGGAGCAAAATTATCAATAAGACAAATTGTTTGATTTATTTAATACATTAAAAGATCTTAACTAATTTGTCCCGAGATATTTAAACATTAATATGGATTAACTATTCAGGACAATCAACTCAAAAGCATTGGGGCGTCTTTTCCACTTCCACTTTGTTGGTTATAAAGGAAACGCACGTGTAGATTCAACAATGTATTTGAAGCGAATGAAAATAAAATTATTTTCACAAAACAACATTATCAACAAAAACTTCTTATACAAAATTAGAAAAACAAATATCAGAGTGTTTTCAGTAAAGTATAAATTTAACACACTTCCACTTCAACTTCAACCAACTACAAACTGAAAATTCAATAGAGAAATATTTCTTCTTCAACTCGTTGCCAGCGCAAATTTCTTCATTCAACACGAAACTGGAAGTTAAGACCGCCGTCACGCCCCCCTCAGCACAATTACGAAGCCATTACACAACAGACAGCAGCAGCAGCAACAACAACAACAACAACACCAACAAAACCCGCACTTATCACATCGAATCGAATTATTCGAATCGCCTGCAACGATTATGAATTACTTTTCAATTCGATTCAATTGCGAAATGATTGTTCAAATTACCATGGAACGGTCGGTGGTGGCAGCAGCAGCAGCACCGGCAACGAATTGCCCCCAAACGATAATCGATCCAGTTTTAACCCGTTCGGTTTCATGTACAAAATAGTCAATGTTAAATGAAATCGATTCTTGAGGATTCTTTAAGGACTTTTAGAAGGGCTTTTTGGAGGGCTTAAAAGAATCTACATTCTTGAAGAACGCCTTTCAGAAGGTTTTCTAAATTTAAACAAAAAATATTTATACATAAAAATTAAAATCGGAATATTTATTTGAATCACTGCGAGAGGTTTTCTCTTCTTTTGGTTGATTAGAATATCCATTAATCCAAAATTTATAATCACTCAATTGAATGGAAGCCTGTTCTGAAAGGATTAAGAATGCAACAACAAACAGCAATACAAAGAAAACATAATCACATGTTGTTCGCGCTGCACTTGCAATTTCTGTCCATGTCCAAGAGCAAACGACGACATTCATCCTCATTGGAGTGCAGTGGCAAAAGCAGAAGCAAAGGCACAATGAACAGCAAAAGAACAAGAATAAGCATGAAATTACAATTGCAGCAACAACAGCAGCCGTTTTTTATTGTTGTTGTTGTTGTTGTTGTTGTTGTTGTTGTTGTTGTTGTTGTTGTTACTATTGCCAATGTTGGTGATGCTTGTGCCGTGATCGCTTGCTGTCGTTGCTTTGACAGTTGCGGTGAGTTTTTGATGCGCTTTCATAAGCCAAACGCAAACGCAAACCGAACCGATCCGATCCGATTCGATGGATGCGTAATTGTTAATCATTAATATTGATTGTAATTTCAGAGTCACTCATTTGCGATTTAAGTCAATAATGAAAATAACAACAAAAACAACAGAGTGACCAACATATTTAACAATACCTGCAACTGAAGATATCTTTCGGTTTGTTTTTAGAGCGGAAACTTTTGCGGTTTTTGTTGTTGAGGAGCGTCCTCTTGCAATTTCCCTTTTTGCAGCAAATAACATACATACAGACAGACAAACAAATCATTTAGCCAGCAGAATTCACAAACCGCATAAGTCTAAAAATTTTATAAGGTAACCTAAACAAAAAAAATGTTTTTTTTTTGCTAACGGAGATAAAATTATGTAAAATTAAAATCTTTTGAAGTGTTGTAAAACATATTTACAAGCATTTAAACTCGATTTAGCCTCGTATATCTGGTTTATCGTACCAATTATATTTATAACTTGTAAATCAGCTGTTTTACATTTACGAGGTGCTTTTAAATTTATCAGACAAATTCAACGTTAAATACGCGCGCATGTTTGCCAGTGTTGCCATTATAACAAAAAAAGTTAACAAAATATTTAGACACATTTTTTTTAAATCAAAATATTCAATTAAATATTTGATTTGATTTTTTTCTCTTATTATTTTTGACACCTTCTCTTTTGTATGTTTGCATCATTTCGTGTTTAGAACGAGAGGCCCAACGAACGATCCGCATTTTCGTCCAACTAATCGACTTAGTGAATGCAAAAATGTTACGATATTGGCACGGAACAGTCAGCTGGTATCGTTTCGCTACAGTGATCGAATTAGAAGCTTAAAATGTTGCAATGTCAAGAATTTAAGCTAATTTTAATTTAACACTTTTTTATAATATATTAAAATAAAAAACTAGTTTTGTTTTGTTTATATTTTAATGCATATATTTCAATATTCTTTTAATACGGTAGTTTTATTTGATATTATTATATAATAATTATAATTATACTGATGTAATAAATAATATGTTGCATCACTAATTCATTATTTATTTTTTGTTTACTTTTCTTTTGTTTGTTCTTTTTTGTTTTCAAATATTTATTATCTGCTCATCATTGTTAGTTATTGTGTAAAATGATTTAATTATATATATGTATGTATGTATATATATGTTTTTTTTTTTAAATTACTTTTTACATACAGCTTGTAAGAAGGGAATTCTAAATAGGAGTGTATCGAGTTTTATCTTTTCTGTTTTTAGTGTAAGAACAACAAAAATCGTACGTATACAGCACAAAAACGAGAGGGTACAACATTAAGCATTAAGGGGGAGGGCGTGGCAGGCTATATAGAAACTAAACGCACAAATGTTCGGTTTGTGTTCGACTACGTTCGGTTAAAGAAGGGCGCGTCGTCCATTGTAAGTAAAATCGCGTTTGAGTGCGTTCTCGAGAATAGCGAATCTAGCGGATAGGATAGTGGATCTTTTTTTTCGGTTTTCGGTTTTATTTATTTATTTCTTTGTTTATTGATATTTTTACCATAGATATTTTGTGTTGTTGTTGGTTTCTTATTTACATTATTGTGGCTTAGATCCGTTCGTTCTTTTTTTTTACTTTTAATTTACATGTAAGTTTCGTGTTTTATTATGTTTTTCTTCTTTTTTTGTTTACTTTAAAGATTCATCATCTTTTGTATTAATCTCACAGTTTGTTTATGTTTTTCTTTATATATATATTTATATTTATTTAGTTGTATATACTTGCACTAATACTAACAAATAAGTTACGTCTACTAAAATTATTACCACAACTAACTATACTGACTTTTTTGTTTTTTGTTTTGTTTTGTTCTTCTTTTTCGTTTTCGTTTTCTTTTTCATTATAATTAATTATTTCCATTTCTTACGCTGTCCTTAATTGGAATTGTTCTTCTACTTCTTTTATAAAATCTTTTGCTATATCGTAATTTTTTGTTTAATCTTTTATTGTATTTATTATTTTGGTTTCAATAAATCCAGCTCAGTTGGAATGATTCACAATTTAATCGCATACGAAAACTGCAAATGTATATGTAAATGTATATACATACATACAAATAAATTTAGAATTTTCGCATGCAATGAAAAGCGAAATCCGATATTCGCCCCGCTGAGCTGTCGTCTATCTTCTGCGTTTTGTAGATTGGATTCAAGCGGCTGTCATGCAAAATTAAATACGGTTTATTTTTGTTTTTTTTTTTGAAATTGGTTTTATTGTGCTGCACTGCAAACAAAATTTTGTATTTTTTTATTTTAAAGTTGGTACCTACAGAAAAATTGTCTCAATTAAAAAAGGCTAAAATGCATTCCATACTTTTTCGATTTTCTAGTTAAATTTTCTGTTAAAATTTCCAAAACTTCAAAAATTTGGACTTAGCTGATTCGTTTCTGAGATATTTAATTTTTTTAATTTTTTTTCTGTTTTCTTTAATTTTGATTAAAATTTGTTAATTTTACTGTAAAGTTGATTATCTATAAATTCAGTAACGTGATTTCTTTCATTTTCTTTAGTTTACTTTACTTTACTTTCGTTTTGCTAAAACATTTAAGGTTGACTAACTTTTCCTCTTTTTTTTTGTGTGATTACCATAAATATCTTATCTTTGTTTTTGTTATTTTTTAAGTTAAATTTTTATGCTAAATTTAAAATTGCCAAAAACTTTACCAGGGAAAACCAGGAGTAAAATATAAAACAAGACAAGCCAAGCCAAGACAAAAGCCACGTACATACTACGCCTTCCTTTTAAAAGCACGACAACACAACGAAAAAAGCATCGCAATCGCTTTTTTTTTTTTCAATTTACTGTTAATTTTGACTTCAACTACACAAATTTACTCATTCATCTGCTATGGTCATTAATGTACAAAAAATGTACGCGACTTGAAGGACAGTGGTGGCAAAATAATGAGAACATGTTGATATTACGTAATTTCGAATTTACCAATTGTTTATCACTTTTTATTCAGTGCCGTTAGAATGCATCATACAATACATTGAAGTTGTTTTTGGCAATGTTCGTTTCTAAAATGAATTTCCGAGTTTTTTGAAAACATGTTTTATATGAATTTAATTTAAGTGAAATAATACATATGTGTGCATGTATGTATGTATGTGTGTATATACGATTTCAATGACATGAAGTAAACCTTTAACTTAAATCAAAAATTAAATTTTAATGACAAATTAACAACTGTTATTTGTAAACTATAAACAAAATAAGCCCAAAAATGTATTTCTTAATTAAAAGGTCTTATAGTTTACCAACAATTAAATTGTTGTTAGCAGACACTAGGTTTGTCATCAATCCGACAATCACTCCGAAACTCAAGTTTAGATTGACAACACTGTAACTAAATCATAAATAAATTTCACGCATTTGCTTTGTTTCTGTTCAGTAAAATAAAATTATATATTTCTTTAGAATCGTTGTTGCATACTGCTCTGTTAGGTTGCAATTGTTGTTCGTACAAATACAAATACAAATACATATACAATACTCTTTATATATATATACTCTTAAATGTGTCAATTTAAAACCGAAAGAGTTATTCATTCAAAGTTCTTCACACGTTTTCGATATAAATAAATTTGTTTTGAGAAAGTAAATTTTGAAATGCATTTAAAAAATTCATTCATTACTTAAATATGTATGTTAAAAAAAGAACTTAAAATAAAATAAACTAAACTAAAATCAAAACGAGTATATTAAAGTGAGCAAAAAATCATTCAATTTTTCTGTAAATTGAAATTAAACATAAATCAATAAATTACAACTAAAATAGTTAAGTAAAACGCAAATGGCGCACACACATTTTACAAGTGTCTTACCTCTACAATGAAATACAATATTATAAAATACAATTTGCGAATTAAAAAAGTTAATGAAATGCATGCTTACAGTTAGGAGACAAATGTATTAATGCTGGACATTGTTTGAGTGTTCATTTTCGTTCGCGTTCGCGTTTGCGTTTGCCTGCTTGCTTGCTTGCTTGCTGCGCTCTTACAAAACTAATACTCGTATAAAATTAAAATTAAAATTAAAGTGTATATTAAAATAGGCGAAACTTACGAAAGCTACGAAAACGACCAACTAAATTCAATTTACATTTAAATGTAGTGAATGTGATTTTCTTTCTGTCCTTCTTTCCTTCTTGTGTTATGTATGTAATGTTATAATATAAATAGGTTTTTCTTTTTAACGTCATCGTAAAAAATACTGCAATTGTGAAAATATTAAATACCAAAAAAGTTAATATTAGAAAAAAGAAAAAAGAAAAAAGAAAAAAAGTAACATTCGTTTTGTACGTTATTTCTTCTTGTTAGTTGCGGTTTCTGCGCTTGCGCATTTATGTACGTTTCGTTCGTATATGTGAAAGTATTCTTTTGTTATTTAATGCTAACGTAAATTTACGCAAAAATAGAACAAAATACTCAGGAGTAAAATTAAGTTTTCGCAAAAGCTTATCGCTTACAACGGCCTAAGATGTCGTCACTGTCGCGACATGAACCGTTGATGTCACGACGTCTACACAACATGCGCCGTTTCATTTGTAGAGCGAGCTTTATTCCAGAACAAAAATCAAATATACAAATTATTTATGTAGAAAATGGCGTCTAAAAATATGTACAAAATTATGTCAAAGTGTTTGTATGTTTAAGTTTGTTTGTTTGTGTGTGTGTGTTTGTTTGTTTGTTTGTTTGTTTAAAATTACATTGGTTTTGGGATTTTTGTATTTTTGTCCATAAAGTAGTAATTTAGGCCTAATAACATTTATGCAATACTATTACTTTTTTTTGTCGCTAACGATTAGATTTATATAATTAGCTGCTTTCGTTTGTGTAGTTTTTTGAATTAATTTTAAATGTAACTTTTTCAATTCATCTTCTTTTCTCTTTCGCGTGTAATAATCGCATTTTTGCATGAATGCATTTTTTATTGCATTTTTGGAATTTTGTGTATTAAACAATTAAATTTTGTTCTCTTTTATTTTACAATTTGCCATCTTAACTTTTGTTCTTTTTTATATTTTTTCGTTTAACTAAATTAAAATACATACATTTAAATACATATGTAGATGTATGTTGGTATGTGTGTGTGTGTGTGTGTGTATATGAGTGTTTGATTGGGAGTGAATTTTCAATTTTAATCGCTTGTCGAATACTTGAGGTGATGCATTTGATATCATGAATGTTTGTCCGTCAGCTCAGCCCAGCGCACTTCGAAGAATTTCCGCATGCCATGGCCAGCCTTACCCACAGGCGAATCATCCTCATTGAACATTTCGCAATTGTCGAAAATTTGACGAACATCGACGCAAAAGTCCTCACGGCATTTGTAGCTAAAACGATAACACAAAAAATATTTGATAAATAATTAGTATAAACAAAGAAACCCAAACGGTTCTCTCTCTCTCAGTTGAGCCACACTCACGTCAAGTCCTGCAGTCGTTTTTTGATCGTCGACAAATCCATGGGACTTTTGATAATTTTGCGATACGTTGGGAATTGTTTGGTGTTCACAGGCAACAAAAAGGGCCAGGAGTCCTCGTGGAGCTAAAAGAAATTATATAACAAATTGTTTTTTAATTACATATTCAACAATTTATCAGAAATAAATTTTTTTTTTGTAGAAAATCTCTTTTTGTTAACACTTTTCTAAACAATAGAATTATTTTTTGTACTAGATTGAAAAAAAAAAAACCTTTCTACAAGTGGTTCTCATGCTCACCTCCATTTCGCCTAATAATGTCTTGCAGACGGCCAGTTCCTTCATCAGCTTCTTGGTGGCGTGTTTCTCTTTTTTCTCCTGTTTCAGCTTCTCTTTAGCCTCCTGCACGGCATGTATATGCAACGGTGGCAAATTTGGCGAGGGCGGCGTAATGGAACGCGCCGGTGGTACCGCACAGTGCTGTTGCGGCGAATGTTGTTGTGGTTGTTGCAAGTGTGTAGGCGTTGTAGAGCGTGGCGATTGTAATGTCACATGCAACGGTGAAGTAGAAACGACTCCGGCAGTTGTCGGCATCGTCAATACTGCCGCTGGTGAGGGCGGCTGCATGGGCGGAATAACGACCACTGGTGGCTGTTGATGTTGAACTGCTACTGCAGCAGCGGTAAGCGTTGATGGCGCTAGCAGAGGTGGTGTAGGCGATTGTTGGGCTCGCGGCGTCAGTGGTGTTGAAAACTGCAGCGCTGCTGCCGGATTGTTGCCGGCGGCCGTAACCGAAGCAGCTGCAGCAGCGTTGAGGCTAGCAAAGTTTGGTGGTGGTGGTGGCGGTACGGTTTGTTGTTGTTGTTGTATCAGAGCTTGTGGTGGCGCCAAAGCGGGCAATGATGCAATTAGTGGCTGTGTTAGTCCTGCTGGCGGTATAGGTATGACCTGCTGTTGTTGTTGTTGCTGCTGCTGCTGTGCCATCGGTATATAAACAGGCAACATTGTGGCAGGCAGTGGTGGCGGCAGCGAAGTTGATGCTACATCCATGGCAACTGCTCCACCTGCATCGACAAAGTCGTTAACGTTGGCCATGGCGAGACCGCCGCCAATGCCGCCACTGCCGATGCAGCTGCTACTGCTGCTGGCGGTAATATTGCCGCTGATCGTTGGTGGCGGACTGTGTGGCCGATTGACGGCGGCAATGTTGCCGACAACGGCCATTTGATGCTGGAAGCGCGTGGCGTCGATGGAATTGTTGTGGTGGTCATCGAACATGATGGAAGCAACCGAGTGTGCTGGACTGCAACAAAGAGTTATTTAAATTTAGTTCGCCCTGGAAAATTCAGATTACAATTTCAGTTCTTTTTTTTGTTTTAGGTTGAGAAGTTCTTGAATTGCAATTTAACTACTTTTCTAAAGTACTTTACTTATGAAAGTACATTACTACAGTACTCGAGTACTAAAAATAAATCAATTACTAAAATGAAAATTACATTGCAAAGGTACTTAAAATAAGTTCACTAAAGAAAATAATACAAATCATAGCTCTAAAACAATAATTCAAAATACATTTAAGTACTTTAAAGTAATTTAATGTTTTTTTTATTAATTTAAGGAATGCTAAACGAAATTTAATTATACCTATAATTAAATCAAAGATATTGTTATACTTAAACTTGAACGGTAATCAGTTGTAATCGAATTTAGTTAAGTAATTGTAACACTTATTGTAATTATAATATGAGTTGATATAAAGTTAAGTACTTTTACGTATTCAAATAAACTTGAATATGATCAAGTCATCTAAAACCACTTTAAATTATCGCAATTACTCATTTGTTGTAATTGTAATGAATTAATTCATTACCACAAAGTGTAATCATTACTCAAGCGTTCAAAGAGACTAGGCAACAAGCTCACCTTAATGGCGCCGGCAGTGAAGTCATCGATTCGTCATGCGACGAATTCAACGATTGCTGCGACGAATTGTGCAGATGGTGATCGGTTCCTGCTGCTGCTACTGAGCTGCCAAGTAGATGTTGCTCACTGCCACCGCTTGTGGAGAGAGCGCCACTACTACTGCTGTGCTTATCCTTTTTGCGTGACGATGAGGACGTAGACGAATCACGGTCCTTGCGCGGTTTACTAGTGCTGGTGCGTTTCTTTGGCGGCGGTGCCTTCGAAACGCAACCATGGCAATACCATTTGCCGCGCGGCACCTTCAACAGCGGCGGAATGTAGCAGTCGGCATGATAGGCGCGCGGACACAAGTCACAGTAGATCATTTTGCCGCATGGAGAGCCACGATGACCGCCGCAGACAATGCACTTCCGCTCGTTTGTCGCCTTATTGACGCACTCATAGCAGTACCTGCAAAGTATAATTACATTAAAATAATAAAGTTTCAAATGGAACAAACTAATTAGGTATACATATGTGCGGTGGGTGGTTGGTTGGTTGGTTGATTTATTTGTTTGGTTAGGTGGCGAGCGTTGGAATATGGATTTGCGAAACATTCACAGTAAAACAAAACGAATGGACAAACACGAACAAGGAAATTTGGAACTTTACGCTCAACTTCATTCATCTTAAGTTGGTTGCTATAAATCAAAAGCTTGTGCCATTTTAATGAAATTTCATAAGTAATGAAGATGCGGGATACTTTGGGATGGTGACTAATGAAGGTGCGTCTCCGTCCAAGTCGAGTGTACAAAAACCCAATGAATTAAGTTAATCGATTTCATAAGATTTTAACTAATCAAAAATGATTTGACATAAATTTTTTATTCGTATAGCACAGATTAAGGCAACAAATCAAAACTTTTGTTGTTAGTCCGAACAAAATAACTCTGCGCCCTAAAAGTAGGCAACACAATAAATATCTTTTATGTTTGTTCAATTAAAATGATTTAACCAAAAGAATAAGAATTTATATTTCTTAAATTACTAGAAAATTTAATATGTATTTAATTTTATTAATATTTTTTTTTTTAAATTTTTAAGCTCAAAATAAATTCGATGTAAAAATTTAACTAATTGCAAATGACATCCCATCATGTCTCTTTTTTTTTTCTTAGCTGTCTGTCGCCGGAAACATATTTCCGTTACCCACTTTAATGTCAAACTGGTTCGGATAGATACTCACCAATCGCCGTCGGGTATATTATCCATTTTCGGCTTGAAGCAGTACGTGTGGTAGCCCTTGTCGCAACCGTCGCACAGCAGCAGTTTATCCTCATTCTCGCCAGATGTGCAGAACTGGCAATTCTGTAAGGAATTGGAATATTTGGAAGAGATGGTATGAGTTGAGCTTCTACCTAAATTATTTGTAGTTGTTGTTTTTGTTGTTTTCGTAGGCGTTGTTGCAGTCATGTTGGTGGTGGTGGTGGTGGGCATGGACGTTTTGTTTTTGGGATTTATGGTTTTGGGTGTACTAGTCGTATGTATTGGTTGTGGTGGTGGTGGTTGTGGTTTCAAATTGATTTTGATTCTAGTGCTTGGTGAAGCGGAACTGCTGTCGCAAACAACCAGCGAAGCCGTTAGGGCACCAACAGCGACGCTGCCTTCGTCACCGCTACCGCCGCTACCACCGCTATCACCTCTTGCGTCGACAATATATTTTTTATGCTTTCGCCTTGCAGACGAAGAGGACGAACGCTTCTTCGATTTGGATGATTTCTTGCGCGAAGTTGGTGTTTTCCATCCGTTGTCAATTTTTTCATCGTACTCCAAAGCCGAACTCATCGGCGCTTCATGCTGGTTTGTGTCCTCGGTGATACTCATTTCATCCTCGTCGTCATTGTCGTTATCATTATCATTGGCATATGGTGAAGTGGTCTTTACACGTGATGCGGTTGTTGTATTTGCTAAATTGCGATCTTTACTGCGTTTTTTTCTACCTTTTTTGGCTTTTTTGTTTGGAGTTATCGTCTCCGGTGGGGACAAGCTTCTGCTACTGCTGCTGACTATTTTCTTTGATTTGGGTGTGGTGGTAGTGGTGGGCGTGGTGCTGATGGGCGTGGTCTTTTCTGTTGTGATTAAATCCTTTTTAGATGCTTTTTTGGATTTGGTTGCGACTTTTTTGGTTTTCGATTTTTTCTCTTTTTTTGGTTTCTTTTGTTTTGGCTAATTTTATCGCAGAATTGCAAAATTGCACAATTGACAGTTGGAAAGAAGACGGAAAATTGGCAAATCGAAAAGTCGCATTGCATTGGTGGTGGTGGAGAGTAATTGTCGTTGATAGTAAATGTAATTTGAATTTCGGAAAAAAGACGATTTCCGTTTTTTTTTTATTTTTATTTTTTTTTTTTTGATGTTATGATCGTTTAGAAAAAGCAATAAAGAATTTTTTAAATTGTATGTATGTGTGTGTATATGTTTCGGTGTGTGAATAATAAAATTAAAATAAAACCACAAACACCATTACAAAATACAACAAAAAAAGTGTTTAAGAAAAATGAAGTACCACAAAAAAAGCCAAAAGAAAAAAATCAAAATTAGAAAAGTGAAATGAAAATTGTGTCAGAAATGAAGTCAGGCAGAAAGCATTTTGAGGTTAGGTTGTGAATTGTTTATGTTAGGTTTTAGTAATTCGAATGACATTGTTTGTATGTATGAGTATGCATGTGTGAGCGGCCGAAATGTTAGGGCAACAACAACGTGCAAATTTTGAATTGAAACAATTTTTGTTGTAAGGCACATTTTAATATAATTTCAGCAGGCAAGCATTTTTAATGTATTTTATTTGTTTTTTGAAATTATATTTTTATTGTTTTTGTTAAAGTTAGGATTTTGTTTTGGTTTTTGGTTCAAACAACAACATCAAATATTCGCGTTTCAAAAAAGGAAAGAAAATGAAAGAAAAAATAGAAAAAATAATTAGTTTTAACGAATTTCACAAGCAAAACTTAAACAGCAAAAAACAGAACAACAGAAAACAAACAAATTTTACAAGTTCCACACGTTACAAAGGACAAACAAAACAAAAAACTATCAACAAAAATAATAAAAATTAAAAAGCAGCACATTTGTCCATGCGGACGGATATCGTCAAGAAAATCCTCCAATTGTTAGGTCGATAAACAAATTTCGAAATACTTATACAATTTGTTTCTTATTTAAAAAATAATACTCATTTTTATTTTGGTTAAAAACAATCAGTAAGTATAACTAATTAAATATCAGTCAGTATAACTAATGAATAATCGAAATATTAGTTCGTGATTAATTGTATCTCTGGTCCTACAACAATCTACTGCAATGTTGAATGATTTTCGTAAATAAAGGCTTTTAAATTTACACATACTCTTATATGGTAACAAAAAAAACAACAATGTCTATATCTCAATATCTATCTATATAATTCATAACCAAACAAAATGTTAATCAAAAGTATCGAAAAAATTATGGTTTGGATTATTTAGGCAACGCTAATAAAATATGTTAACTATAGTTGAACAAAAGTCCGTTAAACAAAATCTATATAATATCAATATGATCAATAACGTGATTTCATTTTGACATCAAAGCATTTGTGCGCTGATTTTGTCTTATTTTCCATTTAAGTATCGTGTAAAAAAACGTGAAAATATTTTCCACAAGCGCTTCTTGAAAGGAATTACTTTAGGAGACTGGATTGCAATAACAAAAACTATTTGTGCTAACACAATATTTATCATCAAGCGCCACTCCAAGGCATATGAGAATTAGGAATTATTTATTATTACTTAGTGCATAGGAAGCGTATATGAGGTATTATTTGAAAGATATTCTTTAATCGATACATCTCACCGATAAATGTTAAGTAGACTATTGATTTTTGTTTACTCTTTTAATCGCAGTCAGTTTGACAAAATAAAATAAATTTTGAGATAAATTTAAGAAATTATACTTGATCATCTTAGTTAAATTTTCAAATTGTTACAAATACGCCATGTGATGTTATTTATAATACAGAGTAACATCAGAAAGTTTGAAATGAAAGACTCAAAATTTAGAATGTTTTTTTTTCAAAGCCAAACTGCAAATTAAAAATTTTAGGATTAAAAAAAAAGCCAATAATAAAATAAAACCAGACACACTCCAAATACCAAAAATATATGAAAACCAAAGTAACAACAACAACAAAAACTACAGCGTAAAATGAACGCGTACAACATTAACAACTACAAGAATAATGTGCGTCCACGTCGGAATGTGTGTGAGTGAGCGTGTGTGTGATTCAAACTAAAGTTTCAAAATAAGCATAACAAAACAAAGAAACAACATTTAAATAAAAAAAAAACTCCACTTACCGCCTTCATGATGCTCTTGTCCCAGGCGACGCACGATTCAAGTACATACAGCGCCATCGCCAGCTGTGCAGTGGTGTGTGAACGCGACACTGCGTCGCGCCACGATACCAGTCCCTTTGGAATGTTTTCGATCTTTTCATCCTTGTCGCTATCACAATTCGAGGCCGGTGAATCACCACCTGAATTGTTCTCACTCAACGCGGCATTCAATGCGGCAGCATTGGCTGCTGCCATTGCAGCGGCTGCAGCCTGTTTCTCAGCTTCATCTGCTTTTGCAGCGGCTGTTGCTGCCGCTGCAGCATTTGCTGCGGCAATTGCCATGGCGCGTTCATTGAACGCCGACGCATTTATGGCATTCGCTGTTTGTTGCTGTTGCATATTGAGCAGTTGTTGCTGCTGTTGATGTTGTGCAGCAGCTGCCGCGGCGGCCGCTTGTTGCTGTTGCTGCATTTGCAATAGGAACGCCGCAGCGGAGGCGGAATTCTGTGTTTGTGTGCTCGTTTGTTGATTTTGCGCAATAACGGCAAGATGCGCGTCACCGGTTTGCGAGCCTAACGGCGGTTTAAGATAACGTCGTTCGATATTCGCTTCTAGATCGATGATGCGTTCGCGTATCTGTGGTATTATGCTGACGAAATCCTCTTCGGTAAGTATTTCTAACTCTCCCTCGGCGAGATTCAGTTCGCTCTCGATGCGCGGCGGCAGTTGCCAGTTTTTCAGCTGCATCGAGGCGCTAGCAATTTTATCCTCAAGCGCCTCGAGTTGTTCGAGCAGCGCAAGCTCAACGCGTTTCGCTATGCGCGGATTCCAGTCATGTGTTTTGTCCGGTTGCATGTAATCCATCAACTCCTCCGGCTGCAATTCTTGTGTATCCGCTGTCAGAGACGCCGCAGCTGCCTCCTTTGGTTCCGCTTGAAGCTGACAGCGTAACTGTGGCGCCTCCTGGGTCAATAGACGCATCAGATTCTCCTGAAGTTCGCGCTCCCGCAAACCGGTTGAATCGAGACAATTGATGACCTGACGCAACATTGCAACCGTGTCGAGCTTCCACCAGCCATAGCGCAGCGGACGTGGCACAAAGGTGCCGACAAGACGCTCGGGAAACCCCACACTTTTGATTTGTTCGAGCAAACGATGCTCGTCTGGTGTCATTGAGAGCGGAACACTGGGTACATCGTACTGTATGTAGGTGCTGATGTTACTCAACGACATGTTGGCTAAATTTGAAAACGAAATTCCGGTAGCTTCGTCCAACTTTAACTCGATCTTAGTTAGCATGGGCTTGAGGTCTCCCCCTCCGCCGGCGATTCCCGCTCCGCCACTGTCACCGCTGTCCATTTTGGTGTTATTAAGAAAGGGAAAAAACTTATTTTCATTTTTTGTCGTATTCACGTTAACAACCATCTTCTTCTCCTCATCACCGCTCGCCG
The DNA here is from genome assembly GCA_949127995.1 of Suillia variegata. Classification (NCBI taxonomy): domain Eukaryota; kingdom Metazoa; phylum Arthropoda; class Insecta; order Diptera; family Heleomyzidae; genus Suillia; species Suillia variegata. The sequence goes on along the minus strand of OX421842.1, from coordinate 60,622,001 downwards.
CTTCATCATCTTCAGCATCATTTTCATCCGCTTCACACTTAACTTCACTTCTGCGCTGACGAGGAGATTCCAGACCGTTTTTTGAAGCCGTCGCTATTTCCGCTGATACTGCTGCCAATTTCGCCGCTTCGTATTCACGCAACTTCGCTTCAATCTGTCGCTCGTCGAGTCCCGAGAGCGACAAAATACACTCGTGTACAAACTTGGACGTATCAACTTTACAGTCCTCCATAAGAATTGTAAAATATTGCGCATTATTCGCAATATCCCAACGATTTCCTTGCATTTGGAGAGTCGAATCACACGCGAGATTCGCATAGGTAATGGCGAACTCTGCGAGGCTAGCATCGCATTGGTGCTCTGTGGTGGTCAGTGGCACTTCACGATTTACAATCGAAAACCACTTTTCTTCTGTGGCCGATTTGTCATCGTTTGGATTGGACGTCGAGACAATAATGCAGTCGGTGTCTTCCTTTTTAATGTCCTCTTGTTTGAATGTTGTATTCATTAAAGATGAAATGGCAACGTTGGGTACATTAATCGTGTTTGTGGTCGTAGTGGTGATAGTATTTGAATTCATATTAAGATTAGGATTGCTGGTAGTGTTGTGCGTGGTATTGGCGTTCTCGTATTTATCACAGTTGAACGGCGTCGGTATTTTAATTTCAGCCTCGAAATCGATTTTGGTTGACACAATGGGCGTATTTGTCGGAACAGTTGTTACAGTTGTTACCACATTTGACTTGTGTAAAGCATCAGCCACTGCGTCGACATCCATGGGCGTTGACTGCTTCGATGAAACAGTCACAATTGAAACTGGTATCTGATCAACGTCGTCATCATCGTCATCACCCAAATCGACAATTTCCGGCTCGATTTTGTTCGTCTCAATAACATCATCATCCGAGTCGTTATCGTCAGGCACGACTGTTGTCGTTGTTGTTGTTGTTGTTATTGCATCCATGGGAACAGTAATTGGACTTTCCTTATCATCTTCCAAAACGATAGCGACCGTTTGCTCTAATACTTCCCGCGGTGTATTTTTCTCACTGGGATCCTTTGTATTTAAGTCTGCCACTCCTTCTAAATCATTAACTTCGCTAATATTTTCATCAATTGTTTCCAATTCAGTCGCCTCTGCTTTAGCGGCAGTCTGTCTTTTCGCTGCTGCCTGTTCATCGCCTTCCTCGAGTATCTCATTATACTCGAATATATCGTTCTGTGCCGATTCAAGTGCTTCAATGAAAATCCCGCCGGCTTTCGGCAACTTCCAATATCGCCGCCAAAAACGATCTTGTCCATAACAAGCGGCACGCAATTGGTTTGTGCTCTTTTCTAGCGCCTCTTTACAATTCATTGAGGTGCGGATGATCTTGTCGAGTTTCTTTTGCAGCTCATCGGCGCTCAGTCTATTGTCTTCGTCCTCCTCGACGTTCGTAATGTCCGATTCGAGGTCGCTGAGATCCTCATCCATACCAACGTCTGTTGAGGCATCGTCATTTAGCGTGCGTGCATTGTTTTTCTTCGGTAAGAGTGCACTTAGATCGGCAGTTGTGGCGCTAACTGGCACGGATCCATTGTGATAAGTTGGCGTCGCCATAAGGTCGTCCAACTTGCTGCCTAAGTGTTGTTTAATTGGTGTTATGGTCGCCGCGTCGCTAATGCAACTCTTTGAGGGACTCGGATCGTATTTTAGTTCACCGGGTGTGGATGGTGGTAGCAGTAGAGAAGCGTGATCGATGCTACCAGTGGGTAAGTCCTTATCTTTATCATCTTCACCGCGTTCGCTGTCATCAAGACTATTTTTTCGCGAAGGATCTTCGTCAATATCCATACGTTCAGTCAATTCATCTTTGCTGTTATTATTTCGATCATCGCAATCGATTATCACAGCAGAATTAACTTCGACGCTAGTGTTTCCATCGACCTCCATCGATTCCTCACGATTTGTTGTTGTTGCTGTTGTTACAGACGCTACCGCTGCCTCAGCAACTTCAGCTGCCTTTTCCAAACGTTCGGCATCTAGCTTTTGTTGTGCTACTGCCGCTGCAAGCATTGCGGCTTCGCGTTCCGCTTGCGCCTTTTCATAAGCTTCGATACGTGATTTGCGCATATGTAATGCCTTGTATTTGCGCACCTTCATGTCTGTCATGTATTTCTCTTTACGCATCTGCGCACATGTCTCAAGACTGCCGTCGATTTGTTTTAGCACCGCCTTGTTCATGAGCAAATCGTTACAGAGGTGAGCAAGAATTTGTGCTTTCCGCGTCGGGTTTAAAGCTACGAAAGGACGATCCTTCAACGAATGCGAGAGCTTCCATGTTTCGTTCTCGTGTAGCAATTTGTAGTATTCGTGATTTTTGCCAGCGTGATGTGCAGCCGCATCTGCATCCAGCTGATGATGATCGGGAATGCGGCGTTCACGTTCCCGATCCATTGTCACGCCAAACATTTGACGTATTTCTCCCGTGGCGGTGGCATAAAGATAGATGCGCAAAATTTCCGAGACATTGGAGTTGGTAATGTCGGCGTTACGCAACGATTGTCCGAGCAGTGTGGTGTGGCGCCCCGGATTCGGTATGCCTGGATCTTCGATGGCGCATACCAACAGGTGTGTCATTACAGAAAGCAATTCCTCCTCAGCCTCGACAGTGCTATCGCTGACCAGGGCGTCGTGTAGGTTTTGCAGTGTTGGCAAGGATTCCATATCTGTATAGAAATAAATTTATTAATTTATTTTTATCAAATAAACCAAAATTGCTCGAAACTTTTTTAATTGGTCATATTTTTTTATAATTCCAAATATATGTTAAACAAACGGCGCTTACCAAAGCCCAAGGTTTCACCAAAGTTATGCAGGAATTCGTAGACCATCAATAAATCGGCCATTGCTTGTCCGGGCAGACGATTGCCAGCGATGCGGTCCAAATCTGGTATCTGTGTGTTATGAGCGACCTCAGAGTCCTCTTGCGGTTTTCTAAAGTAAACAAAATATATATATTTAGAATAAATTTGTGAGAATCTTCAAATTACAAAAATTAAAATCTTCCAATTTGTGTTTTTAATGTTTCTTGCGCACTTTTGATACGCTGATCGGCTTACACAGCACCTCACCTTATTTGTGCCAAAATTTCTGAATCACGTTTACGTGCGGCCATGCGTTTCTCGCGCAAGATCAAACGATCCAAGACCATTTGGTGTTTCTTCTTTTCACGTTCCTCGAACTTACGACGTATTTCCAATTGGCGTATTAGCGTCATGTGCTGACGACGTCGTTCACGTTCCTTGGTTTGGTTAAAAAAGAAATCTATTAGAATCCATCATTTGGTTTCGGTGTACTTATAATAACAGACATGTTAGTACTTGCAGAGAAAAAACTGTTTTAATTAGACTGGTGGTAAACTTTTTTTTATGAAAAAAATATTGACACGGAGTCATGTACGTAGTTGGTATAATTGGAAAAGTATTTAAAGGAATATTTAAAGTAACTTTCATACAATATATTTAAGATTACTGTTTCACTGTGTTATTAAAATAAATTTAACATAAAAGTATGAAATATTTATTATATATGAACAAATAAATTAGATTTTTTCGCTTAATAGTTACTTGAAAGTAAGAAGAAATTCTTTGAAGTCTTACCATTTCCGCAGCGAGCAACATTTCCTTTTGCTTGTTGAGTTCCTGAAGATACAACTGCGTGTAAGTAATGTTCACACAAAAAGGTTTAAACATAATTAAGTCACATACATAAAGCAATGATGATGATGATGAAGACTAATAAAAACTTAAAAAGATTCTTGTACTTGCATCTTATATAAGAACTGTTTCAATTGCGTTTCATTGAAAATGTAATATTATTATGCCAATTGTACAATTTAAAAAAATCATAGATATTTAAAAAGAAATAATAACAAAATTGTTTTGAAAGCAAATGTTCTATTGTGAGTTTAATAGGAATCAAGCAAAACAATCGAAAAAAAACAGCTACTATACATGATAATGATACATTACAATACGCCGACTAAAACAACTTTTAAACATTTTGGTGCCCTCAAAAAAAAAAAAAAACTATTGAAATAGAAATAAAAATAAGAGACTACTTTTAACGTTTTGCAAGAGTAGATACGGTAGTTAGGTAAGTGTACCTGTTCTTTAGCTATAATAGCTTCTTGTCGTTTCTTTTCTTTTTCCTATGAAAAACAAATACACAAGAACAAAGAGTATTTTAATGCTTTTGCGAATGAAATTTTGAAACAAAAAAAAAACGCTTATTTTTTAACCATTATTTTTGAGTAGCAGTGCAAGTGTTGAGATGGACGAAGTGAACTGAGCAGATGAAGATGAAAATTTACCTGTTGTTTTTTGAGTAGCTCCTCTTGTTTGATGCGCTCCAATTCCTCTTGACGCTTTTTGCGAGCCTAAGATTGTTTAGAAAAAAGAATTCAAATTACGATTTTAATTCAAAGAATTGCTAATTTCAAAATTAATTCAATCTAAACTTCTTCCCTTACCTCAATTGCCTGCTGATTCTTTAGTTCCTTTTCCTTGCGCTGTTGCTCCAGCTTTTCGTTTTTCTCCTGGCGCGCCTTCTCCTTGTTGCGAGCCATTTCCTCCTTTTGTTGTTTCTTTGCATCGCGTATAGCCTGCTGCTGCTTAGCGATCTCAATCCGCTGCTCGACGTTAAGTGTTTGACGTGTGAAAATTTTCAAATCCTCCAGACGTTTGGCCACATCCTCATCAGTCATGCGAATGTAGTCGCCATCGTTGGCGTACGGCGGCGGCGCCGGTTGCAAGAACGAACCGACAATGGCGCGCGACGAGAAACTAAAGTTGTCGCGTGTTAGCTTCGAAGGATGCTTTTCCAAATGCTGTTTGGCATATAAACAAAAAATCAATTTTAGTTCAATTTAGAGCTTACATTTAAATCAACTTTAACTGTGCCTATGATTATGTTTTAAACTAGTAAGTAAATTCAAAGTAAAGTTGGCTACAAACTCACAGAGAAAACTTGTCCGATATTCTTTAGAGCCAAGACGCTGCCTGGCGCATAGTAGACCACTTCACCGCGTATTTGACCGGCTTTGGTAAGGCCGCGTATGACCGTTTCGCGCTTCCAGCCCAGATCGAGAGGAACCCGCAGCTCGGTGACATTTAACAAGTTGGCATCCTCGCTCTCGGACTCTGACAGGCCGCTCTCAGCGGCAACGCTTTCGGAATCGGTAGAGACCTCCATTTGTGCATTGGCCTCGCTAAGAGCCTGACGGATTTTTTCCTGTGTAGAAGAAAAAGTCAGCAAAAGCTTTTTAGTATCGTACGTTCAAATTTTATATTTAAAACGATTTCAATAAACTTACAAAATCAGCGCCCTGCTGTAAAAGCTGCTGCGTGGCGAGCATCGGCTTTAAACCAACTGCACGCGACTGTGCTAGCAACGAGGCGACCGTATTTTTCTTCGGCTTCGAAACGCCGCGACCGAGATTTCGCGGACGACCCTCTTTAAAAGGTGCTTGCGACGATGAGGATGATGAAGAACCGCCACCACCACCGCCACTGCGATCACCCGAATTAGCGCCGCCTGCAGCTGTTCCCCCAGCAGTAGGTGAAGTTGAGGTGCCGCCCAAAGCGGCAGTAATCGAGCTTAAGCTTTGCAGACTATTGGAACCAATAACAGAGGAGGATTGCGCACCACCAGAGGTCGAAGACTGGCTGTAATCGTTACTGTTTGCGTTGGCCGACTTGTCCGGTTTCATGGACAAATTCAGCGGCGCATCGAAATCTTCGATTGTTATTGGATTCGAGGCGCTACCGGCGAGTCCAGTCGATGTGTTTGATGCAGATGAGGATGATTTCATGCTGAGATTGACGCCAGCGCCGCCATGATCACTGGAAGCTCCACTTAAATCATGCGCACCGGCATCTTTGTTCTTATTCGAAAGGTTGTAGGCGCCATTCGATGTGATTGTGGGAGGCAGTTTTATAACTTCGACGCGATCTGCCGAATTGTCGCGACTATTGCCACCGCCGCCGATACCTCCACCACCAGTTGAGGAGGATGATGAAACTGCGCCAACGGAAATATCAAAGCGTCCCGTGCCGATTGAAGTCGTGGGAGCAGTCAAATGTCCTAAAGCTGCCGCTGCTGCTGCTGCTGCCGCGGCTGCTGAATTATTGCCGCTGTTGCCGCTTCCCGTTTGCTGTTGTGCCGCCTGATGCTGTTGGTGCTGCTGCTGCTGCTGCTGCTGTTGAACCTGTTGCTGTTGGGCGGCATTTGCTGCGGCGGCCATTGCGGCATACTCCATTTCGAGTCTAGCCCGTTTCGCCGGGCTGAGACCTGGAAATGCAAGCAGAGAGGAAAGTGCATTTGTTGTTGTGTTGTCAAGTTCTTGTTTTTGTTGTTGTTGTTGTTGTTGGAGCTGTTGTTGTAGTTGTAATTGTTGTTGTTCTTCGGAAATGGTCTTTTTGCGACCGCGTGTAGTAGTACCGGGTATTTTGGGGCCCACGATGGATGACGTGTACTTGATGATCTCCGTATCGGGCGGCAGACGTACTCCATGCAAGGACGGATGTTCGCTATTGTGCAGTTCATTAGACAGACGGCAACAAGGGCAGGTAGAACAAGGCAGACAAGACGATGCAAGGCAGCAGATAACAAATAAAAGAAAAGCAGAGAAAAAAAATCGATTAGTTAATTCAGATCTTCGCACAGGAACGCATACGATACACCGAGATTGGTTTTTCAAACTATTCTTTAATAAAAATTAAATAGTATTATTAAAATTATACATAAATATGAAGATGCAGGAAATAAAAACTTTTTAGTTTATGCAATTTGCAATTCTCTGTTTAAGCACAGTGGTTATAGTAGCTACCAAACATAAATAAAAAAAATAGATAACTCTATTTGAGAAATAAGAGAAATTGATAAAATGTTAATTTAACATGAAAAACTTATCATTTGATAATCCAATCAAATCATGAATTTAATAATGAATAGTCCCTAATTTAACATTTCTAATTTTTTCTTCTTTTTTTAGGACCAAACAAATTTGATTTGATAAACCAATAACAATTTTACCAACAAATATTTTAAATAAAAACACCACAAAGCAAAAGTAAATAATTTCAAAATATACAACAGTTAGATACACAAAATTAAAATAAACAAACAACAAAAATTAAAAAGAAAACTCATTTAGCGCCAATTAGCAAAAGTATCTATAAGTTTAGCAGATACTTTTGATTTTTAGACACAACATCGAGTTACAACTAAAAATTTAAAAGGAGGATCTCTTACTTTCCTTCCAGTGCAGCACTACGAGTACGAGGAGGATAATACAACATGTGAGAATATTCAAATAATGTGAGAATGTCAGAACATTTTGATAAATTGTCCCAAAGGATACGCGAAAAACACGCGAAAAGAATTACAAAATTAAACAAACAAAAAATTAAGCCAACTCGTAAAACAGAAACGAAATTTATTTATGAATAACAAACATAACAAACGCATATCGACACACACGCACGCACATACACACATACACACAAGCACACACACACACACATACAAAACAATTTCTAACAAATAATAAAAAATTAAACAAATCGCAAATTTGATTAAACAGATCAGATCGAAATGAACTTTTTTTATAAATCGCTGAATTCAACTTTTTAAATAATTTAATTATACAATTAAACTAACTAAATTAAAATTCAGTTTTACATTAAAAACAATGTTAAAAAACAATTTTTTTAATTTATTCACCAAATACTTAGTCAGGCTTTTTATGAATTTGCCTATGACTGATTGACTCAAATTCAACTATCTTATTAAACAAATAAATTATCGAAATAAGTAAAATAGCAACGCCGCGAACTCACCTCAATATGCCAGTCGGCATATAGTCCTTGGACACCTTACTACCGCCTGCCGCTGCAGCCGCCGCCGCCGCGTTGCTAGCGGCAAAAGCATTCATAGCCGCCTGTACGCTTTGCTGCGGACTCATGCCGAGTGCACCGAATTGCGACAACGAATTAAGCGCATTCAATGAAGCGTTGTTTTTTTCGCGCTCTTTGGAAGCAGCAGCGGACGAACTGCTGCTGCTTGAACTATTACCACCACCTATGCCAGCACCACTGCCGCCGCCACCGCCCAGCGAGAGATGCGGTGACATAAGCGCATTGTGATGAGCGTTTGTGTTGGATGAGCCGCTGCCACTGCCAACGCCACCCAAATGATGCATGCCTCCACCACCTGAATTTTTATTGGAACTGTTGCCGCCGCCACCAGCGGAAGAGGATGACATTCCACCACCCTGGTGCGATTGTGAATGATGTGAGGATTTAGATTTGGAGCTGCTACTGCTTCCGCCTCCTGAATTAGCTGCAGCGGCCACCTGCATGGCCAGCAACTCCTTGTGCAGCGTAACTGGGTCATATGCGGAGCCAGGAGCGGGCGGTAAATTACTGGACGATATGGCCGAGGACGATGATTTCCCGTAACCGGAGGAGTTTGACTGAAACAAAACAATTTCATTATATATAAAAAAAATGTTGTTTATTCAATAAACGATTTTTTGTTTTTGTATTGAAATTTAAATCAGCAAAAAAAATATTATAAAATGTACCTTGTACGAGTTGCCCGAGCCGCCTGCCCCGCCGCCACTTCCCATACCGCCGCCGGAGGGTGTTATCGTCGTGCCAGCACCCACCAGGCCATGCATACTAGCCAACGCCGCAGCAGGATTACCACCGGCTGCCGCGGCAGCTGCTGCTGCTGCTGCAGCGGCATTAAGACTGTTGGCCAAGTTCTGTTGCTGCTGAGCTTGCTGCTGTTGTTGTTGTTGTTGCGCTTGTTGACGCTTCTCTTTACGTGATTTGCTTGATTTGCTGCTCGATGATGAACCACCACCGCCGCCGCCACCACCGCCAGAGTTGCCGCCACCACTCGAACCCAAGCCTGAGTTGACTCCGCCGCCACCACCACCACCACCACCAGAGTTGTTGCCTCCGCTGGCATTGCCGCTAGTGCCCCCGCCCCCTGCACCCAGTCCAAGTGCGGAAGGACCAAACGCCGCGGCCAAATCAGGATGTGGAAATGGTGAGAGACCGGAAGCCTGCAAGCGACTGAAATAGTCTTGAGCGGCCAGTTGAGCCATCGACCACCAACCTAATGAATGAAATTTTATATAAAAATAAATAAAAACATTGTTTTGAAATAAAATTTTGTTTTTTAAAATTTTTTAAACTATCAAATCTAGTTTTTGAAATCAATTTTGAAATGTAATAAAAATTTCATTAAAAAAATTATAAAACTATAAAAAATACAACTGTTAACACATTGAGCAATAAATGCTCCTCGCTTCATCTGTTCAACGATTGGTGTGACTCAGATGAGTAATTTGTGTTCGACATTTTTTCTAGGAGCGTTTTCTTCAAACGACAATTCAAGCGAATTCAAATGCGTTTGCTGTTGCACTCCAAAATTAAAAGCAAAACAAAACAAAACAAAAAAAAAAACAAATCTAAATTTGGACTTTTATAAGTTTTAAATATCAATCTTGAAATAAATAATTTCATATTAAAATTGTTCATAATTTTGTTTAAAACTAAAATTTTTAAATTTTAACGAACGCTTTTAAAAGGTTTAAAAATATTATTTATAGATTGGTTTTTTTTTTTTTTGTTTAGTTCTCAAAATGAAAAGAAGAAAACTCCGCAGCCAATCGAACAAATACGCTTGGATTGCGGGTGAGTTCAACGTTTGCTGCTCCTCTCACTCACTTGCTGGATGCAGACCTGCTAGACTCGCCGCCTGTGATGCCGCCACCGCCATTGTATTCTGATGGTGATGTCCTGCTGCTGCGGCTGCTGCCATCGAATAGCGATCATTGGCCGCCGCCGTGCTTGGATGCGTGAGTAGGCCGAGACCAGCTGCAGCGGCCGCATTAAATTGCGAACTGAAGAGCGGATTAGAGGCGGCTGCTGCGGCAGCAGACGGATCACGTCCCCAATAAGCTGCGAGATCAGTATGATAGAATTTAAAAAAATAACAATTATTTATTTAAAAAAATATTTTTAAACTCACCGAATAGTGAGGCCGCATCAAGAAGTGAGGCGGGATCGTGTGCACCGCCGGCTCCACCGCCCCCACTGGCACTGGAGCCGGCTTTGCCACTGCCGCCGCCGGATTTACCGTCGCCGCCGCCGCCGTCATTAGCATTTTTGTCCATGTTCTTCATCGATGGATTGTGATGGGGTTTTTTCTTGTTGTTGCGTTTAATTTTGAATGATTTTTCGTAACGTTTGCACAAGGGAAATTATTTACTAAATTAATTCCTTTTGAGGAGGGAGATTTTATCGGAACCGTTGCCACGGTGCGAAATCACGGAATTTCTTTCTTTCCTTCTTTTTATGGTATAATTTCTTTCCAGATTCTTTCTTTTACTTTTATTATATTTTTGTTTTGGGTGTTTGCAATTTCCTCACATTTTGATTTGGTGGGATTCTGTTGTCATTGCTGCTGCGGTTGTTGTTGTTGTTTTTGATTTCGCAGCTGTAATGATAAAAAGAAAATAGCAGAATTTTAACATAGTTCGAATGGTTGGTTGGAAGTGTAAACAAAAATTTGTTGCAATGCAACTGACAACTCATACATGTTTCAACTTGTACTTGTTTGAAAACAACTCATACTTGCTGCAAGTACAAAGTTGCAAACGAACATTTGAGCGGACGCTGCGATGCGATGCGACACGCTGCGCTGCGCCACTCTCTAAAAAAGCCAGAATAATTGTGCCCGTGTTTGTATTTGTGAAATCCACACACACGCGCAATAATTTTTCTTTTTTGTGTGTTGTATCTGCAAAGCGTTATTGCATATACACGCTTATCTGTTGGCTTGTTTGTCACAACTTTTTGTTGAAGTGTGCTTCAATTAACTTACAAAAGAGTTCTCTTAAAGTACCGCAAAATTGTACGTCAACAGAATTTACCAAATCCTCTCAAAAACAACTTCAAAAAAAAAAGTTTCTACTTTTTGAATTTTGTAAACATTTTCCCACCCGCACTCAACATTGACGCTGTAAAATTTAAAATCGTGCTTCCGGCATTAATAGGCTCTCAATTTATTTAACGACATCTCACATGAACTTTCACCAACTTTGACAACTTATTAATCCTTCGGTTCGAGAAATTGTAGATGTAGGAATCAAAAAAATTTTCTTGTTGCATTTAACATGACATCAATAATTAAATCAATAGGAATGAGGTCATTAATCCGAAAATTAAAATGCTGTTTAAAAAAATTACATGCTCAAAAACATGTTTTTCGCAATTGAAAAGAAATTCTGTTAATGTAAAATTCGGACGGGTCAAAATTCTGTTTTAAAAAACTCTTCATATAAAATGCATTTTAAAAAAATCATTTAAAAATTCTATACATGTACCTATATAAACAACGACAAAATGGTAACAATATCCATTACAAAGTCATGCCCAAACATTTGATGTCCTCTCTACATAGAGTAAGAATTTCCATTCACATTCGAGTGTATAACACATCCCGATCCTTATTGGACTTTAAACGTAAAATCTCGAACAATTTTAAAACTTATTGTAAATTTTCATACATATAAAAGCTCCTTTTTGAATATGTTATTAATTTTGTCACCTTTTTAATATCACAAAAAAAATAATTGGTCATTTCCGATATAAATCCGCACATTAAACCGGTGACTCACAATCGAAGCAGTTAACACGCGCACACTTGGTAATGCTTTTATAGATAATCTTAATGGCAAAATGATTAAAAAAAACAATAACAAAACAAAGTGAAAATTAAATCAGGAATGATTTTCCTCTGCTTGTATTGAATCACCTGCTAGAACCTTCTAAGAGTGTGTCTATAAAGCTTTTCTTTTTATACCCCACACCTTGCGCACGTAGACAGTAAAGTAAATTGAGTTCGGTCTTACATTTGTCACTCCAGTATGGAGGCCCGGCAGGTATGATATACAAATATTATTGTATATATACAAATGATAAGCGTATATTTAATGGTGACCAAGCTGATCCAATTATCCGAGAAATAACAACTGTAGTGGTTCTTCTACTAGTTTCATTTGATTTGATTTGAATAGCTCAAATCTTCTTTTTATCTTGTTCATACAAAATTTTTTGTTTTGGTTAAAATTGCCGAATTTTCATCTTTCTTTGTAATCAACCTTAAAATTTAGACTCTTCTCATCTTATTAAATTAAGTGCAACAAAAATAAAAAATAGTCTCCACCACATTTTATGACTCTTGATGGATTTACCATTTAAACCCAACAAAGCCGCAACTTTAGACCTACCCGGATTAATCAATCATGAATTCGCTTAAAATTGGTCAAAGACAGAAAATTCAATCAGAACATTATTTAACTCTAAAATTCGCGAGAGCATAGTTAATATAGAACACAAACAAACATCCAAAGAAGCAGCAATGAAAAGTACAATTACTGACGGTAGTAATTAAATACGAATGGAAATGAAAAGAAACTGTCAAAAGGGCAAGCTGTAAAATTTTGACATTTCGTTTTATACAACGAAACAAGCAATAAAGTACACACGTTTTATTTGTAACGAATGAGAGAGCATAGAAATAATTTTCAAAAATTGTGAGAGAGTAGCTAAATTGCTTATTCACGAAATATAATAAGATAGAGAGAGAGAGAGGAGTTGTTGATTGATTGATTAATTTACTGATTGATTTGTTTAGGTTCAAATAAACAATAGCTTCCAACTAACATTAAGAAAACATTTATTTATTCAACAGTTTCTTGTACTCGCAAGCTTTGAGGGAGGGAAAACTGAAGCATTATTTTGCAATCCAATCCTCACAAATTGAATGCGCTCCAATAATTTTCTTATTTTTTATCTTTTGCAATACTCTTGCATGCATGCGCTCTTTTCCCAATGGAAGTTCGAAAACGACGAGAGCACGCGACCAAAATAAGATAAAACCGAAAGCAAAAATAAAAACAAAACAAAAATCCCAAAGAATGCTTTTTCGATTCGTCTTATGCTTCCTTTCTGTCTTCCGCTCGCTCGCTCGCTCGCTCGCTCGCTCGCTCGCTCATTCGTTCGTTAATTCGTTGTTGTTTTTTGGTCTTTTGCTTTTGCTTTTGCTACTGTTCTCCGCTCATTCGCTGCCACACTACTACACCTGCCACCCGTCGTCGTCGTCGTTTATGACGGTGTGTGTATTTGCTTGTATCTGTGTGTTGACTCACGCACATCTGCTCAATTTCGGATTGTATTAAGTTAATAGTAAATTTTTTAATTTATTTTTTTTCACTTTATGTTTATTTGTTGTTTTTGTAGTTTACCTTTTTTTCATTCATTCTCTTTTGTTTAGTTTTTTTGTTTTTAACAAGGAACAAGATTTTTATTTCACAATTTAGTGGATTATTTTTTTGAATTTACAAAATTCGATTTGACACACGCCGCAAAGCAGACGCGCGCTCGCTCGCTCGCTCGCCGCTCTTTTGAGATACTTTTTCACTAACACACACGCACACAACACAGACATTTCCTCTCCGGCGGCATCACCAACACAAACACAAACACAAACGCAAACGCAGATGGTGAATATATTTTCCCGTGAATTTCTTTCGTTGACTTTTTTCATTCATCAAAATCGTAAAAAGGCGATTGTTTAAATTACTCAATATTCGGCGTTTTGTTGTTTTAACAAATTATACATACATACTACCAAATTCATTTCGTATTCAAAGCGGTAATTAACCTTTTGGATGCCGTCCTCAGTACGTCTGGTGTACGTGTACGGTACATGCAATTTTTCTTATTTTTTGGCATTATTTAATTTGGATTTTTTTATTTTTTTTGTTTTTTCCACTAATCGGTTAAATTATAATAACATTTATTTAAATACTCCAAATAAGCCAACATTCAGTTTGGTTGCTTTAATATCTTACCACAAATGCAAATACGTTTTTAAAGAGGAGGTAATTAACCTTTTGGGTTGAGTTTTGCACATTAAAATTTGTACTCGTTGTTTTTCACATGCGATTTTGTCACATCTCACTTTTCATCTCGCATTTTACTATGCAAATGTTTCGCTTTTTACATCTCTCTCCTCCTCTCGTCGGTCGATTCTCGCATTTTTATGCATTTCTAGCGAGTTTTATTTTTTAATTATAAAAACTTTAAATTTGTGCACATTTTTAAAACAAATTTACACTTTTTCGAATTGCTTTCACATGTTTTTCTTCTTCTGTCTTTCTTTGATTTTTTCACAGCTTGACTTTTTACACTTTTGCACTTATCCTACGCAAAGTCGTTGGAATGAATTTCTTATTTAATTGTGTTTCCTTGACACTTTTCTTGGTATTTTCACACCGAATTTAAGTTAACTGCGGCATTCGAAAATTTTCGTTAATGCGTTTTTAGAGTATTGGCACTTTTAATGCATTTTAAACGTTTTTCGGCACTTCTTCGAACGAACGAACGCGCAGATACGTCAGTACGGCGGCATATCTAACGGATACCTAAACGAGCAGAGACAGAGGCAGGCAGACAGACGAGACGATTGAGTCGAGTTGAGTTGAGTTGGTTGGTTGGTTGGATAAATGGACAGACAGGCGGACGGACGGACATATAAACATACAGACAGACGGTCGGTCGGTCGGTTGACTGCGTTGCTTTTTGGATTGCTTGGTTCGGTCGTTCGCTTAGGTTGAAGTTGGTTTCGTTTTGAACGTATCGAACGGATCGGACGTATGGAATCGGTTTGCTTTGCTTTGCTTTAGTTTGGATGTGGATGAATCCATCCATCCATCCAACGATGGACGGACGGACAGACAGACATACGAATGAATGGACGGACCGAATTCGCGGCACGGTGCGGCGGCGGTGGTGGCAAGTATTGGCATGACATGAAATCGGCGTTCGGTCGGTCGTAGCTGCTTAATGTTGTTCCCGTTGTTGTTGTTGTTATTGTTGTCTTTCAAGATGGCGGTGTTGGTTGGTTGGTTGGTTGGTTTATTCGTTGGTGTGTGCGACTCTCGAGTTCGTTCCAATAATTGTCGTTTGGATTACGAATGATTGTTTTTGTAATTGAATGCTGTTGTTGTTGTATTTCTTTTTTTCGCCCCGTTGTTTTTTTGTTTTAGCTTCCATTAAGATCGATTTGGTTGTTGAATTCGTTCGAGTGTACAATTGGTATCCATAAGATTGTACAGTTGATGTGTATGTGTGCATCTTTAATCGATTGTGTATGTCTTTCTATCTGCCGCGTAGCCGCTACGTTCGTTTACCAAAAAAATTAAAAATACAACAACAAAATTGCGAGCATTTTTTTATGCAAAATTTTTCATGGTTGTATCTCGCCGATTTGCGTTCAATTTGGCATTTTATAATCTTCTTAAAATATTTCATAGGTACATATTGTATGTATGTATGTATGTATGTATGTATGTATGTATGTATGTATGTATGTATGTATGTATCTATAACTTGAGGAATTTTATTTTATAGCCGGTGTAGGTATCTCAAAGATATTAAAAAAATCGACAAATAAAATATGCAGCAATTGAAAAAAAAACTCGGACTCTGTTCGGATGTGTTCAATGAACTTAAGTAATTCTAAGCATGGGCAAGTGAAAGTCTAAGCCACAGCTCAGCACCCTCTTGCGACATCACCAGGTAAATTAAATAAAGGTTAAAGTATCTGCTTATCTTTGAGGTTATTGTCACTTGTTCTTGATGTTCGCATGCGTTTTGGTAATTAGAAAACAAATCGGTAACTTTGCTTTAACATTGATTAATTATCTTTGGTTTTCTAGTTATTTTTCCTCCTTTAATTAATAATTTCATTTATTACTTCTTTCAGCTAAATCATTTTTGACGAATAAATGGTTAAACCTATTATCAAACTTAAAATCTAAATATTTAAAAAGGTTGATGCTGGAAGAATCGAAAGGGTATATACGAGTTTTACTCAAATTCAAGTCGAACTGTCTACTCCGTAATAAAGGCCTAAAAGTGGCTTCTACAATATTGAATGTTGGCTTTGTTTT
The DNA here is from genome assembly GCA_949127995.1 of Suillia variegata. Lineage (NCBI taxonomy): Eukaryota > Metazoa > Arthropoda > Insecta > Diptera > Heleomyzidae > Suillia > Suillia variegata. The sequence continues at coordinate 60,605,919 of OX421842.1, read as the reverse complement.
TCTCAATTATTTAACCATCGACTTCTAATTGCTTTTATCTACATTTAATCTTTTGTTAGGTTGATTTTCAAAAGTTAAAAAACGTTAATAAATCTACTAAACTGTTTAATGTATACTTAAAATTTGTTCGCTTCCAAATCGCTGTTTGGATGATTTTATGTTTTCTTGGTTTCCTGTTCATGTATTTTTATATTTGAATTCTCTTTTTCTCGTATCTACGCAAGTAGTTTTCTTTATTTTGTCAATTTGCGTACGTACGTATGCTGCTGCTAATGGCGCCGTATGTATCTGTATCTGTAGCTGTGTATCTACAAGTGATTCATTGACAGTTCGTTGCTATTTCCGTGTGTGTTATCTATCTACAGAGCAAATGAAGATTTCTTTTTCAGTTTTGAATTTTTTGTATTCTGTGAAGCATTTTGTTGCCTCCGCTCCCACAATCTTTCAAAGCAGCAGCAGCAGCAGCTGAAGCAACCATTTCCATATCCAACGCCATCTACGACACCGTTTACCCTGCCCTTCCTCCATGACTGTTTTGGTCTGTTCTGTTCTGGTCTGGTCTGGCGCTGATGCAAGTTGCAACAGTTTTTCATTTTTACAACACTGCGGCAACTTTTTGAGTTGCAATATTTTCTTCATTTACTTAGTTACATCTTTTTGTGCTTTGTTGTTGCTGCTGGATTCTGTCCCTGCTATCTACTAGATACAAGATGCAAAATTGCAAACAACGCACGAGCAACGCGTTGCGGTGCGGTGCGAGACGAGACGACGCTCTCCTCGACATTTTATGTTTTTCTACTGTTCCAAAAGGTTCAAATGGAAATTTCATAGATGCATAGAAGCAGAAGCAGAGGAGCAGAAGAAGAAGGTCGGAGGAGGCGCTCTGTAGTGCAAAAATAAGGGCCGATTGCCGCTGCCATTCTCGTTGTTGTTATTGTTGCTTCTGATAAAGAATGTTGCTGCTGGCTGGCTGACTGCCTGCCTGCCTGCACAACGACGACGCATTAAGCGCACACAATGACGATTTTTGTTTGTATTTTTTTTTTCTTCTTTTAGCTACAGAAAAGCTTCGCTGCTAGTCGTTCATTTTCATTTGTTTCATTCGGCGTCAGCAGCGCCAGCAACAAAGGCTACAGTGCGCGGCAGCAACATTTTCTGCGGAGGGCAGACTTCAAAATTTCTTTCAGCGCAAAGTTTCAACTGATTCGAACAGGCCGCGGCAACTCACATTCTCAGGTTATGAACAACGGCGGCCACGGTAATGACGACTGCGGCGGCAAAGGGACAGATGAGGTTCTTCAAGTTGCTCAAGTGCTGCGGCAACATGCTACGTAAATGCTCCGACGGTTAAATTTTTTGTGTGATAGTTTTTTTTATTTTATTTTTCTCCTTTAATTTTGCAGAATGTGGCAGCAGCAGCAGCAGATATAACAACAAGAACAACAACAATAAAGCCAACAACAATAACTGGTGCTGCTGCGTCGAAGGAAGTTTTAGTTAGTTTTCGTCGAAATATATTATTCGGTATGCAACTCACGTAGTTCAGAGTGGCAACGCCGCCGCCGCAACAGCAGCGACAGAGAGCAGCTAAAATGTGTGGATGAATTCGTATTTTGTAGTTGGTATTCGTTCGCTACTTTATGCATTCGTTTACTCGTTCGCTTGTTCGTTTGTTGTATTTGTTTATGAGCGATGGCAATGGCGCTGGCGACGCTGATGACGACGACGATGATGAGGAACCACCAAGTAGTTATACACAATTTTGTTGTTTGTCAGTCAGATACGCGGGGTCGGGGTATCGTATAATTCGTGTGTGCCACAAATTGTAGCAACAAAAACAACTACAACAACAACAACTACAACAAAAATATAAATAAATAATCCACTTAGTTCACACAATACGCAAGCAGTAGGCTAACCAAAACGATAGATACGCCGCTCCGCATTGCAATTACAAATTTTGCATTAACCCATGAATGCAGAATGTTGGATGGAACCAATGATTATGATATGTTTAATTTTATATCGTAATTATTCAGAGACCCAAGAGAATCGCTGCCGGAATCGATTAGAGAAAACTTAATTTTTTATTAAACCAAACTCGGCATAATTTTTTCATAATATAATAATTTTCAAATTGCTTGTCTTTAAATGGCTCGCTGTAGAGAGAAGTTCCGCATAAACGTTTTAGTTGGGCTTTAGTGCCGACTGAAGCACCTCCTTAATTCGCTTAAATCTCACTCATTGCTTTATTAACCTTATTTTTTTTTTGTTCTTCATTGCAGTACTTACTACACAAGCAATTTGACCACGCAGCTTCAAAGAGTGGCTGTAACTGCTTCGGCATCAGCAATTGTTGCTCATTCTCATGGTAGCAATTATCATTTATTAAGTGTAGCGGCCAGTGGCAATCACATTATTTTATACTTCAACTGAGCTGAACTGAACTGAACTGAAATGCCTCTTTTGCGCTGCTGAAGTCTCTGTTAATTCATTTTCATTTTAATTTCATTTGCGCCTTTTTCCTCAGCGTTATGTCTTTATATCTCGTATCTTAAAAGAAACACAAATCGTCGCATGGGTTCGCAGTCGTTGTTGTTGTTGTTGTTGTTGTTGTTGTTGTTGTTATTGTTCTAAAGTACAAAGTGCCTATTCGCATAGATACATTTAGCCGCTCTCTCGTCTTCAGTCAGTTTCTTCAACTAGGCTTGTTCCGCGCGCGCATTTGTACTTCACTTGGCACTCTTCACTCACCTCATCCACTCAACGGGCTTCGCTTCACTGCCTTCTCTCCCCCTTTACTTCCTGGCACGGGCACGGGCACGGGCACTGGCACAGCCAATTGCCTGCCTCTGTCTTCGTCTTCTGCCCATTATTGTTATTTTATTGTTATTTTTTGTTTTGTTGTTGTTTTTTTTTATCACATATTTGTGTGTTTATTTGTTTGTTTCGTTGTTTCTTGTGCGTTTGGCTTTTGTAGTGCCCGTCATTGGCTTCGTATCGTTACGTTACGTTATTGTTATACTCCACACAGAAAAGTCGAAAGGGAATATTAACTTTGATTATCCATTTAAATGGTAGGTGTGACATTCTCACAAATGTATATAACAAATAACACCTCCTACTCACGACTCCAACCGTAGTTTTGAAGATGTCGATGAAAGATTGGGCATGTTCGCTTTCTCAGTTCAAAGTCTAAGTTTAGAGAAGTGAAAGGTATTTTAGTTTCGATTTAGCCAAAGCTAAATTTGTTATAATTTGTTGTTCGCTGCTGCTTATTTTTGGCTTAAGTTCGGTTCGCTTTAGTTGGTAGTTGAGTCTTTGGCGATCGTCTTTTGCTTCGACTTGAATTGGTTTGGATTCGTATGGATTAAGTTTTGGTTTCGACTTTGGCGTCTGCCCCTGCTTTCCTGCTGCGTCTCAACTCGCTGGTCTGATGGCTTTTTTTCCCTCCCAGTTGCTGAAGTCTCCTAAGGTTGTTGACTTTTAGGTCTACTGGTAAGTGTTGTGCGCGGGTTTTTCTGTGGTTATTCTTTTTTTCTCATTATTAATAGTTTTTTGTTTCATATCTACAGCAATTGTAGATGTTGTTTAGCTATCCAGTCGATGGCCCGCGCATTTGAAAACACTTAATATGCATTTAAAGTAAGTTTTCTGTGACAGTGACAGTGGCGGTGACGGTGGCGGTGGCGGTGGCGGTGGCGGACATTTGCTCGCTTTGTGTTGCAATTTTTATAATAAATTTGTTTATGCTCGATATTCAGCAATTCTTCATATTGATTTTGTATTTGCAGTTAGGACAAGAAAAACGTGCAGTGCAAGACTTTATGTGTAATTTCATTAAAACGTTTAAACAAATGTTGTACCTTATCAAGGCATTAAATCACCATAAATTAAAATTGGCTTTAGCAAAAACATTTTATATAGATAATTAAATTGGGATGAGAATTTGATTGGTTTAGATAAAAACCTATTTTTAAATCTACATTTTCAAAGATTTCCTCTTATAAAGTACCCATGCATTGTAATTAATTTAAAATATTTGTTGTTATTTATGTTGCTTATCCGAATCCTTTGTCATATTGTAAATGTGGTTATATGAATTTCTTTGTATTTTATTTGTTGTTATTGTTATTGTGGTTTGCAATTGTGTTTTGAGCATTTAACGCTTAATCGGCATTCGTGTCGATAGTGTTAGTGCAAGTTGTAATGGCTCATTCGGTAGTTTCTCGACATGCAATCCGCCACACAAATTGGACATATGCATTTCCGATTCATGTGCTTCTCTATGAAATTGTTTTCGACACACTGCAAGAAGTCGACAAAACAAAATTTCTTTCTCTTTTGGCCACAAGCAATACCTTCAACCCCTACTTTAGAAAAAAAAAACGCGCAATCAATATCGTAGCCAAACTCTACAGTACCCATTCCACACGTACGTACTTTAAAGACAATTAATTATTATTCTTCCTTTGAGCGGATGTTGACTGCAGCGCTTGGTCGGTCGTGTCGTATGCAAAGAGTTGTCTAGTTTCATATTTATTATTGTTATTTGCTTTCTCCACTTAACATTTATAATTTGATTTCAATATTTTTACAACTTCGGATCTCTTTCCATAATTGAATTGCAATAAGAATTGTGAAGGCTTGTGTCCATGGAGCAGGTAAACCTTTAAGTCAGATTCTTTGTGTTAATATTTTCTTTTGGTATTTTCCAAGTTTTTCGGCATTTACTGAAAATTCGTTTTTCTGGATTTTCCAGCTAAACCGTTCTTTCCATTTTAATTTTTTCTCTACATATTTTAATTTTCTTCTTTTTTTATTTTTCTTTTTCTTTTGCTCCGCGTTGCTTCCTTTCGCAAATGTTCTTCTCTTATGGATTCAATTCACACAATACCCTCCACGGTTTTTCATTTTTCTTTTAGACGTATGTGACTCCGTGCCACCCTTGGAACAGTGGCAGCCGTGTTCGTCTTCGTCCTCGTTGTTTTCATTCTCGTTGTTTTATTATTTGTTCTTCTTTTCCGTTTGGGTCGTTGGGTCGTTATTATTGCTGCTTTTGTCATTGCTGTTATGTTGTTGTTGTTGTTGTTGTTGTTGTTGATGTTGTTGTTTGTCGTTGTTGTTGATGGTGGTGCTCCCAATTTCGTTACAAACAAGTTTGAGTTGCCTTTTCCATGCCACCATATCCATACTACCATTGTCGCCGCCACCACCACCACTATCCATCCATCCATCCAGCCAGCAAGCCATCCAGCCCGCTAGCTAGCACCTGCCCTTCATTTATAAAAAATTCACTTGTAGGTATTGTATATATGTATATCCTGCTGACGGTATTTTGTGTAGTTTGTTGGCGACACTCGGGAAAGTCGCCCAACTTAGCCCAGCCCCACCCATTCCAATTCAAACGATTCTACCGATGATTTCCACCTTTGCTGTACTGTTGTGGCCCACATGCACATTTTACTATTATCATTTGCTTTTACTTAACCAACACAAACCGACCCAAAATGCTGCCTCTGCGTCCTCATCTTCTCCCTCCTTTGAATACCCTTGTCGGATAGCGTCCTCGAACTGCTCCATCTCGTTCTGTTGCCTGCGGGATAAATGCGCCAAATTTATTTGCTGGCTCGTTTCTGCGTTCATTTGTTGTGCAGCACTTTAGGAGGTTCGTTTGGGTTGAGAACTGAGTGTAACGGTTCAGAACGGTTGGACGGTCGCTCGGTCGGACGGTCGGTCGGACGGTCGGTCGATTCGCAGTTTACATTTTTAGTCCTTTTATGTTTGCGATTTTCCTTTCGCGCGGGTCCTTCTTTTTTTCAACATAGCATTTCCACATTTTGATAATAATTCATGTTCGTGTTCACTATAGTCGGTTCTACAACCACACCATTTATTTGTGTTTGTTTGTGTGTGTGTGTGTGTGTGTGTGTGTGTGTGTGTGTGTGTGTGTGTGTGTGTGTGTGTGTGTGTGTGTGTGTGTGTGTGTGTGTGTGGTTGTGTATCTGTGTGTGGGCTCTGCCACCTTAGCAGCATGAGTAGGGGCATAAGGAGCGAGGATACGACCCACGTCCTTTTGTCGTTTTTCAGCCGTAGCGTAGTCGCTCTGCAGGCCCAAGAGATACACACATTCGCTTACCAAATTGGTTGGATACATTTGTATCTGCTGCTGCAGTATTTTTTATATACTATATTTTATTTATTTTCATTTTTTTTGTATACGTTGCTGCGTTAGTTAGTAGGAGCTTCTATGTTTTGTTTATTTTTGCAGTTTAAATAACATCACACACGACCATTTATACGCCTGAAATTTCCTTCTCCTAGTTCGCTATCACCACTTGCATATGCGAAAATGTCGCAAAGCAATGCCGACACTTCTGGTTGTGTATCCAGTGTAAAAATGAGTTAGTTTCGATACTGCTAACCGAAAAATTGCAGTTTGCTTGTTAGTTTTTGTAAAAATTGTCAAAAAAAACTACAAAACTCAAGTCGAAGCATTTAATTTAGTTAAGGCATGTTTAGCTTTATTAGTCAAAAGCTAATTCTGCAACCTAAGTATCCAATTTTAGAGATATTCAATTCTTTACATGTACGTCCAGGTTAGACAACTTTTTTTATTTAATTACTGAAAGAGTTATTTATAAATTTATAGCTCTGCCTTTCAAAACAGGATAAGATGCAGAAGCTTCTCTAAAAAGTAAGCACAATTTTCTCAACAACAAATATGCGGAAAATGAAAATCCTAACATTCAATGATGTAAAAAATTTTATATTCATCATCGACACTTCTTATTTTGTTACTGTAGAGTTTTTTAAAGAAAACTTTGCTGATAGCTTCTCAACATTCTAACTACATACGGCAGCAGTTTAATGTTAAAATACAGTGGAATATTTCGTATAGTAATTGATCTTTAAATCTTAGAAAATGAGAAAAATTTGACCACCTTTTAAGTGTAACGTATGTTACATACAAGATTAAACAAACAAAATAATATGAATTAGACATATGGACAAAAACAATTCAAAGTTGAGGCAGTCGAAGAACTGTCTTAGTCGGCCGACCGACTAAGCCGAACATTGTATGAATAAGGTCAAAACACGCCAACTTTCAATCAGAGAACAAGCAACAGAAACAGCTCGTGTGAACGAACGAACGAACAAAATAAATTTATGATGAATCATTTCAATACTGAGGAAAAAAAAACGTTTAATTGCGTACTGAAGCACACTACTTTGGTAACAGAAAAGTTGTGTTACGTTACAGATACCAACAAATAAATACAAAAAATAAACGTACAAAAAAAATACATAAAAGACAGCGAAAAACACTTACCGAGAATTGTTGTAGTAGCCATAAGTCCATAGCCGTAGAAGAAGAGGTGATAATTGAAATATCCATATTTAATCCATTAATGCAGAGGCTGGCGGCTAAAAATGTATCTGTCGACTGGTAACTGCTACACATGAACGATTCTTCGTAGCTGAAGCTGCTTCTGCTTCTGCTCTGCTCTGCTGTCTTTTAAGTAAAAAATCCACTCAAGTGTTTAGATTTATATCGACGAATGTATTACGCGGTATTTCACTTAAAATAAAAATATACACAGAGACGTTAAATTTGGGAATTGGTCGCATCAGCGCAGAGAAGTAAGTAGTTATATGTTATCACAAACTAAGATGACGAACGGAACGGAACGGAACGGAACGAATCGCTGTTTCTTTTCTTTTCTATTCTTTTCTTTTCTTTCCATTATTATTTTCACATTTCAATACATATTTATGTATATTCCAACAATTATTTTTGCGATTAAAATAAATTCGTTGTGTTTTGTGTTAAAAGAAACAATTTTTTGTTTTAATTTTTAAATGCGATTCACACGCGTCACCATCGAACAGCAAACAGCACCAAACGACCGATTTTAATGCGATACTATATGATCCGATCGAACGAGAACGCACAGCACAAGCACAGGCACAGGCACATTTCATTTAACGCCAACAACAACCAAACAACCAAGCAACACTGAAACGAGAAAAAGTACAAAAACAAGAAAATTAAAAAATCAGAAAATCAGAAATTATTATCATCGAACGAATGAAGGAACGAACAAACAAACGTCAGATATTTACATATGTACATACATATTTAGAAAAAAAAAAGTAGATATATGTATTTGCCTGTAATACACAATAATTGCTCGCTAGTCCGCTCGATCAAAAGCAGATATTATAAATAGTTATTATAGAATATGATTAGTATTTAAATCTGTGTGTAGGTACGACTGACTTTGTACAAATCTATTTCAGATCAGATATTGCGCATTTATTCAGTTCATTCCATTTGATTTGATTTGTTTTGATTTGAGCATTGACGATGAGTTACAATTTGTGAAATTTTAAAAATACCAAAATATCAATTCGGTCATATTGGAATTTCACATTTTCTTAGTACTTGATGATATGACTCGATGACTTCAATTAGCCAAAGATAAAGAGATTTTGAGTGATATTACTGTACAGTAAAGTATTTGACTAGATCTTGAGCACTTGTTACTTCAATGACAGACAAAAACGACCAGCAGCAAAAAAAAATCCCATGTTATACAAAAGTTGATTTCTCTGCACGTCATGACTAATCCAAATATTTGTAAAAAAAAAAAATATAAAAAAAAATTGCTGAATTTGTTTTAAATTGTGTGCACATTGTGAAGAACGCTTTGTACTGAACAACTGCTGGTCTCTTTTACATTATTCGCTCATTCCGGCCACTTTTTTCTTTGAATTTCTGCCTGTATTTTAGTCATTTCAATTGAATGTGAATTTGTTTATTTGTATACATACAATATATACATACAAACATGCATATAAAATGCTTTATCGTGTTAGCTGACTTAATATTTAGCGCGCCAACTTCTGTGCGATTGGTTGACTGGCTGTTTGTCTGTCTGTCTGTCTGTCTGTCTGGCTGTCTGTCTGTCGCGCTGACGATTTTCATGCTTAACGCCTCAACAAGCTGCGCGTCGCCTTAGCCAAACTTTGTGAACAATTTTGCATTTATGCGAGCGTTTTGTTAGAATTTCGCATTTATTCATGGCCAAAATATTAGTTTTTAATAAAAGACATTAATACAAATGCACACATACATATGTAAATATTTTTAAATTAAGTACACGAATTTAGAAATCACTGCAAATTAGTCAGGATTAACTGAATTTACATACGGAAATCCACAGCGCCCCACCTTAACTAATATATTGAAGAATATTTCAAGTGGATTGTTTGGTTTCTTGTTCAAAGCTGAACATCGGGGACCATTTAAACCTGAGTAGAATCATTAAATTTATTTTAGACACGTCTACCATTTATTTTAAAATTTCAAAAACAGATAAATTTTAAGTAAATGCCATAACTTCTGCACATATCTTCGTCAGTTTTTAATTACTGACATACATATAAGTCAAACAAACCAATAAACAAACGGACAAACAAAAGATAACTAACTAAAGGCAAAGTAACTACATCAAACTAAAATCAATGCTCGCTCAGGTAATTCACCTCTACTGATATAATTCACAAGTCGTAGAACATTCTCCCGTAGCAGTTCATACCCATGGATATATTCACACACACGACAGATATGTATGTAGTTAAGTAACAAATTATTATTATACTTCAAATATACACACACAATAGGCCGACAGACTGACGGACAAATAAACAGACAGACAGATAGACAGACAGATAGACAGACACTCGCTAGATATACTAATTCCATTTCATTCGCACTTTTAGCGATTTGTGGATTGTGATTGTGCGACTGTGACTGTTACTGTGACTGTGACTGCGACTGAGTGAGCTCATTTAGTTATCGATTACTGTACAATTCGTATATGCGAATATGTGAAGTAATAATAAATACAAAAGCGGCAAAAGGAGAATATCTAAAAAAAATTCAAAACAACTACAACGACAGCAGCAACAGCAACTACAACAACAACGGCAACGGCAACAAATCGAGTCGAACGACAACACTCAAGCACATTTATTCGTCAAAAGTATCTAGATATAGTTTAATGTCATACAACATAATCAACGAAAACCACTTTTATCTACAACAAAAACAATTTATTTAAAAAAAATAATAATAAAAAAATATATGAAAAACTCCCTCATCAAGTGGATAAAATACAACAACACATTGCTCCAGCCGACATCCACCCCGGTCAATGGGCGACGTTGCTGGTCAGAAATAAGAGAATACAAAAAAAAATCGCCAATAGATAGACAGATACATTTTCGATTTTAGATTTATTTGTGAAATGAACGATGGACGACAAACGACAGACGAAAAACGATAACAGACTGTAAGCAAACTGCGACTGGTGCTGCTTCTGCTGCATACAGCGGATGGATAGACGGACAGACAGACAGACAGACAGACAGACAGACAGACAGACAGACCGCAGAATATCGCGTATATACCCAGTAACATGTCGTTCATACTCGTTAATTTGCTTGTCCACTATATCAAATATTCAAACTCATAAACGTCACACAAAACGTTCGCTTATTCGTTGGCGAAAACTAAGCGAAAAATAATAAACTGAAACAAAAAAAAGTGGCAAAAATTATAAAATAAAAATTATATTGGATGGAATGTATTCAACAGTGACAGCAGAGGCGACTTCTCAAAAACAACAGCAACAGTAACAAAAACAAAAACAAAAACAACAGTGGTATTAAATCACAATCGAACTGAACCGAACTGAACCGAACGAGGCAACTCAACTCAGCTCAGCGCAGCTCAACTCAACTGAGCAAGCAAGAACAACAAAACGTAACATAAGGAACGCACGGCAATATTTTGTATTCTGGTTAAAATACGCACAACAACAACAAATTAAAAGTATCTTTGAACAAACAGATAGACGGACGGACGGACGGACGGACGGACAGAAAGACAGACAAGACAGACAAGACATATAAAGACCACTGAAATTATATAAAAAGGAATTCAGCGCTTCAAGCCGATGATGGATGAAATACTTTTTGGATGCGGAGAAGTACGGTGCAGTGCAAAGCAGTGCAAATGAACAACGAACAAAGCGGGGGGAAAACGGACATACGAACAACAACAGCAACAGCGGAGACGTCGGCAAACAGTGGTATCGAAAAAAAAATTCGTTATGTATTTAGAAACAAAATTCAATTATAAATTAAAAAATAAACAATTGAATTGCAGATATAGACTCAGCAGAAATATGTCTAGTATGAACAGATTTGTATTTTGTCTCACTGGTTAATGTCTTGTAACGTTAGTTACCGATGACTTAAGTAACATATTCCGAATATGTAGAAGAAACTTGAATGTGATCCACAGTCAAAAGATTTTAATTCAGTCCATTAACAAAAAATAAATGCATTTTACGATGTACATTGTAATCCAAATCATTGCCCACTGTACAAGGCAAATAGTACAGCAGTTGTGCACGGTGTAGACGAAAAAATTAAAAAAAAATAATAATAATAAAGAGAGAACAAGGAAAAACAACACAGCAAAACCCAACGAAATAAATTAAATAATACGAAAAAGAAACACACTGTAACACCAGCAACAGCAACAGCAACAGCAACAACAAAAGCAGCGGCCGCGGAGGCAGATACAAATACAATACAACCAACATTCATACCACAAACCGCCACCAACCGACCAAGCTGAAAAATTGAGAAAAAAAGGCGACCTGGGAACGAGTGCGCCCGCCATACGCCGCGCGGCTGTCGTTCATTATTGTTGCCGCTGCTTTTTTGTTTGTTGTTGTTGCTGCTCTTGTTGTTGTTGTTGTTGTTGTTGTTGTTGTTGTTGTTGTTGTTGTATCTGACGAGTAGCCAACCTCACCGAACCAAACCAAACCAAACGAGAAACAAGAATAAGCGAAGCGAGTATGATGTACGCCGTTTGTCTCCAATATAATTTTATAATTACACACACAAAATATGAGAAAAAAGAAGAACACAAAACAATTTTATAAAAATTCGCATCATAAAAAAATCGCCAAAAATGTACAAAACTCAACAGCGAACGAGCAAGAGATACTTTCTATATCTAAAAGATAAATGTGAACGCCTGATTTGTTGTTGGCGGCACCGTCACTCTGCCAGTCAGTCAGTCAGTCATGTCAGACAGTCACTTTATTCGGACGTTATTAATGCGAGTAGTTTTATTAGTGATTATATTAAAACCACATATACACACATACTGAAATACTCACACACACACACACACAGTATCGGCTGGAGATACGCAGATACATTTTGCTACGTTTAGGTTAGCTCGTTTACCTCGTTAAGTAAAAAAAAAGAAACATATTATAAAAAGCAATTAAAAAAAAAACGAATTCATGTCCATGACAAAATAAGGACATCGTACGGTACTTTGTCGAAGTGAAGAAATAATACAAAAAGACGCTGGAATGGAAATGGATGTACTGAAGCTTTACTATTGGACAATCGAGTATAGTTTTTTATATGTGTTTAGTTTATTTAAGAATAGTTCCAACTCGATGTCCGAAAAATACAGAAGAAGAAGAGTAGTGCTGCGTCTACCAAATTGTTTTAACTGAGGAAATACCTTGCCAAAAAGTACTGTGCACTGAAGGTGTTTTCGGCTCGAGACTGGATCTGAGACAACGACCGACCGTAAAATACATACATACATACGTACATAAGTTAAATAGTTGCATATAAAAAAACAAAACAAAACGCAGAAAAACAACAAAATAAACTTGAACGTACAAGGAAACATTTTTGCATGTTTTGTTGTAGTTGCGTTTCCGTTTGGAAATTAAATTTAATGTTTTTCGCAGTTTCCGATTCACCTGAAAATTGAGTTGGTTTGTATGTACGAGTATGTAGGTACATGAATGTTTTCAACAAACAACCAAACAAACAAAGACAGAAAGAAAGACGGCAACAACTACAACAACAAAGTCTCAAAATAATGCGTGCCGTGCCAACAGAAGTAGCAGCAGCACTTACGAATACTTTTAGTGCGTGCGTAACTACGCAGATATATTATTTCAATCCAACAGATACATGTATGTATGTATGTATGCTGCCTACCTACCTAGCTATACTATAAATGTACACTGGGCATGACGACGGCGACGACTTTGACTACAGCAACAACGGATAATGTCGTCGCTTAGCATAAATATTTTGTATCTGCGGGCAAAAGTATCTCTATCTCTATCCAAGTCAGTCAAGTCGCCCAAGAGTTTTTGCTGACGCTGACGCTGATGACGACGCCGAACAAACGAATGACGAGATTTAACGCTTTCATGTGTATTGAGGTTGAAATTAATGTGATTCTCACAGCTAGCTCACAAATGAGGAATGTTCTCGCTTTGACTTGCTGTTTTCGTCAGTCTGTCTATCTGTCCGCTTGTTTGTCGATTTATGCTGAGGAAATGTACAGTTTGACTCTGCATGTGACTGTCTGTCTGTCTGTCTGCTTGTCAAACTTATTAGAAATTTAAATGTTTCGGCAATTTTCTTTCATTTTTTTTGTTTTTTGTTTCTTTGTCGCGCAAACGAATGTAATCGAAAAAATTTGATGCCAGATTTATAGACGCGACAGCGGTGAAAGACCTCCGAAGTCTCGATACTGTTCAGCGTCACTTTCAAGGGTAGTTTGACAAAATTGCCGAGGCACTCTTTCAAAAGTATTTTCTTTGGAAATTTACACTTGTTTACTTCTTCGATCAGTAATATTATGTTTCTCTTAACAATGATGGGACAAAATCGATTATTAAACATAAGCCGACAATTTTACACCCTGCGTTAATGTTTGCAAAGGACAAGAAATGTGTGATAAAGTTGTCACTGTGACATGCTTTTCACAAAATTGCGTTGCCAAAATCTCGATGCCATACAAGTGCCTCTAAGCTTTGACGAAGTTCATATATGCCACACTTGTCTCTATTCGCATTGATTGTTTCTTATATTTTTCTTTGATATCATATTACTACAACCCAAGGCCTTGTCAACTCGATGATCTCCATAATTGAGTTTTTGTTATATGAAATGATTCTTTTTGCAAGGCATTGGAATATCGCTTCCCAAAGAACAATTCATTGAAGGTATTCTGAACTTATTTTTCAGACAAAATGATTGAAACACTCTTAAGCAGAAGTACAAGAAACTCTCCTTGTGATGTGATGCTTTTGCATGCATATCACTTGTTTTCGAGTTAATATATCATGCCATCTTTACTACTGTGATATTTATAAAATACTTTACCACATCAGACATGTTAAATGCTTTTCATATTGATCACAATTTATGCAAAGCAATTGTTAAAATTTAGATATTCCTCATGTTTGTAAGTTATACAAAATTCATATAATAAAATCGTAGAATAAGTTAAATCTAAAATAATGCAAAGAGCTTCAAGCAAAATTAAATTTCGCATTTTCTTGCTGCCCACCACTTCATTTAATTCTGTTTCAATTGGAATATTACAAAATTAAATTTTTATTTTTCACAGACAAAGAAAATCTGCTTTAACGAAAATCGGAAATTGAACAGAAAACTTTTAATTAAAATTGTTGAAAATTACCAGCAATTAGCTATAATCCAGTAGAGCGGAATGTTGTAATCCAATATTTATTCGGCTTAGATTTGCAGCTATTTATGCTTTATCGATTTCAATCGAGAACTGGTTTCAAATTTGATGTCTACATTTATTTTGCACAATTTTAAGATATGCACACACCGCGATTTTTTCATTACATTACGTTTTTGTTGCTTTTGTTGTTTTTTTTTTTTTTTCTTCAATTTTCTTCAATTTTCTTCAACTGCAGACGACAGCTCAAATTTTCACTTGCTGCTCAGCGACTGTTGTCGAATCGCACGGCGACTGCTGCGGCTGCACACTTCTTTCACAATTATTGATTTCGCAAAAAAAAAACACAAACAAAAAACACACAAAATTGAGCACCGAACGAACGGTTGAAGCGGCAGGCAGTATTTTACTGCTTGCGCGCCTGCCTGCTGCCTGCCTGCCTTCCTTTTCGTGCAAATACACATTAAAAATGCCACCAAATGTATCCTAAAGATACCCGAGAACCAAAGCAAACCACACCGAAAGCGAACGTACGAATACAGAAAACCCAAGCCAACGCGAAACGCAAAACGCAGCGAAGCAACCTTCTTTATTCCTGTTCTTCTTGTCGCAAAAGTAACCGAACAAACTAACAAACAAAATTCAAAAATAAAACATAAAAAATTCCAACAAAAAAAAAACAACACACACACAAATGGCAAGGAAAACGCTCGTTCCGTTCGTACTCTCGAATGCGCGTTAATCCTTTGTTCGTAACGCCAACAACAAAAAATAAAATAAAAGCAGCTAAACACACACACAGATACTCTTTGAACCACTAAAAAAAAAAATAAACCCCGTTCGTATCCGTAGTTTAGTGCAGCAGTGTATTGTATGTAGTGTACAATGTCCGACTCGACTCGAGGTTCTTCGCACGACGACCCGAATGGCGCGAGCGAGCAATTGAAAACGGATATATAAAGTACAAGGTGGTCCGAAAGGAATTATCCAACTTTGATTGCTACTTACGTGAAACGTTATCTTAAGGATTGTTTTTTCATTGATATACGATATCAATCTTATCAAAATTCATTGGCATTTCTTTATAGTCTAGCAAGGAACTATTTTGTAATTGTAACTTCGATTATGAATTCGAGTGAATTCTTAAAGGAATCCCATCAAACGTTCCGCATTAGTAAAATTTTATAATAGTTAAATAAATTCTGAAGATTTGCTCCCGTATAAGAGACCCAAAATAAAAAAAATATACTTTAAACTGTTTTTAGCAATTAAAAATGGGCGGGATACTTAATGGGCCACCATGTTTTAAAATAGCGTAGAAATTAAAAAAGGACACAACGATTACGTACGTCTTTAGAAGTTTCCGCGGTCGACAGGGAGTCACAAGCAGTCAAACTTTCAAGTCAGACGCGCCAACGTAAAATACACGCAAATATATACAAACACTGAGCAATACACGCACACATACACACACAGTCAAGCAGCAGGAATATTTAGTAATAAATGCTCTTGTATTTGTGTATCTATATGAGTTCAATTGTATGTATTGTCTGTCTGTCTGTCTCTCTGTCGGTCTGACGTTTTGTTTTCTTTAAACGAAGCCGCACAAAACGCGCGTAGCGAGGACAAAATTCTAATTTTCTTGTGCTTACGCGACGAATTACCGAACAAAACTAACTGCACGAAACCAACTGAGCAACATCCAAAGCCTCGACCGAGAGCACCAGTGTCTGTCAGGCAGGCAGGCAGGCAGCCAGCCAACGTCAGCAGCGCAAAGTTGGCGCAGAGTCGTTGTCGTTGACGTCGTCGCCGTCGTCGTAGTCACAACCAGAACCAGAACACCAAGCATAACCAACAGTACAAGAGGTACAACGACGGACGACAACTGACAACAACAACAAAAGCAACAACAAAAACAACAACAGCAAAAACGAGAAATACGATTATACGAAATATACGAAATATACGACATGAGCGCACAGAGCGAACGAGTGCTCTGGCAGCAATTGGCGCAAGAGCAACGACAGCCGCCGAAGCAGCAGCAACATTGACAACGCCAGCAGCACAACATATCGCAGAAACGACATCGAAGACAACAGCAACGGCAACGGCAGCAGCAGCGTACGAAAATGCTATTATTGCAGCAATCACACAAAACGTGAAGTAGCAATAAGAGGCATGAAGGCAGGCAGCAGGCAGAAGACGGCAGTGAGGCAAGCAACACTAGCAAATTCGGTGTGAACTCTGGAACAATAACTTAGTCAAACAGAGCGTCGTCGGTATCAAAACAACAACAGCAACAACAACAACAAGACCAACAACACCGTCGATGGTACTTCGGCAGTAAAGTATCGTCGGCGTTTTTGTCGTCGTCGTCGTCGTCGTCAATGTGTGACATGAAGCCAAAGTCGTCGTCAACTTTTTCTGTTAAAATAATAAAAACCTCAGAGTAGGAAAAAGTTTACGAGCAGCAAATTAATGGCGGAATGGAAGTGAAGTAGCTAGTAGAACAAAAATGAGCGAGCGTCCAAAAACCGAAAGCCTAAACAGCAGATGGATAGCTTATCGTGTTAACCATAAGATTAAACCAAAGTCGTCGCATATTCAAATTAATTATTTACTAAACGCTGAGATTAAAAATTAAGTTAGAACCGGAAAAGATGGAAAAGAAATGAATCTAAAATCCATGCTACAAGCGAAAGTTAATGCATCTGCAAATAGGCATTTAAAAAAGTCATCGGGAACTACCGGCAGAGTTTAGATAGCTTTGGGAAACGTATGTGTACCATATTAAATTGTGAGCAAACCGAGAGCATATGCAAATTAGTATTGGAATATTCGTCGCAGAAGGAGTAACATGGACGAGATAGTTATGATAACTAAGAAATAGTCGCGGCGGCAAACAGCAACAAGATCTTGGGATTACCACGAACCGACCGACTAACCACAGACACTTCACAACTCAGCAGCGTCGTTTGTTTATTTATTGGATTGTAGACAGCAGATAGAAGAGAAAGAAGTTCGTAAGATAGTTTGAATTTAACAAATTCGTATGTAAGACGCGCGCGGAAACTGAATACATTTTCAGAGACGGCGTCAGAGTCGGATGCCATACATACACACACACAAACACATACAACTTAAACGCCGAACGATGTAAGCGACGACACGAAAGTAAAAAGGCACAACTATTGTTTGGACGGTTGGAACGGTATAAAAACGACGGCGCGGACCACATCAAGCGGCACAAAATATAAATGAATAAGGCTGAAATAACAGCGGAGAACAAGCCAACGCGAGAGGGCACACAGCCAACATAAGCAGATGCAACAGAAGGCGGAATATTAAGCAACTTCGGCGTGAGGTGCTTCGGACGATTATTTGGACAGACGAAACAAACGAACGTAGTATAGTTTGTTTATTTGGATGGTTTAGAGCGAGGTCAGTTAGTTGGTGCGGAAAAAATGCACATCGCACTCGTTAAGACACAATCACAATCACATTCGCACAACACGATACAGCGACGAAGCAAAGCATCGAGCTAAAATTTGGAATTGAAGTAAGGTGGGTGGAGGACGGGTCCACCGAAATCGAAATTATACAAAAAAAAAAAAACAATTTTGCGAATTATGATTTTGGGAATTAAATTAAACAATTAAAATACGATTTAAACGACAATTCAAAAAACTATAAAAGCAAAACAACATTTATAATCCTAACAAAGAAAATTAATAGGAAACAATTAAATAGTTCTCGCTCTGTTTTATTTAAGGATTTAGAAGGTCATTATTGATAAGCCCTTCATAAGAGAAAATTTTTGGAATAAGGAAGCTAGGAAACAGGCAGACAGGCGGAATGAAACAACCCAACAAACAAACGGACCGAATGAACGAACGAACGAACGAACGAACAAATGAACGAACGTACGAACGATGGCACGAAAGAGCCGCGTGCTTTTCGTCCAACGTTGTATGTTGTTGTGGGTTGTTGGCGTATAAAGCGCGCGCCGTCCAACAATGGGAAGAACGTCGTCCGTCACCACCAGCCAACAACGCCACCGCCAAAGACGACGCCACCGCCAGCGCCACCACCAGCACCATCATCGACCATTGTCGACCAACAACTCGACTGCAACGCATAAAAGTTGCACATTACATTTTATTTTATTGCAGTTATGTTATGTTTAGAGTTGGGTCTGGAAGCGATTGGCTTAGCGTGCGACGCGTTGCTCTTCCATTGCTTGATTTTGGTTAAGGTTGGACGAGCGGGGCACCGGACGAATGGACAGACATTTAGTTGTGGTTGTGCATGTTTTTTATATATCTATCTAGTGGATGATGATCATGATGATGATGATGGTGATGGTGGTTTTTATTTTTATTTTTAATTATTTTTTCATTAGATTGCATGTTGGAAACTATGCGCCAAAGCGTAATGAAAGCGCCTTGATTTATACACACACAAACACACGCGCATAACAAGGACAATCAAATGAAACTATTGGATACATTTTTATTAACATTTGAATAAGATACTTATATTTGGAAATAAGGCTTTAAGGACATACTGAAAGCTGGGCAGACTTCTTATCAGGCAGGTACTATTTATTTAGATAGGTTCTATCATAGAATTAGCAAAGGTCAAACTTCCGCAATGTATTAATGACATAATTCCGCATTACAATAAATTATTTACTTATTATTTGCTTATGTATTGCCACTCTTGTTGTCTACCATATGAAATGATTAAATTTTTATTTAAAACGGCGTGTGTGTGCGTGTGTGTGTGTGCGTGTGTGTGTGTGTGTGTGCGTGTGTGTACAAGCAGTTCCTGTGTTTTCTGTATTACTTCTGTGTTGATAATCTTTTGTACAGCACTTAAGCAAAATCGCATTTTTACAGTTCACAACCTTCTGCGTCCGTACGTTCGTTCGCGTTTACGTTCGCATTCGCATCAGACCAACTTTTGTTCTAAAAGATGGATCGCAAGTTCCTTCTTCGTTTCGTCTTGTCGTGGGGCCGCGTTTCATTCCGCATCCCGCTGGCACGTTCCACCACTGACTTCGCATACATTGTACACTTTTAAATGTACAGTGTATGCCATCATGTATAGGTACCTACTCATTTGGCTGGCTTGTACAATACTTCTTCGACTCCGAAGAAGCAAAGGGAGACGCTGCGATGTTCAACCAACAGCAGCAACAAAAACAACAACAACACATCATTTGCGAAAACTGTCAGAAGAAGTGTACAATTCTTTAGCTTAATAGCTTTAAAAATGGTGTGAGGTGAAATGCTTTGGCTGTCCTTTCTTTATTTCTTCCTTTCTTTCGTTTCAAAAGTAGTAATAGTAGTCCTCAACTAACTTCGGATCCTTGCGGAACAGTACTTCGCCTTTGTACAAAATATCAAATAAATACGTTCGACTACTTACACAAATAACAATTCGGATAATGTTGCAGTAGTCATAACAAAACTTTGAACATTTCAACAAGTTCAGGAATACAATTCGTGAGGCAGAAGCCATGACCAAATTCAGATTTAAATATTTAAAAAATTCGTGAATGTTTTGGAAATTGGAAATAAAATATTTTCATTTGAAAACCTTAAGGATTTATCGGGTTTTTATTTAAAGCTCCTTAGTTGAGGAAATTGCTTAGAAATTATATCATATAATGTTGCAAATCCAACACAGTACTGTCAGTCACTCCTGCCTGGCCGCCTGTCTTCCTAACTAACTCCCTCCCCTCCCTGCCTTCCTCTCTTCGTGCACATTCACTCAAGCCGACGTGTATGTTCATTTGTATGATTTTAAAAATTTTACTTTACACATAAATCTAAAATGTTACAACGGCACAGGCAGCAGCGCCATCTGCACTTTGTGGATACACACGATTCGCAGGCGAACGAATGCGAATGCCGGAGGACAGAAGGTTGGTTGGTTGCTGGTGCTGTGTTAAGATGAGTTGTGGTGGTGGTGGTGGTGGCAGTGGCAGTGGTGGGGATGATGTTGGGAAAATGAAAAAATAAAAAACACAAAAACAAAATGAAAATAAAAATAAAAATGGAATAGGATAGGATAGGATACATGCTCAGCGCATACACAGCACAGCGACTGTGGAGTTTAGAGTGGAGAGAAGTACTTGACAGTGTTTAGTGAATTGGCATAAGCAAAAGCATAAGAATAACAGAACACAAACACAAGATGTCGTTACATATATCTATGCGATACTTATATGTGATAAAATATTCGATTCGTCGGGAGGTACTGTATGTGCCACAGCGATGGCGATGGCGACAACAACGACAACGACGACGACGAAGCTCAAGCACACTCCTCATATGCACGTAGATGAATGCTGCTCTACTCTGCTCTGCTCTGCTCAGCTCAGCTCTGCGAAGTGACTCAGTCCAGCAGCAGGCGAATAAATGCGAAGACGAAGCAAATTGTGTATGGAATATAAATACACACACAATACGACGGTTAAAACTAGTAAATAAGCGAAAATCTTGGCGAGAAAACAGTGATGAGACAAATTTCGAAGATACTATAAATAAGTAGTTTGAACTGGAAAGGAAAAAGTCTCCCACAACTAATTGACGTCAATCAGTCGGATTACAAAGTCCAAATATGATTAGGTGTAGACTTATGTGATTAGGAGACAAGCCCTTCTCCTAAAGGCGATATACGTTGATTTTTATCGTTTCCATAGTAGGTCACATAAAGGGATTTTGCCTTTCACATTCCTCATGGTTAGCGGTTCAAACAAAAAATCATCCACACGATGCAAATATTTGTTAAAGTGGAATTCTGTTTGCATTTGTGCGAATTTATTTCAAAATAAAGTCTAATTTTTCATTTATGCAATTGTTCTCTCATTAGTTACTCGTTCTTCCAACTATCTCCAACTAAGAACACAAGAATACATTTGAACCTTTACATTGAACTCACAATAAAATCAATTCAAAGGCAATTTGAATGTCTCCGGTAGAAGCATTCCATCAAAAGATGGATAATTCTTTGTCACTTGCGATGACGGTTCCATGAAGTTGCAGCTTGTGTTTAAGTACAAGTAATCGTCAGCATAGCGGCAACGGCAAACCAACGCCAAACGCTAATGCCTGGCAATGAAGCGTAAACGCTTGATGAATTAGTTGTTTGGAATGCTTCTAGCGTACTCAATGCCTGCTGTTAGTTGGTCGATTGGCTTTGGAGCTCGAGTAACATTGCCTTAAGTATGGCTTTGGGCTTTTAAAGTTTGTATTTTCGTATGATGGCCGAAGTAAAGAATCGAAACACAAACACATAAGAACACAAGAATCTCTACTGGCACACGCTCGCGCTCAGAAACACACACAGACACACTCGCACGTGTGTGTGGACAAATTCAATTATTGGCAAAATGTGTAGTGAAGTGTAGGTATTTTCTTGAGCTATAAGTGTGCGTGTAGAACCCCGTGTGCTTGAGTGGTTTGCCGCATTGGTGCGCCTGATTTTGTTGTTTGTTGTTGCTACTCCTCTGCTAAGCCATCATCGTCAGCATCATCGAGGACGGCGAAGCGACGATGTCGGCCACTTCAGCTAGCCAACCAGCCACAAGCAGTCTGTCGAGTCAGCGCCTGACTTCCCAAAGCCACCTCATACAATAATTTGTGTTCCTTTTGAATCATCCTCGCGCGCTAGAGCCAACTCGAATTGAGTTGATGAGCAGAGCAGAGCAGAACAGAACAGAGCATGAATTGAGCAAGAGGCCGCCACAAGGCAACATCAATATTTCTAAAATGTCTCTTACTATTCAAGTGTGTGTGTGTGTATGTGGATTCTTCTGGTTTGCTGGTATATGTACATTATGTTAGACTTAAAGCCATTACCCAGTCGAAATTTTATTAAGCTATTCTTAGAGAAATTACTTTCTTCTTGCGCTATGCTAAAATGTTTTAAGGTAACGATAACGCGACCTTCTCTTCTTCATTATTCTGTTTGAGATAACAATCGAATGCAGAATGGAAATTTATATTAAAGCTAGGCACGACATTCTAAAAGAATGCATGCTTTCATCAAAGTTAAGCGACCTGTTACATCGATGTCCTAGAAAAAACCCAACGCTTAATCTATATTTCCATACGTCGGCATAAATTAAATTGTATTAGAATCAGTCTTGAAAGCTTCAAATTCATTTAAGCGCAATTTTGGGTTATACAAATTTCAGGTGGGTTGCGTGCTAAGCACGAGCAAAAACAGAAAAAATTCTCAAATGCCTTTGAAGTGAATTTATTGAAGTGAGATACTATTAGATACGAGAATATGTTTTTTTTTTTTTGTAATTTTTATTTAACACTTTAAATCAATTTTTAATTTAGCTCCAGATTATATAAATACCAAATTTGGTATTTTCACCTTTGTAAACCGTAAAATTTGTTTCTTTCTTTTGTCTTATAAGTTTTTATATTTTTATAATATAATTTTCTTAATTTATTAAAAAAAAAGTGCAGCTGAGTATTTCACTTTTAACCTTATTGTTGGGTCGGTCGTGTTGCGAAGGAGGCTCATGCGAGTTGGTTGAACGACAGCAGAGCGGTGTGATTTTTTTGTTTTCACTTCTCCTCATCGCCACTCAGGCAAACAAACAAGCAGGCAGCAGGCAGCATGCAACAGCGGAAGGCAGCAACATTCCCAATTCAAATATTGTGTTCAATTGCTGGCTGCATGCACCACATCATCCATCCAACGAATCCATCGATTATTTGAAACGAGTGGCTGGCTCTGCTCTGCTCAGCTTTTGCGCTTCTCTGTTGGCTTGGTTGAATTTTGTATCTGTGTATCTGTTGTGACTGCGGATTGCTGCATAAATGTGTGTCTGTCCGCACACGTCTGTCGTTGTCGCAATTTCCATCAATTGCTACTTTAATGCATGCCGCATGTAAGAGCGAGACCCAAAATAAGTTATCAAGGTGCGAGATGTGCTGCTGCTGCTCAGAACAGGGATGTCGTCTGCTGACTGCGACAGGAATAAACTGGTGCTGGTTGCTGCCGCAAACTCCATTTACAACGCCACCACCACCACCACCGCCGCCGCCGCATTTGTTAAACAAAACCATTCGAATCGAATCGAATCGCAGCGAATCGAACGAAATGTAGCGAAAACGTTTTAGTTCAAAAACTGCCGCGCTCAAAAAAGTTGCCGCGCTCAAAGCGATTTTTGAGGATGTTCAAAGTGGCGAGCATTCTCATCGTTGTTTTGTTATTGTTGCGATACTGTTGTTGGATTCGTGTTGGTGTTGCAATTGCTGCAGGCTTCAGGGCTTGAAATAGAATTGCAGTCCTCCGTCCGCATTTAAATGATGAAAATTGCCAACGCTGCCGTCCGTCGCTGGTCACTTTTGGTTCAACAAGCAACAACGAAATTGGGTTGCAGTTCACCGATATAACTACAATACATATAAATAAGTATATACTGACTGATGCTATGCAATTACATATCTGCTCGATACCGGTCGTTCATTTGTTTTACGGCTCGGCGGTCCCTTGGTCAAAGAGTTGAATAAGTCTGTAAGTTTGCTTGATTGTCCACTCGTTGGAATTATTACAGCGTGAGCAATAAATTTTTGCTAGATTGTAACACAACTCGTAACTTTGGCTGATATTCTTTTTCATGTTTTCGTATTGAAATCTCGAACTGGGTTTAATTTAATCGTATTTCGAATTTATTTTACGATTGATAAAAAAATAATCCTATTTTATTTCAAACATTGATTTTTTTATATCTTTTTAATGTAACTTTTGATAAGGTAAGACTCATTGATGATTAAACTTTCTTTGTCTTATCATTATCTCCGAAAAATTAGCACATTACTAATCTACCGGTCTTTGACCAGCTTTAAACTTATTAGAATTGTTAATCAATTTTCGATCAGAATATTGAAACTTGGGTTTTCTTTTGCTGAGTTTTAGTATCTGTACACATTGGAGGTCGGTTGCCACGTGAAAAAAGAAAGCAATGAACGAGCGTTGAAACAACGAACAAGTGAACAAGTGAAGACCAGGCGGAGGGAATGATGGCAAAAACCAACTGCAAAGAATTCCAAAAGAAGCAGAGGAGCTGCACACGAAAAAAAAAACAAATTTATATCTGAAGCAGCAACAATAACGACGACGACGACGACCATCAATAAGAAAAAACCAAACAACAAAACGAGCCAGAACAACTGTCAGCCAACTCCCAAACCAAACCAAACTTACAGCCCGCGCCGCCACTTCGCATCACAGTTCTCCTTCTCTTCAACTCGTCGCTGCAAACGAACGCCCGCACCACTCAACGTGTCCGTCCGTGCCCTCGAACTCATTGCATGCCCAGAAACCGAAAATAATGTACACTGAATGATGAAAATCAAGAAAATATAATAAAAATGAAGACACACAAAAACAACAACAACAACAACAACAACAAAAAGGCAAAAAGGCAAAAAAAATTAAAAGAACAGAAACGAAACGGATTCAGGGAAAAAGAATAAAACACACCGAAATGCGAACACCAAAAGCGAGGCGAGCGAATAGAGTCAAGTCAAGCCGAGTCGTTTCATTTCATTTCGATTCATTCGAACCAAGCCAACACACAGAATCGATGCACAGTGTCCAAAATCTTGACACTTAACATCAATAAATAAATTTAACTTCGAAGTCATCCAAATTATTTATGCAAAAATCTTATCACTAGGTAAAGGAATTACATGTCCCTGTAAATGTTTGTATTTAGTGGCATTGAATCGTTGGTGCATATTTTGCATATTTTTCAACAAATGCATAGTTTTGCATATTTCCCAAAAAATAAAGAATGATCTCATTAATTCTTAATTTCAACTTTTTATACTTTTTTTATGTTGTCGGAATTTATTTTATATTTGCAATTTTCATATGATATTCCTCTCACTATTTATCACCAATCAGTAAAGTGGACACCTACAAATCATCAATGCCAGAAATAATGCCCGGGTTTGTTTTAATGTTTAAGTTAAAAAATTAGTTTCTAATAAGTTTAGAAAAATTATTTGACCGAATAATTAAAAAGAAAAGTACACTGTACGACGGTCGGAAGACGAAGCAAGCCAATTCATGCCGCATGCCCTCATGGTACAACCAAATAGCACCCAACCCCCACCACGACGCCGCACCACATCGATATGAGCAAGCATAATACATATCCAACCAGCAGCAGGCAACACACAACAAGGTTGTAGTGCGGCAAGAAGTGGTGACGATGGAAAGACAGACAGACAGACGCACGGACTGCGGGACGGACAAATTAAGCAGCCGGTGTCTCTGTGACTTGGGAAGTGGTGGAATCGTTCAAAATGGAATCGAGCCGCTGCGCTGTGCTGTGCCGAGTCGTTCGTTTCGAATCGAGTTGAGTTGAGTAGATTCACTAGCTGAGCCGAGTGAAGTGGAGTGTGTATATATATTTATATTTTTTTTCTTTTTATTACTTTTTTATGCTTTAATTTTTTTTATTTTTTTCATTTATTATTTTTTTATTTTTCCTCTTTGGTTGTTGCGCAGCAGCTAGCAGCAGCAGCGAACTGAATAAAGAAGGCGCGCACAATAGCACGACACGGCGCAGCGTTTTGTGCTCTCTTATGTGCGGAATGGAGTACATGTCTCCTCATGTCCATAACAACACCAACAACAACAACAAGAAGAACAACCTCAAGTCGAGTTGAGTCGGTTCGAAGATTTTTCGCTTTTAAAAGACACGATGCGATGAAATTGTTTGTATTACACCATATTTTAGGGTAAAATTTCACGAGCTTGAGTGCGCTGCCATTAATTTTGCGAAATTAAAACGTTTAGACCAAGTTTTCCCTAATTTGATTATTTGTCGGTTAGATTATCTTCTCTTCTTAATTGTTGATGTTAGTTGCTCGTCGTAGGTATCAGCAATGTATGAAAGCGATTGCATTTGGCTTTTGTTAACAAGATTTGGTATGGAATAAATATAGAAAAGCATCCCTTAATATAGGTTAATAGTCAGATTTAGTAATTCTTAGCATATTTCTCATATTAAAAAATTTGCGAAGCAATTCAAAGATATGAAATAAACAAAATATTTGTGTACGATTATGTTATAAATTGCTTTGGTGAAATAAAATAACTTTAATGGCGTTGCTTTATTCGGTCTGTGATTCCAAATCCTTCTTTATCCAACTTCAATAATGTTCAGTCGTAAATAACTTCAAAATTTAAGTTGTTTAAACAAAAACCGATATTTAAAACATTTCATTACAAAAACTGACAAATGTAAAATCTTAAAGTTTTTTGAAACCTTACAGAAAAAATTACTTAGTTTCCTTAAGGAAAGTTTATCAATCAGCTTCAAAATTTATTAATTAATTCAATTGTTGGTTTATTGTTTGCCGCATCACGCCTAAAGCACCGAACGGGTTTTAATGATACTTGATACATGCATATACTTTGATAATTCCGGAAGGTTAATTGCCCAACTAGTTGGCATACATATATATAAATCAGCCCACCAACATGAAATGGATCATTAAAATTATGTTTTGGTTTATATTGATCGGAAAATCGTGTAATTTGAAAAAAGGAAATCGTAATATAGAGACAAATCGGATAATTTCTTTAATTTAAAAAAAATGGAATGATACGTGGTTGACATTATTATAGTTTACCTTTAGAATGTCACTAGGATCCCAATAAATACACTAAGTAGACTAGATGAACTGCATCGGATAGACGGACTAAATACAAAGACTGTATAAAATTAATCTACTGACTGAACATTTAAAGAAAAAATAAGAAGACGGGAAGACGAATTAACAATTAAATTTTTTTATTTAATTAAATATTGGTATTAATCGAAATGTATTTATAATCAAGACAAATACATATGTACATACAAGTACATACATACATGTATGTGGAGAATTCCGCCTAGTCAGTTGGTAATATTTAATTATACATTTCTTATATTAATTTATACGTACGTACGTATGTATGTATGTATGTATGTATGTATGTATGTGTTTACAAAACAAAAATATTTTTCAATGTTTCTTTGTAATATTAGTTTAGCAAAAACTTTTTTGTTGAAAATATGTTAAATAATTTATATTTGTTTACTCAACTTACCCAGTTAGGTTCAGACGATGTTGAAAAGGTCAAATTAACGTTTTTAGTTTTTTCTTTGCTTCAGTTAACCTTTTGTGTCCCTTTCTTTGTGCACTTTTTTAATTTCACTCCGTTTCGCCTTGTCTCGTTTCTTTCATTCATTTATTTATTTATTTGTGGAAAATATTTTAGCACCGCCGGAAGGAAAATCGTTTAATTTTATTTATTCTGCGAATTTATTGCACAAATAAAAAGCGTTTTTCTTTATTTTCCTTCATCGTTCGTTTGTATGTTTGTTTTCCACCCGCGCACTGTGAAAATTTTTCGCAACTACGTCTGCGATTGTCGTCTGCCTCCCCTGGCTCTATTCCTTTCTTTCTTCCTTCCTTCGTTCGTTTGTTCGTTCGGTACCGACTGCTTCAAAAATTATTGGTATTGAACGCTGCAGTTTTGCGGAGCTATCACGCAGAAGGTGGAGGAAGAAGTTGAGAGGTGGCAAAGGAAAACTACTTTCGTACTGTGTGTGTGCTTCTGCGGCGTGTGAAAAATTCGCTCTTTTGCGTTTTATGGATACACAAAATGTCGAGCACCGCCGTCGCCCATCGTGCACCACCACCGACACTCATAAACTTGTTTTTTTTTTTTTGTTTTTAATTTTTTTTCAAACCGCACTTCCTCACTTTCAACAGATTTTTAAATTTTTCTATCTTCAATTTCAGTTTTTCTTCGGCTTTTAATGTTTATTTCCAGTTCGTAAATGTTTTTTCGTTGATTTCTCGATTCTTACAATGAGCTCCTCTTTTGGCTTTTCTTTCTTTTTCAAATTTATATTTTATGCAAATCATAAATTTTCTGTTTTTTAATTAATCATGTTTTGCACAGTTTGTGTTTTTATTTGTTTGTTTGTTTGTTTGTTTGTTAGATTTCCAATTAATTTAAGACTTTTCCGCTACGCTCTTCCTCAGCATCGTCTTTTACCAAACTTTTTTCGGAAATGAACAGTGATGCCAAGTAACGAATCTGAATCAGTGGGCAATGGAAGAATGCGTTTATTACATTCGGACGGACTGACGTTAGTGCTGGTTTAACTAACGAAGAAGGTACGAAGAGGAAAATACACCAAACTCCTCCAAAGTTGTCCGGACTGGCTCTCCTCTTTTTAGAACTCCTCACACAAATCTTATGCAGAGAGCAACTTGTTCTCAAAATCCATATCTTTCAGAAAATATAGGGTTTTGTTAGCATATTTATATACTTTTATTAAAATAAATGTTCAAAAATTAGTTTTGCAATTTTCATAAAAATTCAAAAGCAGTTTATTTATTCACCACTATCTTGTTTTGTTATTTTTCGTAAAGCCAACAACAAAGATCGAGGTGTACTTATAAACAAAAACGTCGTCTACTGTGAAATCTCGTTTATCTCTGATCTTATGTCTGTGTCCCATTCCGGTATATGTATGCAAATTTGTTTGATTTATAAAAATGTTCGTAATTTTAAACAAAATTTGTCTTTAAAATTAGTTTTCTGACGAATTTACAAAAATGGACTCTTCTAGTTTTTTACTAGTCTTTAAAATCAATGAAAGGTAATTGAATCGGTTATAATATATTTTCTGACAGATATAAGAAATTAAAAAAAAAATCCATTTGACTTTATTTATGCAAATATAAAGTGGTATGGGGCTCTAGTCAATACCTTTCATGTGATACCTTATTTGTCCAAAGCATTCCCGAGTTTTAACCCCATTCAAAAACGACTGTCATTACGAAATTATAATTAGTTTAATATTTTATATTAACTTTTAATAAAACTAATAACATCATCTTAACATTCCAGTGAGTGTCGCAGTAACAACACCGACAACGGCGTTCCTCTAAAAATTAAATTTCAATGGATGCTGAGCGAAGTAGCCTTTACTCTTGACAACTTGACTCGACAGGCGTAGCAAATTATTGTCGTTATTAACGTATGAACCGTTAAAAACCTCCGTGCACAGCGTCCGTACTAGATCACGTCCATGAACACACACCGCCGTCGCTGTGAGCATCTCATGATCTGCCAGTTGTAATCCGATGCAATAAGAGCGTGAGGCACGTGAAACGCTCGCAAACATGGCATAAATGGTCGTTGACATTTCAGCGAAACGCTCCATTTCGGTGTGACGCTCAATAACGGTATTACCAAAACGCGTCAACAATAACTCGACGCACATTTGAAGGCGCGCAACTGAATGCTCGATGCATTGCGCTGCCTGCTCCAGCGATGGATGTAAATTGTCGGCAAGACGCATTTTTGTATTCGGATTTTCGATGCTCGAACTCTGCAAGAACTTGCCAAAGATGTGCATGGGATGAAAAAGAGGATTGCGCGACTTGTGCACCGACTCCTTAATGAGGATCTAAAAGAAAATTGTAAAGTATGTAGTTAATACTTGGAAAATTATGGAAGTAAACAAAAAAACAAATTAAATTTACTCCAGCATGTTGGATGCCTGAGAAAGCGATCGATAAACGCAATGAATCAATGGACTCATTTTGCGTGTATAGCTGCGCCGCATTGCGGAAGGCTACTTCTGTTGACTCGCCTGAGTGTAACGATTTGGGGCCAATAATATCCATGTTTTTCGAGTTCATTTTAAATAGTTGTTTCAATGTGAAATACTGGAAGGGGAAAGTGCTTCAACTATTATATATATATATATTTTGTTTATATACAAATTATTGCTTCGTGGAAAAACAATTATTTATATAAAAATATAAAAAAAATGATATTGTGAATTTTAGTATATGTACCTTGGTTATTGCAGCTTCAACCGCAACATCTTGGCGGCTAAATTCGTCCAACAGTCCTGCGGTTAAATAAATCATGCTCTCCATTGCATATGTTGCACACGTTACTTTGGCCAAATGTGTTTTTGTAACTTCCATGTCCCTATATCAAAAATGATAAACGAAACAATTTTATAAATTTAAAATTACTTCTTAAATTATTGTATTTTTGCTTTTACGTACTTTAAAGCGACGCCGCATTGTTTATTATCAACGCAAAACTGCGCTAATTCATTTACATGCTGTCGCGCCATGCCAAGACCCACCATCGAACTGCGTAAACGAGACGAGCGCAGCAAAATATCAGCCACTTGGTTGCCGTCATTTGGACCGCCAAGAATGCAACTGTCCGGCAGCACGACCTGATCGAAACGTACGTGTCGCATCTGCAGACCACGGAAACCAGTCGTTAAATGTTGCTCTCCCAGTTTAACGCCTTCTGTGGTGGCGTCGACCAAGAAAATCGTAGTGCCACGTCCGCTGTCAGCTTTCATATTTAAACGTTGGGTCTGTGCGATAACGAGCAAAAGCGGTGTGCTGCCCTGCGCTAAGGGTCCTGTGACCACAAATGCCTTTTCGCCGTTCAACTGCCAAGTACCTGTATCTGGATTTCTTTCAGCAGTGGTATTGAAAAAGTCATATTCGGGCGCAGGGTACTCGAAAATGGCCTCAGTGCCTACGAGCGCTCCTGCAGTGATCAAAAAGAAAATATGTTAATTTTGTTACAAGTTCTAAAACATATTTTTTCACACTTACCGCTTGCCAACTTCTCAAGATATCGTTCCTGCTGATCCAAAGAGCCGATCTCGCGCAGCACATCGATGATCACGCGATGCGACAACAATCCCATAGCAACATTTGGACACGACGACTCCGGTTCAGAAGCAATCAACGACTCGCTCCATCCCCAGCCTTTGCCATTATAGTCGAGCGGTACATTTGTACCGTATAGGCCCAATTGACGTACTTGTTCCAAGACTTCTGACGGCACGCTGCGTGTGGTGTCCATGGCATTCGTATCGACCTCCTCCGTGAAGAAGCTCTTTAGCGGCAGCAACTCATTTTGCAATTTAGACATATCTTCACGCGGCACCACTTCCGGATAGGCGAGTAGTTCTTTGTCAACGACACCGACAAAGAAATTCTTTACCAGTGGTTCGCGTGCATGCAACTTACCCGACGGCGTCGCTTCTGCGGTGCCAATACCAGTGTCACCAGTACGCGCCGAATCCACCGACGATGACGATGAATCGGCATGACCATGTGTTATGGTGCTCTTCTGCTTAAAAAAGTTACTTTGTGACTGTCCAGCTCGAAGCAGCTGTGTGGTTCGGAGAAGGCGCAACATATCTTCTGATGAAAAGTCCAATTGGAAATTAGAGTGATGAATGGTGTTCCTCGCCGGTGCTATACTCAGACGTAACGCATTTGGTGATGTACTTTTTTTCGCTTCAAACGAGTAATCGTTTTAGTTGAAAACTTTCCAGTCATGATCAAAATAATAAATGCATTTATATCAATTGTGTTATAGAATAATGTTATAGTATTTGTATTAATATTATTTTTTGTTCATATAATAACTTCTTTGAAGATATTCTCTTCTAAAACTTCTTAAAGGAAACATTTAAGGATATAATTTTTCTGAATTTGACAATTGGGTACTTTTACCCGAACTTTATATATTATTTTAGATGTCACATCACTGTATTCTCTGTTTACTTGCTCTCCTTAAAAAAATTAGAACAGCTGTTGGAGTCATCTGTTTTTAACATAACCTCAATTTTAAGTAGAACAAAAAACTGCATTTTATTATTACATTTTAATTAAAACTTAAATTAAATTTTGTATTAAAATTATAACCATGATACGCTGTCAAAAATTGCTCTTGTCCCACCTGTGGTTACAATGCCGACAGTTGCCGCAACAGAAACGCAAATTTACGCAGCGTAATTTACTTGCACTGACGGAGCGCGGATTTTTCCAGGATATTTTCCCAGACACTGCAGGGTAATAATTAATTAAATTTTTTTAATTTATCATTGTAAGTTTTATTTCTTTAGTGATCAAATGAGTAAACTCTTTGCCAAAGCTCCGCAAACTATTTATGCCGGCTTTGATCCGACGGCGGATAGCTTGCATGTAGGCAATTTACTCGTCATAATGGGCTTGCTGCATTGTCAGCGTGCTGGTCACAATCCTATTGCATTGGTTGGTGGCGCCACGGGGCTTATTGGTGATCCCAGCGGTCGCAAGACGGAACGAAACCAACTGGGCGAGTCAATTATCGAACAGAATTTAAGTGCATTAGAAGAGCAGCTGCAGCGCGTATTCCGTAATCACCGAGAATGCTTGTGGGACGAAAGCAAACATAAAGAGATGCTGCCGGAGTTGAGGTAAATAAAAAAAAATTTCGACGTAACTTTTAAAAAATGTTTATTGTAAAAATTAAATACTTTAATTATTATCCAGAGTAGTTAACAACGCTGACTGGTATGCCAATCTTCAACTGGTCGACTTTATTGCAAACATGGGTCGCCACTTTCGTATGGGCTCAATGCTTTCCCGCTCCTCGGTGCAGTCGCGTCTCGATTCAGAGACGGGTATGAGCTTCACCGAATTTACGTATCAAATTTTCCAAGCCTACGATTGGCTGCACCTACGACGCGCCTTTAATTGTCGCTTTCAAATGGGTGGCTCTGATCAGATGGGAAATTTAATGTCCGGACACGATTTAATCAGCCGCGTTGATAGCAAAGAAGTCTTCGGCATGACGCTACCCATTGTGACCAACGAAGAGGGTGATAAATTTGGAAAATCAGCTGGAAATGCAGTTTGGCTGGATGGAGAAAAGACTTCGCCATTTGCGTTGTATCAATTCTTTGTGCGTCGGCCCGACTCGGAGGTGGAAAAGTTGCTCAAGCTCTTTACGTTTATACCAATGCCAGAGGTGGAGCAATTGATGCGTGAACATGAACGTGAACCGGAAAAGCGAAAAGCGCAAACCATACTCGCAGAGGATGTGACGTTACTGGTGCACGGAGGTAAGTTGTGATAATGTTTTATTTGATTTATTAATTAAAAACAATTTTGTTTAATTTAATTGCAGAAAAAGGACTTTCGCAAGCAGAACGCGTTACAAACGTTCTTTACAAGGGTAAAGTCGAGGGCTTGGGCGAATTGAACTACGCCGAAGTGAAGCAAACATTTTCCGGTGCTACTGTTGTGGAAATACTCGCCGAACCTGGCATGTCAATGCTGCAACTGGCTATGAAAGCAAAATGCTTTCCTACAGAAAGTAAGTTAATTTTTGTATTTTTTATTTATTTTTTATTTTTTTTGTAATAAATGTATTTTCATAAATTTAAGGTGATGCGATTCGAATCATTATGGCCGGCGGCTTTTATATAAATCAAAAGCGTGTTCAAAATATTGCTGAGGTCATAACGAATGGCATTCATGTGCTTAAAAATGGACTATCGCTTTTGCGCGTTGGTAAAAAGAATTTCTACATTGTGCGCTGGCTCAATTGAGGAGCTATTATTGTATTTATTATCTTTCGCTTATCGAATTAGAACTAAGTTATAAATAAGCAACATAAATTCTATTGTTGAAATTTAAAAATAAACCAAATTTATTTTACAACTACATTAAAAGAAAAAAATAAATATAAATAAAAACTCAACCCCTTGGTGGACCTGCGGGTTTGGGCTTACGCCAGCGCTTGCTTGCTAGTCGCTCCTTAGCCTTCTCCTGGCTCAGATTTTTATCGTAGAATTTGCCACTCTTTGTAAACGCTTTCTGTTCGTTGCGCATCTCGGCTAGTTTCCGATTTTTCTGCTTAAGAATGTTCTTTTTATTCGCCGATTTCTTTTTACCCGCTTCGGATATTTGCACCTTAATGTTTCGAGTCTGCAATTCGGTGTTGTGCAATTGAAAACCACGTTGAAAGCCTTCCAAATCAGACATTTCGACAAAAGCAAAGCCACCGCGTCGTTTTTTTGGTATACGCACCGATTTTACGGTGCCTGCTCTACTAAAATGTGCTACCAAATCTTCACGCTGCGTCTCAAAATTCAAATTAGTGACATAGAGTACGTGGCGATTGGTTTTGGAAGCACCGCGCAACAATGATGCCAGTTGTTCCTTTGACAAGTTTGTGTTTATCTCGCCGGAAGATTCGTTGGCATTAGCTTCGACATTTTCATCGTCACTGCTTTCTCCTGGCGTAGATTTTTTATTTGTAATTGTGTTTTCATTACTTTTTACAACTTTTTCATCACCACTGCCTTCTACCTCTTCCTGCTCCTCCTCCTCGTCCTCACTATCTGTTGAATCTTCTGGGTCACTTGGATTTCTTATGGGGTCCTTTTCAATAAATGTGCCCTCGAAAATCTCCTTGCGCTTCTCATCGTCAAAGTTACCCAACAAATCTGCGCTTTCGTCGTTAACCGGCTGCCTTCTTCGCTTGGGCTGAATAAACTCTTCTACATTATAATCGCTGTCAGAGGAAGTGGAGTTACCATTACTATTGTATGTAGCTGCAGAGCGCCGTGACATTGCAATCTCTTCGTTTATTTTTATTGAAAGAAGAATGAATTTAAAATCTTGTTCACGAAGTAAAATCAAAACAAAAACACTACACGTGCGAGCGCGTTCAGTTTGGTAGTCAAAACTTTAATGGCCAATAGCTATAACACGGTTGCATTGAAAGAAGAGTATTCAACCATCTCTAATTATTTCGACTGCAAAAAATCGTTACTGACTTTTCTGACGAGTAGTCGACTTTCAAAATCGAAATTCAGCCATCATTACTATTGTTCTGTCTGTTCGGTCGTGGTGTTTGTGTTTTTTTTTCGCAAATAAATTACTGAACAAATTTAAGAAAAAATAATAAAAGTGGACTCTTTAAATTCCGCAGTGAAAGAATTAAATTGATTAAATTATTATTGCATTTAAAAATCAAATGAAAATGAGTAATTAAACCAACTCCAATAAAAATAAAAACAAACATTTTGTGACGACATCGCAAAAGAAGTTGAAAGGGAAACACAAACGATTTTCCAGACGACACGAAAAACAGAATCGATTGCGGATTCTACGGGAGGAAGTTCCGTGTCAAAGGCAAACCGTGAAATTATTAAAAAAAATTGCTGAAATGTTTTAAAATTTACCAAAAAGAAAAAAAAAACTAAAACAATAACATGAGCTCCCGTAACAAGTGAGTGTCCGCCGTTCCGCCGCGCCCTCATTTCCCTTCTCTTTTCATTCACACACACACAAGTGGGCGTTTGTTCTGCTTGACAGCGTTTTGCTGTTTCCCTCCCCTCCCCCCTCTTTTTACATTTACAAATATCATTTCATCATTTTTCCACTAACTGCCATTCCAGAACCGATGTGAAGAAGCTCTTTGAATTTTGGTGCGAATTAAAGCGCTCCTCTACGCTCGGTGGCGTTGACCGCAACTCGCGCAATAACGGAGCGCCCGCTGGCATCATTATCGAAAGTTTTCCCGAGAGTTTTCGTGATGAAAAAACGATTGCGGACATTAGCACATTTGCTTTTCCATGCGAATGTGAGGGGTAAGTTATAAATCTTCTTGGAATCATCGTAGATGGGGAAGGGGTAGGATACCAAATGTAATCCAGCATTTCCGGTGTGCATCATTTGCAGCCTAAAGTCTGCTTTTGTTTTTGTTGTTGGTCTAATAGTCGTGCATGTTCAGGACCGTAGTAAGCGAAGAGCACAGATCGAAAATGCTTTCAACAAACACAAATAATAAATTCAAGGTGCTACTACAATTATATTTAAAAAAAATTTTTTTGTTGAAATAAATGATAAAAAAAAAGGTACAGTAAAAGAAATTTTTTCGCTGATCCGCCACTGTTGATCTTTTGTTAAACTACTTTTGACCGTTTGTCTTAATACTTTGCCGTCTTTTTGTTGCGCTCGCCCGCCTTCAGGTGGATGATTCGTTGTGGGTCGCTTGTTTAAAGCGTCCACTACGACGCTTGCGAGACGCAGCGAATGATTCACGCAATTTGGTTTAACTGCAAGTGCCTCTTTTCCTCTGCGGTATTTTTTTTATTTTTTTAACTTTGTTTGTGATTCCGTTTTTGTCATTTTCTTTCTATTTCTTTTAGTGTTGCCCAATTTGCGTTCGTTATGTTGTTATTTATTTTTAAGTACGCGTAAAGGTTTTTTATTACCTTGACTCGCCTTTGTATTTATAGCTGGTTTCTTAACGCATGACATAGGGCAATGCTTTAGCGCGAATATGTTTGCTATTAAACAAAACGATAAATATTAAAAAAAATCAGTTCATTAAGAGTTTATATGATGAAATGCGAATATTATTTTAGCAGAACAATTGTTTTTTTTTTAATAAAACTTTAAAAGATAAATTTTATGATAAATACAAAATTTATTAAAATATTTACACGCCTCAATTTAACTTAAAAAAATTCCAAAATGAAGTTCGCTGATAAGAAATTTAGTTGTCCCTGCGTAGAGTTTGGCATTTTTGCGTTTAGCTAGTTACGTAGTTGTTAATTCACAAGACAATGAATGCGGAGCGTGTGCATTTCAAATATTCGCGAATTGCTATTATTGTGGAATTGTTGAAATTCCAGAGCTATGATTTCATTCATTAAATCATTTTGTGCGAGAAAACGTTCGAGTTTTCATATTAAAACTTTAAATCAATGCAAGCGGCATTACGCTCAATAAAAGTCGACATTATATCTGATAAGATATAATACATATTAACATAATTCTTTCCATTTAATTTGGTGAAACCGAATTTGTAAATATCTGTCAACTAAAATAAAATAATTTTGCATTCTTCTGTGTTTGGTTTTCCTTTACTCGCCATTGCCTCGATTAAAATGTTGCCTTAAAATTATAGCAAATTAAATCTTACTGAAATGAATAATCTAAAAAAAAAAACAATGCCTCACGACCGCAGGCTACACACATACATTTAAAGAAATTAAATTTATTTCATATGAAATTCGCTGACAGTCGTTATTGAACTTTCTTAATGCCTGACGGCGGTTGTATGTAATCAAAGTGATTACATACGCTGCTGCTGCTTGAGTCTATGAAGAAATTTCAGCAAGATTATCTGTTTATATTGTTTATAACCAGGGCACGGATTGCTGTAAGGAAAAGATATTAATTTTGCAAAATACTAAACTTTTCGTGTTATTCCTACACAAATAATTTTTTAAAGAAAAACTTAGTGAAATGTTTATTTAACGGAAATTCTACTTTAACATTTTATTTTATTTTTTTTTTTCAAATCTAAAACAAATAAAATATTGTATACACCGGAATCCGAGTCTTGTTGTATGCGACTCTTATCACAAATTTATAAAATGTACAGAACGAGGTTGCCAAGACATAAAATTGTGAGTTAGTTTATAATTAAAAACAACTTCAAAATAAAAGAAGTTGTTGGCGATTAAAGATATTTTAATATTGGTTTGATGGTATATCGATTGGGAGGGAAACAACCAACAGAAATCACAAAATAATTTTATGGTGTTCTAAATCGTGCAACCAATAACGAGAACAGAACACTTCATTTAAATAATGATTTATATAAAAGTGTTGTGTGTTTATTTTTCGAAATATTGATTTGTTTAAATTGAATATCCACTCTTGAAGTTCAACTATTTTTCTTTTTTTGTTAGCTATATTCCTCGCTTAATTTAAAGTTGAATGACACGCGCTGCACTTGCGCTTTGAATCAGACCCTAAATCGGTGTTTGTTGTTGTTTTGTCCTAATGCTACTTCACGACACTTGATTGTGGTGAGCACACATACATACATACGTTCACTTTGCTCCTACAAAGTAACTATTTGTTTAAAGCGGACGGACGCAAGGGACGTGAATAGATTCCAATTTCGAATTAAAATATATTTAATAAGCTGCTTAGCTTTGCCAAGTGTGTGGAGTAGAGCGATCAAGTACTTAGAGTGTGGTGTCGACGGAAGGGAGTTTTACATGCCAAAGTGTGGAGCAGGCGCTGCTTACGTTAACGTCGCATTTACATAATTCGAATAGAAAGAAACACATACAAACAAAGCGAAGTAAATGCACGAAAAGCAAATAAGTAAATCATTTTAACACGAATTTAATGTGAATTATTTGCGCTTTCGAAAGTTATATGACTGAAAATTAAAACAGTTTTCTGTTTGATATTGAAAGTATTTTAATTCTTATTATAATTGTTTAAAATGTATTTCACAAATGTCCGAGATTTATGAACTAGAATCGTTTGCTCTGATATATTTCGTTTGTTAGCAATCACTAAGTCAGTGTGACTTTTCAAATTAAGTCAATATTCAAGCCAGCCAATCAGCTTTATAGACCGAATTCGCTAAACATTGCAATCATTTATATAAATTTTAAAGCGGAGATTTCGTCTTTCTGTCTGTCTGTCTGTCTTTCTGTATGTTGCCTGCTGTGACTTCGCCTTTTGGAAACTATTAGCATTACTCAAACCTCCATAAATGGGCAATCCACATTTATTTTATTTATTTTTTGCATGTTTTCTAAATTAACCGTTTTATGTCTTTTGCAACTATTTTTTAATTTTTTTCATTTGGGTTTTACGCCATGTAGACAACAACAATAACAACGAATAACCAAACATAAAGATAATAATGACTCACATACGTGTATGTGTATTTGTCTGTAAATAAATGAGTAAGGCTACCAACCATCACAATTTTTGTATGAAAGTATCACGTTTGAAATAATTATTGAACGATTGTATTTGAATCGAATTGATCTGATTTAATACAATATAAAATTATCACATATTGAAAAGGGATAAAATAAGCAAAATATGATTTTGTTTTGTAATGATTGTACTTTGAGATATTTGAGAATCGTTTTCACATTTTTAGTATTAATTAAAAAAATAATCGCGATGTGCTTTTATCATAAAAAAATTATATTAAATATATATGTATATATTTTTTTTT
Source organism: Suillia variegata (assembly GCA_949127995.1). NCBI lineage: Eukaryota > Metazoa > Arthropoda > Insecta > Diptera > Heleomyzidae > Suillia > Suillia variegata. The sequence continues at coordinate 60,566,351 of OX421842.1, read as the reverse complement.
TAGATAAAGCGTTGGTAGTCTTAATTGGTATAAGTATGGTTGCATGTATTTCAAGCGATCGTTGCTCATGGCGAACTTTTAATTTTATTACTCAATTGCAATCACTGCCGGCCGCTGTGGCTACGTCTACATAGATCGCAAAACGCTTCCAGCCATTCAGTATTAAACAAAAACTAACTGCCCTTACGACAACGACCGACGACGACGACATCGTTGTCTTGTCTGTCTGTATGTCTGTCTGTCTGTCTGTCTGTCTGTCTGTCTGTCTGTCTGTCCGCCTTTGTCGTTTGTCGGTCCGGTTCACTTGTCTATTTGCCTCAACCGCTTTTGTATTTGTTACTATTTTGAGTTGTTTTGTTTTTGTTTGTGTTTTTTTTTTCATAGTTCGTGATTTTGTGGTCAAACAAAAGATTATTTTCAATTTGAGCTCATATGGAATATATTTGAACTGCTTCTTGTTATCGACATAAATATTTCATTTGCTTTGTTAAAATCAATTTCAATAGTAAAAGTTATTATAATTTTTTTTTCATTAAATCGCAAAATTAATAATAATTAATAAAAATGTGTAAAATCATTAAAATATTACTTCAAAAGAGTTTTTTTATCAACAGTTTTTCATTTCGAATCAAGTAAAGCATTCGCATTTATGTCGCTTTTAAGCAAGCAGTTCTCGTGGCGGCAGCGTGCTCATTTTTAGAAACTACATATAAGTTGAGTGTTTATCTTTTAATCATCTTGAATGTATAAACAAATTTAAGCATACTTTGAATAGCTTAAATGCCAGGACAGCAGTGGACGTTTTACTTAGTTTATTTGTCTTCAGATTATATTAAAACGTGACATTTTTGACAATGACAATAATTTAAGGCATTTTCTTGTACAATAATTTCATTATTTAATTACTTTCAGTGATGCCGTGCAGACGTATTCCTTTGTACTCACCACAGACGATTCCAAATGGCGTTTCGGCTTTTGTCGCCATGATCCGAAAACGGATTTGGCAATGGTTATAATAACCTATTTGCCATGGCATGACACATTTCTGCGTTTGCTGCCGGTTCTGGCAGAATTGCGACGCTCTGACAATGGCGACTTTCGAACATTTCTAGCGGAGGCATATAACCGCGGTGTACCCGATCCGGGCGGTAGTCTAAAACTATTTTACAATGGCGTGCAGAGTGTGAGTATTTTTAATAAATTTTTATTGCATACATTTAGGAGAAAACAATTGTACAAGGTGGCGCAAAAGAAATCACTCTATTGGAAGATGCTCTCATTTTTGCAAATGGCCGCCAATGTCAAATCTGTTTTGACATTTGTGGACTAGACAGATACAGAATACAAGTGAATAAGCCATGGAGCGATACACTCCCCAAGAACGCGGAATAATTGTGTCTATTTTTTTGCGTAACAATTCGTCTGTGGTGTTGGCAAAAATCATAATGAGCGATGAGGCTCATTTTCACCTCAGCGGGTACGTGAACAAGCAAAATTATCGCTTCTGGGGAACCGAAAATCCGCGAGTGATGCACGAGAAACCATTACACCCGCTCAAAGTGACTGCGTGGTGCGCTGTTCACGCTGGAGGAGTCATCGGGCCGAACGCCGCGGGTCAAACGACAACAGTGGACGGTGCGCGCTATAGGGCAATGTTGACCGAGTTTTTTCTGCCCGAACTGGACGAATTAGGACTGGTGGACATGTGGTTACAACAGGACGGAGCAACAGCACACACTGCACGAGCCACAACCGACATTCTGAAGGCCGCGTTTCCGGGTCGCTTAATTTCGCGTTTTGGCGATTTGCACTGGCCCGCCAGATCGCCCGATTTAACGGTCCCGGATTTCTTTTTATGGGGTTTTTTGAAGTCTCGTGTTTTCATCAACAAGCCTGAGACCTTGGAAGCCCTCAAGGAAAATATCCGACACGAATGCGAGAATTTATCGCCCGAAACTCTCGCCGAAGTGATGGAAAATGCCATAAAACGAGCCCGTATGGCAATCAATTGTGACGGCGCCCATTTATCCGATATCATCTTCTCGACTTAACACAATTAATTCTAAAGGTCTAAATAAACATAATCAAAAAACAGAATCGAAGTTTTTTATTTAGAAAAAAAATAAGAGCCAAACAACATCGGATGACTTCTTTTGCGCCACCTTGTAGGATTTTTAAAAATTTAAATGCTAGATTTGTTTTTTGGTTGAAAAAGGTATAAAAATTGATAAAAACAAAGAAATAAACATTATTACATATGTATAAAGCAAATTTTTTTATTTTTTGTTGTAGCCTTTTGTCTTTGAGCGTCCGCTCCAATTTCAATTACCCAGCATACCAACAAATGTAAGTTCATGCGAGTTAATTTTTTATTACTAATATTTATTATTTTTTTACAAAATTATTTTTGATGTGTTTTCTTTGTTTTTTTTATATTTATTTTTTTAGTACAATCTAAATTTATATTACAATTTCGTTGATCCAAAGAATATGATAGCCGTATTTGCGGCAATGCTCGCTGAGCGTCGAATTATTTTCACATCGCGTCGCCTCGATAGGCTCTCGTCATGCATACAAGCGGCCAATGCATTCCTCTATCCAATGGTGTGGCAGCACATATTTATTCCAGTGCTGCCGATGAAACTCAAAGATTACCTGAGCGCACCAATGCCGTATCTGATTGGCGTGCCGGAGTCGGTGCTCGAAACGGTCAGTAATGAATAAGTGCATAAAATTATTTGTGGTATTTACCAAATACTTCTATAAATAATCTAATAAAAATAATGTTTTTTAATTCCAACCTCTTTTTCTTTTAATGCCAGATGACACCCGACGAACTCGGCGAGGTGGTGATCCTAAACTGTGATACAAAAATCTTCGAAAGTCCCTTTGACGATGTTCACGAAATGCCTGCGGAAATTGTGTCCCAACTGAAAAAACAACTCAGCCACTCCACGGAGCACATGGGGGATCGTGTTTCAAAGATTTTTCTGGGCGTCTTAGTGCAACTTATCGGTGGCTATCGTGATGCAGTCGAGTTTCGCGATGCGGGTAAAAGTTTTAATCGCGACAAATTCATTGAATCTCGACCCTCGCATTTGCGTCCCTTTCTCGCCAAAATGATGGAACTGCAGATCTTCCAACAATTTATCGACGAACGATTAGAAATGCTCAATACGGGTCTAGGCTTCTCCGATGAATTTGAATTGGAGACTGTGCGTTATGCAGAAAAAATGAAGAAACGTGGGCGAAACTATGCATTCCTGCGTAATGTCAAAGACAAGGTGAGTTTGACGTTAATAATTTCAATTTTAAAACATTATAAAATGCTTCACATGCCAGCAAAAAGCTTGAGGTGTACTGATGCGCTAAATGGGTATCTAGAGAAGTTGCTTATCGAGCACGAAAAGTAAATGCTTAAGCCATTTTGTAGTTTTTTTCTCTTAGTTGTTAACAAAGATTTCATAGAATTTCCCTCTCGATAAAATCGCTTATTTAAACTACTGAGTAATAAAAAAGTTTTTAAAACGTGGAGTTTTACATTTACAAAATATAAATATACTTCTATTTAGCTATAACGTCTTGTGATAATAAATAAAGGCTGAATTATCCCGAAGCGGTAATTTGCGCTTTTCAATTAAATGTATTCAATTGCTACAAATGAATGTTGAAATACATAAATGATAATTATAAATTTAATCAATATGAATTTTAACTTTAATAAAATACTGTCGTTGTGGAACTGACTTGGTTAAAATCAGACAAGAATTTTTTGTATGTTTGCCACACACATTCTATGTTCATTTTTTAGTTACAAAGTCATAAATTTATGGATGTGTTTTTTTCTCTTTTTAACAACAAGCTTTATAAGAATTTTTAAGGTAACTACTTAAAAAATATTAAAATATGTTTTTAATCGGTAACAAACAAAAATGTACTCAAAACTCAGTTAAAAGAGAATATTTCCACACAAAGAAAGACATCAATTTAGAAATATCCCTATACGTTTCTGTTTTTATGTTGTCAATAGTTTATGTTTATTTAGTTCTCTGTTTCTTCTTGTGTTACTTTTTTAATTGCTTTCATTATCTTTTACAGTATTATTTGGGTAAACGCAGTATGTCCAGGGTTTTTACATAGCACTACTGCGCTAAACGAAAATACCCCTAACAACTATCTGCCCCTATTAGTTTTGTAAGAAATAAGCAAGGTCTTAAGTCAATACTCGTTTGCGTCGCGCTCAGCATAACCAACCACCCACCACTTCCAACACTTTCTTCTAAACGTTCGTAATTTTTAATTTTTTGTCTTTAGTTTTTCCTTTTTAATCTTACTTGTAGTTTGTTCAGTTGGCTTTTATATTTTTTAATTATTTAATACAATGATTAGACTAATAAAAAATTGCATATCCTGGCACTTAATAGTAAGCATCTGTGTTTGTGATTAAACACGATTTCACAATTGACAGATTATCAAGATAATAATTGTATATCCCAAAAAACTGCTTCAATTAACACCATTAATAAATTTCCTTTGTTATAAGATAACTTTATTAAAATTCATTAATATCAATGTTATAGAAATAAATCTGCATTAAATATATGTACACCCTTAATATTCGGTTATTATTGTCGTCAAAATGAACAAAAACAATATCACATATTCAAAAGTAAAATAAAGTTAATATATTTTTATATCTTTAGAACCTACTTTATTTAGCGGATACATAAAACATTGATTTGACAGCTTTTAAGTAGGTACTAAAGCTGAAAAGGATCTTTATTTTGTTAACGAATAGATGCCAATCTTTAAATAAGCATATTTAAGTAATTAGCTTTTGGTTCAATTGCTTAATCGCTCACATAACACAAAATGTTAGTCCAGTTGTTTGCATTATGGATTTGATTAGAAAATGTCAAACGTTTTTAAGTTACTAAACTTAACAAAATGAAAACGTAGAGCGTCTTAAAAGTTACATTACTAAATTTATAAATTACAATGTGAAAAAAATGTATTTATTTAACTTAAAATATTTTCCAATTTTTGGAACACCTTTAATTGCTATTATTAATTTTCAAAGTCAAATCAAGTGGATTTTAAAAGTTATAACTTATGTACGAGTATGTCTGTCAATTATTTTTTATAAGTTTGTCAGTTTTAAAGCACTATTATTTTGATCATCTACATTCACCTTAACCTTAATCTCGATATAATTGCACAAATTCGTCCCAAACCGCTGAAGCAGAAATAAAAAAAATAACCATTTTAAAATTGTTTCACAAAAAAAAGCTCGCTTTTATTAGCGAAGCAGAACACATTTTCAGCATCATCGCTTAGCATTGTCATATTCAAACTCATCAGTATCCAACATTAACCCATAGCAATAGTATTTAATTGTAGTTTTAAAAGAAAAATATAAATAAATATTTTTTTTTTGTATTTTTTCATATTTGTGTATTTTGTACGCGCGCCTCCTTGCTCTCGCATCACGCCAACTTTTGCTGCTGCGTTCGTTCGTTCGTTCGTTCGTCTTTTGTCGTTTGCTCGTTTCTTATTAATCGTTATTGAATATCGTATCATCGATTAAAACGCCCACTTAAAAACTACATCTTTTGAAAACAAAAAACAATTTTTTAATTATACAACAAATTACACTTGCGTAGACTAATCCCGCTGTTAAGTCCGCTGTAAAATCGGTGAGTGGATAAACTTTAAACGTATAATAGCAAAAGTATTAAACTGCATTCTATTATTATAACGTTGGCTATTAAGTTAATGCTAAAAGTTATATAAATTGCTGAATAAATTAATTTTCAAACGGCTGATGTTATAATTATGAAACGCAGTTTACTTAGTATAACAAGTAGTTTTGTCGCTTTAGTATTATTCTGTAGATTGTATTTAGTATTTAGTTATTAAAGCTTTTAAACGCCAAAAAGTATTTTGACGAAAATGCAACTAATTCTTTTATATTTCTTCATTTCCACCCGCATCCGCCATTTTTCGCTCGCCATTGAATTCGTCTCGCTCGCAGGTTAAGGAAAGTTCACGCGGTGTTAAGACCGCATACAAAGATCTCAAATCAAAATTCCGCGATATTACGCCACCCAACAACGCTCACTTTCGGTCTCATCTCGCCTCGAATTCGCAACACGATCGCATCGACGGCTACGGTGGTGTAAAATTAGGCGGTGGCCATCACTCGGCGCCCAGTTCGCCTGTATTTAGCAAACGTATCGGTGGATTACCAACTGCCGGTGGTTTTCAGTACGCCAGCCCAGAAGCGATAAATGGCGCCTCTCAACACATTCATATGCACCACCACCAACACCCACACCAACAACAACGACGTGCCGCTCCACCGCCGCTGGCCATGTCTAGTTCGGCTGCACACATACAGTCGAACGGTTATGCGGGTGCTTCGCTTGGCGCTTCTTATCACGTTGGTCATTTGGCTGCGTCTCCAGCTGTTAGTCCGGCGAGTTCGCTCTGCTCGTCGGAGATGAATTTATCACAGGAACTACAGAATCATCCGCTTTTTAAGTCGCCGATAGTGGACCGAAGCGTAAGTGGACATGTGCTAGTTTTGTGTATTATTATTTTCTTTATTGAAACGTTATTCGTTGTAACGTCTTCTAATGAAATTTAAAAGTTTTTTTTTTCAAAATTGAAATTTCCTAAAAGTATGCAAAATAAGTTTTTGCGTAGAATATTTATGCAAACAAATGTGGCAGCTTTGTGCCAGGTTTAATTGCATACTTTTAGGCTTGCAGCTCTTTAAAATGTTTTTTATAGACGTGTAATTTGCCTTAGACGCTTATAAATGTTTTCCCGCTCGACTTATTTGACTATGTCCTTTGTCTACTATTTTCTATGTTAAATGTTTTTTTTAATTTTTTTTTCTAATTTTTTACATTTTGTTGCATACAAATGTGTCGTTTTCATAAACATAAAAACAACAATTCATCATCGCACACCAACACACGCACAAAATGCATATATACAGCTTAAGCCCAGCAGCAGTTTAGAGCTCAATCATCGCTTCGCAGCAGCCGCACGAACCGGCGGACCGGTACGCCCATTACCATCAGCTGCTCACTCGCTGCAAGCTACGCCAGTGCATGGCTCAGTGACGTCGGCACCCTTCTACTACAATCATCCGTATGCGCCGCAAACTCATCCTCACATAGAATCGCGACCGCCACCAGCATCGCGCCCATTGCCACAAACACAAACTGCCACTGTCGTCGGTGTCGTCGCCGTGGCAACACAAAACCAGCACCAACGTTTGCAGCAAACCCGCCATACACCCACCACGCTCACTCACACTTCTACGCCCACAAAATTCATAATGACTACCAATTCTGCATACGATAATCCACCTGATATGCAATCTCCACCGGTGCCGCCGCGGCGTCAATGCAATACGGCAATCGCCTCCGCTGCTGTTCACGCGGGTATCCACCGTCTGCAGCGTAATTGCTGGCAAGACTACCCCACTGTGAATGGTGGAGCTGGTGCTGGTGGCACAATGGAAACCAATTTGCGCGGCTCCTCATCTTCGAACACTTCTGCTTCGTCAGCGGCATCGACGTCGATGTCGTCGGGCTCTTGTTCAAGTGCATCGTTTGTATCGGCGACATCACATTTATCGCCGCAGCAATTGGCGCTGCCACAACCGCCCGTGCCGGCGCCGCGTCTTAAGAAAGAGAAAGAGGTACCGCAGGCATTCTCTTTCTCCTCCTCCTTCCCATTACTCTTCACACACTTTGTTGTTGCATTCGGTTTTAGTAACTTTAACTTTTGCTATTGTAGTTTCGAAATTATCATTTCTCATCATCGTTGTCTCATGTTAATTAAGTATTTAGTTAACTGTCTTATTAACTTAACTGTTTAGTATTCAAAATACAAGAACAAATCCTTTAAAGTAAACAATTGAACCTTTTTGTTATCTTAAAAACTAATCTATAGATATTTATTATTTCCTTTTTATTTTGTAAATAACAGATTCAAGATAAATCTTGTTTAAAGGCGGTTCATTTCAGAATATTAAGCCCAAAAGGGAGCCATCACGTTTTCCAATTTAAACAAAATTATATTTTTGAAAAATGTTTTAACCTATTTTATTATTATCATATTTTAAATACCAGTTGCCATTCTGTTGTTCCTCATCCATGTCCTCACCATCATTTCACCCCGTAATGTAGTGTTCGTTTTTTTTTATATTAAGCTTTCACAAATTCTGCACGTTTTTTTTTTTGTTTTTTTTTTTTGTTAATATTGTATTAACTCAAAATTAATTTTTAATTTTTTCTTTTTCTAACCCTTTTTCTTTCTTTTATTTTCGAAAACAAGTATCGTTCTTCTCGCCTTATTCGGCTAATTGAAAACAATTAGAAAATTGCAACGTTTTTAATGCCACATCCTTGTTCTTGTTCTTCTTCTCCTCCCCTTCATGTGCAGTCGTTACGTTCACTGCAGCCGCAGCATATGAAGGCAACTACCTCCAGCACTGCTTCCGTTACGCAACAGACTGAAGATAATACAATGAATGATCTGATATCGCTGGACGATAGTAACAACGCAAGTTTTGATCTGGAAGACTTCGATCCGCTTAATCAAAATGCGCGCCCATTACCACTCAATAGCAGCGGTTGCGTTGGCGGCGGCAGAACTAAAAAATCCACAACATTGCCTACGGGTACGTCTAGTGCTCAAATGATGTCTGCGTCTATGTCTTCCGCTACTACAACAGCGGCCGCCTCAAAGTCTGGTGTTAGTAATCCGCTTTATCCGTATTTTACGCCTCAACACGGTCGAACGCTTCAGCTTGCAACAAAGCCACCGCCACTGCCTACTAGCCGACCGCCGCCAATGCCACCACCGGATGAGGATTTCGAGTTATTGCGCAAATACGGTTTGGATCAGTTTACACTAACTGCGGCGGGCACAAACAGCAACGGAAGCGCGGCAACAACCGCCGCCGCAATGACAACAGCGGGCGGCATGAGCAATTGGACGACATTTGATTGAGGCACTCGCGCCGACGCAATTGTAGTGAAAAGGGTGTACAGGGTTTTCTTTGCATTAATGTAGCCTCTTATCCTATAATGTATGTATATTTGTTTTCCTTTTTGCCCCTTTGTAAATATGTATTTTGTAAAGGTGTATTTTTTCAATAATTGCATTATGGAGTCTGATCTATGTTAGTTGCCATCCTTACAATTGATACAAAATTATTTTAAAAAAAAATTCGACAAGCAAAAATATAAAGAATATCGGATTTACAATATATGTTTTTTTTATTTAAAATTTCTTACTCTTACATGCTATTTGCCTCAAAATCTGAAGTTACCATCTCACATAAAAAAGTAGGAACAATAATAAAATTAACTGAAAAATACATTTAGTATGTGGGCAGGTCTTTAAAAGGAAGACTTTCGATTTGATTTGATTGCCAAAATGATTCTTAATGTTGACTTACAATTTTAATGTAAATAACGTTACCTTTTTATGTTTTAACTCGTATACGGAGTAAACTGTGCGGAATGTAAATTTGTTTAGTAAAAAATGTCGGTAATATTAAACAATTTATTATATATTGTCTTTTTTTTAAATTCATAAATTGTCACAGTTAAAAATCCACTCTAATGATTTTAAAATTTAAATATCTTTTTAAACTATTGTTTTTTTTTTCAAATCAACAATTTCAAGATCAAAACTTGCAATCATAAAAAATTCTCACTTTTTTACATATTAAAATCGTCGCTTAAAACTTTTAAATTGTATGAAAGTCTGTAACAAAAGTTTTCCAACAACAAAAAATAGCTCAGTCAAGAATAAATACAATTTTAACATATATTTAACCTAAATCGTAAAGAAATAAATATTGGTTGTTTAAAAATCGCAATTAAAATTACTTATATATGCAATAAGAAAAACCAAAATATACTAAATTATAATTAAATATATTTTGTCAGTTCGCGAAATGGAACAAACAAACTTAGGGCTGCAAATATATCATAAACGAACACAAACTGTTCTTCTCGTTTGTATTTTATTTGTAGACAAGTAATCGTACTTCTATAATGCAAAAAGCAAAGTAGTCCCGCATGCACTTTAATGCCAAAAGGCCGGTTTCGTTGGTCCTAAAACTCATTTTTGCTTCACACCCGCACACAGCGAGCAAATTCAACTTAAATGATATTATATTAAGAGCCTATTAGCGCTAATAATCAGCCAACCACAAATTATGTAAATAAATTAATTTAATATATATTTTAAATAAATACAAAAACAATCAACATAAATGCATCGTGTTTCAATTCCTATTTTATCGAACCGAATTGAAGTAAAACAAACGCACGCATCCGGTTTATCAATGGGAAATTATGACAAATTTATTATACTTGCGCATACATAATGTTCGAAAAATAAAAAAACATACGTATTTAAAAATAATTACATACTAATTAAAAACAAAGTTCATTTACAGTAGTTTAATTTTTAATTTCAGCAAATTAGTATATAAAAAGAATTCTTCAAACAATTTAATTTTATTTTGGTGTTTTGATTAGCATTAGCATTAGCAGCACTAATAAACAAATGTCCATAGTTTCGAAATGTAAGTATTGTATTATATGGAAGAGTTAATCATTGTTGCACAACATTTGTCTAGCAATTAAGTGTCAAAATTCAATCATATTAGTTTCCGAAATATTTCTATATTAACTTATTGCTATTAAATTTACACGTCTAACGTAGCTACTTTTCAAGTCATTGCATTGTTTTCTTTTTCAATTAATTCCGTAATATCATTAAATAAATCGGGTGAAGCCGCCGCCGCCGCCCCCGTCGCCTGATCTTCTGCTGTTTTCACAATTGCGTTCGTAATATCTTTTGCACCTACATTAACGTCTGCTTCTATTGTGGTTGGTTCTTCGGCGGTGTCGACAACCGTTTCACTATCCTTCTTCTGTAGTAATTTAGCTATTTCCTTATCGACATCGAGATCCTCCTCTTCTTTCTCAACTTCACTCTCTTCTTTATTAATAAGCAGAGCTTCTTTATCAGTTTTGTCATTACCATTATCAGTTTCCATTTTGTCTTCACTCTCTTCGATTTGTTTGTCGGTAAGTTCAATCGTTTCCATACTCTCTCCAATTAAAGTGTCTTTAGCTATTGCTTTTGTTACATTAGCGCTCGCAACTGTTTCTAAGTTCGTTATTTCAGCAACTTCTTCAACTACTGCTTCTTCTGTTGCACTTATATCTTTAATATTTTCGGAAATTAATTCTTTTTCTAGAACTTCGCTTTCTTTACTATTCTCTTTTATTTGATTAGTGATCTCTTTGCTCGATTGTGTTTTCTCTTCAACTGACTCAGTTTCTTTGTTATCGTTTTCTTTGCTGTTTTTATCTGTACATTTTGCATTGTCCGAATCCTTTGGTTGTACAATTTCTCTAACTATAGATTTTGTTTGATTCTTTTCCTTTTTATCATCCAGTTCTGATTGTTCTTGTTTTTCATTATCGAGCTCTTTACAATTATTTTGTTTTAATATCGGTTTTTCTGTCGTTTGTTCTGCCTCTTCAGAGCATTTATCTTTCACTTCTTCCTTTTCTTTTGGATTAATATTTTTCGGTTCTTTCACATTTGTAGTGCTCTTTATTTGTTCAATATTATTCGCGGAATCTTTATCTTTTTGATTATGCTCCTTGGTGTTTTCGTCGGCTATTTGTTTATCTTTCGATTTTTCTTCTTTAGCACCAATGTCATCATCTCTCAGTTTTTTACTTTCTTTTTCTTCCTCTACTGAACTATCCACATCATCTACTTCCATTACTTCAACCAACTCTAAGTCATCCTCATTTTTCTCTATTTTGCCTTTGACATCAGCGGTTTCCTGTTTATCCGTTGACGCTTCTTTTTCCTCTAACATTTCTTTAGCGAATGGGAACTCCTCTTCAGCCTTCTTTAATTCAATAGAACACTTCATCTTTAGCTTTTGATCATTCTGCTTCATCTCTTCGAGTCGCTGACGCTCAAGCATCTCTTTTTGTCGCAGCAATGTCGGATTCGGCTTGTGTGTAGTCTTTTTGCGTGGCTGTTTTTTCTGCGTGGAATCACCACCACTACTACCACCAGGTGAACCACCTGCCGTGCCAGATTGATCACCCTCAACCAGATCCACTTCCAGCATACTTGCGAGTATCGATTGAGCAGTTGTTAAGAAGTCAGCCACACCGTCCTCGACGTTAGAACTCGAGTTAGGCGTCGTTATGGCAGTAAGCGGTTTTAGACTGGAATTAGAAGAAGTTGTTATGGTAGCCGGTGTGGTTTGTATGACGCTCGTTTTCTTGGCAATTTGTACTGCAGCAAGCGTCTTTGGAGGCAATTGTTCGTCATCATCGTTGTCAGAGTCCAAAGTAATCGTATCAGTTTTGGGTTCAACAATTTCGATCTCATTATCCTCGTCATCGCTGGCTTGTTTGTCTGTGAATTGTGTAAAGTGAGACAGGAAATTTTAATTATAATTATTGAAGTTTTAAGTTTATTCGACTGAAGATATTTATAACGAAACTTCCTTAATTGCTAAAAGAAAAACGTAAGCAAATTTGATTTTTGTTTATGAATTCAAATTTTATTCAGAATATCGTTATCTTAAAGGGACGTACGTAATCAAATTTTAAAACTTATAAAAAAATTACATGTTTTAGTACGCCCATGTAAATACATAATTTAAGCTTAATATAACTTAAAACAATATTAAGTCTAAAACAATCTTACTGGGCTTTAACAAAATTACAGTCCAAACTAAAATGAACTGAATTTTATATACCTTAAATTAGTTGTTATTTTAAAATTTCGTTTAAAGTAATACTTGTAAAATCGAATTATAAAATTATATTGTATCTGAAAAGCATTTATTTGGTAAGATGACTTTAGTAAATCTAATACGTTTAGTGCTTTAAATGCACCAATATTAAAATAGAATTCAACATTTAATTTTCCGCAAATTCATTGTGTTTTTAAATGTCAATCCTATTTATATTTAGGATATACATAGAGATCATATTTTAATTTTGCGTTCGATAAAAATTATCCATATAACTCATTTCGTCCACCGGTAAATTCTTGCAGTACTTCAAGTGCGATACATCGCTAGCCAAGTTCCGACGTTCGCGACGCAAACGGAAATAGCTAAATTTCGCTAATTTCCAACGCAACTTAATCGTTCGCACATCGCGTTTAAAATCTTTCAATTTATTTGCGATATCCTGCCACAAACGATCGCGTAAACTGATATCATGATAATCTACATGACGTGCGTTCCACAACGCCGATTGCGGACGTACTGCGAGCACAAGTTGCAGTATAAATTCTTTATCATCCGGCATATCCTGGAGTTTCATATCAGGTTCATCTGGTTCTTGGTTTTCGGCATCATCATTTTCTTCATTGTTAAAATCATCATAATCTTCGGTGACATGTTCATTCCGCAAATCGCCCTCGTCAATCTTGTATAGGAAATACAGCTTAGCAAGATATTTTGAGTATTTCAACTCTAACATCGCAAGCTTGGTTTCGTCTTTGATTGTTTTGAGTCGAAATGTTTTATACATTTCGTAAAGATGCTGCCAGCGGTCCACGATATCATCGCAGCTCATATCTATATAAATGGAAAATATATGAAATAATTTTATTAAATATATAGCGGGTACAAAAGTAACTGACTGGGCTGTACGAATAGTAACATTATTTAACGAAAGTATATTAATATTTTTTAATTTACGAGTAAATTCCAAAAAGGACTCTTTCGAAAACCCTTGGCAAAAAACGAAAACATTTTTCTTCCTTTCGAAACCTACTTGACATTGACTTCCACAGGTGCATCCAAAGCGAACGACGTGAATGTTCGTCGACTTTGTTGCACATCGGATCGCTTGTCTTGCGCCACAAGACCGGGTTGCATTTCACAAAATTAATGATGCGCAAATCCGACTGACGCAACTCTATCGGTTTCACCGGCTGGTTCTGATATTCCGATGAATTTCGAAGACGGTTGTTGTACGATTCATATTCTGCGCCTCGGTCGACTTCTTCAAAATCACTCGGATGCAGTGCCTGCTCTACAGTATCCAACTGCTTGCGATCGTAGACCGCATCACCGTCTGCCTCACCACGATCCACTTTCAACCAATGTTTGGTTGACAAATCGCGATTGGACAAAAAATTGGTAGCTTTGTCAAAGTACCCATTGAACCGTTTGCCTTCGCGCAATCGACGCTCAATGCGTACAAAACGTTTGCGTATATTCTTCCACCGCAATTTTATGTTTTCCGTACGCTTGAAATGAGCAGCAATAGTGCGCCACTGTTTGCGTGTCACATCGAAATTGCCATAGTCCGGGTGGCGGGTACACCAGATCGACGGATACTGCTCGATCAGACGTGTCAATTTACGATCGTAGGCATGAGATTGCTCTTCACGACGCATGACGTCTTCTGTACTGCGATATGCCTCATTTGATGTCGACGCATAGGCTGTCAGCAAATATGAATCGTCCTCCGTGCCACCGGCTCCCTCATCGTCAGCGCCGTCATCGTCCTGATTCAAAAAATTAAAATTAAACATTCAAATAAAGCAGTAACTGTCAAAATAATTATTTAATTTCATTAGCACACTCCTACCATATAGCTCTCCTCCGGTTCATCTTGTCCATCATCCAATTCTTCCTTTATTTCTTCTTTGTTTATTTCTGCGCCTGTTTCCGATTCTCCCCAATTGTCCTCAATACCATCACCATCAGCGCCATCGCCATCACCATCACCATCACCATTTTCATCCGCATCATTATCGTCATCGTCTTCATCATCGTCGCAACCAGCACCACTTAACCCGAGCTCCATTAACGGTGATAGTGGCTCCCGTTCTACGCCATCTTCGAGATTCTCGTGCAGATTTTTGCGATATTCGTAGACCTGATTATGGAAACTATTACAGCCCGTGTTAAAGAAATCAGCTTCTTCCAGCTGTCCATACCGCACATAGTCGACACCTGTAAGATAATCCAAAATATATGGTATTAAGCGTAAAGGGTAGAGGAAAAAAGCTCTCTTTCTAAAATTCTATTTCATTGCCTTCAGACATTTTGCAAACACATGGACCAAAAAAATAAAAGTCAATACTTTAATACGATTCTGTGAATTCAGAAAAATTATAAATTTATTTTTGTACTTTCAAAATGAAATGTGGTTAGATTTTTTTCATGGTCCTTGAAAATTTAACTTGCTTCTGCAATATAAGTATAAAAAATGCCGAAAGTCAATGAAATCGAACTCAAAAGAGCTCTCACAACAAAATTGGGTACTTACACGTTGGTTGCTTTTCAGTACTCGGTTGTGGATTTATTTATATATTTTCTTTTGAACACTTTTTGATATATTTTTTTCGACAAAAATAACCACGTTTTAAGTCCATGTGAGAGAAATGACTCAAGACAATGATTTCATAATGGTTGTTAACTTTATCAAATTACTTTTAACTACGTTTAATATGCAAACAAAAATAATTACAATAACAAAATAAATGGAAATTGTGTTTTTAAATTGAATGTCATTAGTTAAATTAACATATTTTCAAAAAATGAATCACCCGACGTATCGTATCACACACAAAACACAAAACAATGAATAAAATTTGATCACCCAAGTGAAGATAAATTTTGCCAAATACATTTATCATATAAAAGCAAGAAATTGTATTACTAATTTTTTAATTACAACTCCTTGTGAATTTGTAAATTTGAAATACTTTACACAAATTAACTTAACTCTAAATAAATTAAACTTACCTGCTGCCAATTGACCATTTTCCAGACTGTCAGCATCATTGCCGAAGCCCAGCTGTCGCATATCGCCCAAACACTTATCCTGCAGACCCTTAAATCGTCCAATGGCATAGGTTAACAGATACGAGAGATGAATGTAGAGCTCCTTTACTTCGAGATAGTTGCGCGCCTGTTTATATGCATTCGAGTTGGTGAGCGTTTGAACTTTGCCCGTCAAATGTTGGCAAATTTCCATTGCGTTAAAAACTTGATCCTGCAGCTGAGTGCGTGCCTGACCGATGGCAGTGTCGGGAAAAACATGACGCACCATTAGTGGGCGTACAGCCGCTTGTTGTTGCGGCTGCTGTGGAGGAGCGACTGCAGCAGCAATTGCATTGGGCGCACCGTTGATCACTTGAATATGCGCACCACCGACGCCACCACCACCACCATTTGAGTGACTAAGCGGCGTGACGGTGGTATTGCCCACCATTGTGTTGTGGTAGCGCACCATTTGCGGATGCTGTTGTGGATGATGACTGCCGGTTGCAGTTGGCAGATGAATTGTTATGTTGGATTGGTGGTGAAGATGCGGCGATTGCTGCTGTGACGATTGCGTTATTTGTACCGGACGTATACCCATTTGATGTTGTTGTTGCATTGCAGAACGCTGTTGCCAATTGTTAGAGGGTGATGAGTTTGGGTTTGGACTCGATTGAGGCTGTGTTCCTTGCCGCTTCACCTGAAATAAAAAAAATTTTAAATTGTTAAAACCAAAATTTACAAACAAAATTTGTTAATTTTTTTTATTTCTATGCATGTTTCTTTCACCTGAATTAGCTTGCCATTGGGCAGACGGAAAGTTTCCTGCTGTGCAGCTGAATTTAAATCGATGCGATAACCGTTGATGGTGTGATAGACCGGAGCAGCGTTACCACCGGGGTTAGGTGCGCGCGGACCGACAACAGTGCGGCGTACAATGGGTGCCGGAGCAACTGGACGCATATGAATGCCAGTGTTGCGCAAAACAAGCGGCGGCGGTTGGGCATTGTTGCCAACTCCACCGCTACGTGGCGCCGAGTTAGCCTGAGCTCCGCCATAAGCAGTTTGAATTGAGAGAACTTTCGGCGTGGATGTAGCCGGCGACTGAACGGAACGTGGCTTTGGCGACATGGTGATCTGGCAGTCGGGCTCCAACATGCTCATCAAATCGGGTGTGCAGACAATGTCATCGTTCGAAGTTTTTAGTCGCTTTGGAGCAGACGATTGCGACGCTGAGCTGCCGATCGATAGTTTGTGTGGTTTTTTAGTTGCCGAAGAAGCGCTGACAAGCGAACGACGCGAGGCCTGTGAATCGAGTGACTCCATCGAATCGGACATGTTGCCACATTTGGCCTTGGCAAGACGACAACAAGTGCTCAGATCCCTGGCCATTTGTTGACGCAGTTCGGAATCGCTAAGATTCTGTGATTGAATTGATCTAAAAATATTTAAAGAATGAATTAATTTGAACTATATTTATTTGTGGACAATTTCTTAATAAATTAAACTGATAAACAAAAAATTTGTTTTATTAATCAATAATTATGTTAGATGCCGCAACCACTCACTTTTTCTGCTTATCGATGTAGTTGATGAGGGCCCAGTGCTGTGCACGCAGCGGCCACAAAATTTTCGGAGCACAGCTGAAGCAGCTCCAGTTTTCATTCTGTTCAATGTCAGCGACTACGCCGCGTGACAAATTCTTAACAATACAAGACTTGCAAAAGACGTAGGGACAATTGGAACAACAGTACACCTCGCCACCCTGGCCACACCAGCGACAGTACAATTCGGAGCCATCTTCGCCCTTGCTGAACTCTCCACTATTGTAAAAGTCGTGACACTTTTGGCAATGTGTCACGCGCAGTATCGGATGCATTTTGATGCTGCTCTCTTGTGATGGTGCAGTGCCGATGTGCACCTTGCATACGGTGCAGTGCACCTTGCGCTCTCGCACCAGATCAATTGACGGGTAGGCTTTTGTATAGAAGCGGCGCTCATCTTCCGATAGGCTGGCATCAAATTCCAAGCCAGCTGTTACATAAGGTAGGAAAAGAAAATAATATATGTAAACATGTATTTAAAAAATTTAATCAAACGCCGAAATAAATTTAAAATGGTTTTTTATCCACCAAAACGGTTTTAAAAATAAAAATATATACAGTTTTTTTTTTTTTTAAATAATGTTAGAATAAATAAATTGGTGAAGTGTGACTTGAAATTGTTTATTCGTAGTTATCCAGATTACGATTTTCGGATATAACTCTTTGGGGAAGTATATAATCTATTTATAAAAATGAATGTTTATATCTTTCTTTGTATCCTACGCGCTTCTAAACCATGCATACAATTGCAATGAAATTCTGGCAGTTGCTCTGCTCACGATACGCCCATAATTTGTGAAATTAAGTACAAATATTAGAATATCTCGCTAATAAATTTTGTATATAAGTTTTTACGGCTATTGCCGCCGGAAAGAAAAATACACATAAAATCGGACACGCCTACTTATTACACCCACAAATTGTGCAATTATGTGAAAATATTAAATTATTTCGATACTATTGCTCCTATAAATTTGATATCAGAGTAGGTATGATCTCTGTCGAGAACTTCACAAATGTAGGTGTGGCTGAATAAATTTAACGCCCACTGCCGTAAAAGAGAAATATGATGTCCCACATAACTACATATAAATATAATTGTTAACCCAAGAATTTCCATTTTTCAATAAATGAAGTTAAATTTATTATTTTAAAAATTATCGATTTTTACTTTACAAGATTTTAAAGCAAGGCTTATCTTTCAAATATATACTTTAATAGCTTTCAAAAGCTGTTTTTATTAAAAAGCTTTTGAACAAAGCTTTTTTTCATTCCTTTAGTACGGCGAAAGCTCCACAAAAGCTTTTCAGTCAGCAAATACAACCACCGCAGTAAATACTATCGAGTCAGTTTCTTATAAAAATTCGCCATATTAGATACCAATCGGAAGTACGGCAAGAGGGCGCCACTAGTTCTGACAATCTGGTTTGTAAATGGGATTGACCGACTCAATCAATTGTAACAAATTATTTTGCCGCAGTTGATTAAAAAAAAAAATATATATATATATATATCAGTTTGCGGCGAAGTGAATACAGAAATTATGCAAATGGACAGACCAACTTTTGTGGCAAATTTAAAAAAAAAATATTTTACAAACAAAATATTTGCAACACATGCCCATAAAAAACTAACTTAGAAAAGAAAAATTCGTAAAGAAATACCAGCCGGCGTAATTATAATTACCATTATCAGCGGTATTTGGTGACGGCGAGGCGACCGCTGTTGAAACGACGGCGCTGCTCGTCTTGGCCGCAATGACTGGCTGCGGCGACTCCATGGCCAGAGACTCCGCTGGCGTAAAGCGCTTTAAAACGTTTACCGACTGAACAAATTGTTCCCGCAACTCTTTTGGAATAAAACGTCAACTTTATTTCCTTTACGTAAAGATGGTTTTATCTCAACAAATCACAAAATTAAGAATCTTCACAAGTCAAGTTTTTTTTCTTTGTTTGTATACACTTCTCTTCACTTCACTCTTTGGTCACTATTAATTTAAACATTTTGCACTGTTATTTAAAAATGTTAAAATTTTTAACCAATTTCTGCATTTTTATTTCTGACTGCTGAAAAATTAACTCACAAATATGTTCAATGGCGATAGCAGCACAGCAGCAGCAACGTAAAGCAAACGATAGCGACACGATTTAAATTCAATATGGCCGTCGTCTCGTCGCGAAAATTTTCAGTCGATTTTATAATATACCTCGTTAAATTTCGTGTTTTTGTTTATATATTTCTTGTGCGCTGGAAGAAGTTGGCACTATTTGTGTAAGCGAGTACGAGTGTTGTCATGACACCCGACCGGTTTCGTGTACATTCGTGTGAAAGCCGACAGCTAAAATTTTGACGCCATGTTGACTCTAGAACGATGAGTTGTTTTGTTTATTGAATAAAATTTTAGATAGTCAGGTTCAAATTGTAGATTCATACATAAATTGACTCCAGACGTCAGTACTACAATCGTTTTAAAACCCAATTTAGAATTGTTTTTAAAAATCGTTGTCTATTATACAGAATAAGTAATCATTTCGCAATCTTATTGATGTATTGTTTAAATAAATTGGAATTAGGTGCTGTTGAACTAAAATTACTACCTATGTATAAAATATCTGGAAACCTGAGTCAGAAAATGTTCAGCTGCTTAGATCAAAACGTGTCTTTCACCAATGAGGCAATGAGATAATGATGTGGAACCTTGTGAGTTTTTTTAAAGCTAAAAAAGGTGAAGGTGTTTTTTTCAATGCACATTTTTATTACTGACTGCTCGAAATTTCTAAGTCTAAGTTTCCCGATCCAGTACGTGAACCTTGACGTTAGTTGGGTAGTTTCCTATTTGAGTAGAAAGCAACACTTAAGATCATTTATGGAGTAATCGGTTTTTTTAAACAAAAGTAACCGCATAAAATTTCATTAAAAAGATTTGGATTCATTGACTATTAAAAAAGAACATTTCGCTTGACAATGACAACTTACAACTTATGCATTTATTTTCTCTAGTTACAAACACTAAACTTATTACAAAGACATGAATCGATTACTTAGTAATATTAAGAAAATACCGTCATACAAAAGTACATTTTTTGATTTCAAATTATAGTTTCTAAATATTTTTCTGTATAAGATTTATGAAGTCTGTTATACAGTGTTCGGACCTTTGCTCCGATCGGAGTATATTTGCTACGCTTTTCGAAAAATTTTAAAATCTGCTCCGCCACTCTGCTTTAACTGAAATCTAATACGATTTAAGTTCTTAAATAATATACATTAGTTTCTTTATTTGTTAATGCTATGCGTTATTTTATAGGGAAAAAAGTAAAAAAGTAGACGGAGAAAAAAAAAATATGTTGTCAATTTTGTCTAAAATATTTATTCAGTTCTTAAACACTATTGCACTTTTATACTACGGAAACTTATGATTTACTACGATTTTGATCATCATTCACTTCGCCATCGCAATGCAATGGTCCGAACCCTGCTGTTTGTTATATGTCAAAACCAGCTGACGCACTTAGGCGGCTGTTTTAGCAAAACCCAAAATGAAGAGTAAAAGAAAAACAACGACAACAAAAATTACACAAATATAATATAACATCAGGGATACTAAGATTTTTTTAATGGAATTCGCAAAATAGACGTCAACTTGCAGACAAAACTCACCAATCAAAAAAACAATTTCATGAAAACTAAAATAAATAAGGAACTTTGATAAACACTGAAAAAATGTGTATATGTTATATTAAAATTATATATTTACATGGCATTATTTTGCAGACTATTTAAATTTCATAAAATTGGCAGCTCTCGCATGTTAATTCGCCGTACATTTTAATTTCAAATGAAGTTGGTTGCACTCGAAATAAAATAGCAGCGAATTGGTACCACTTTTTTATTTGACAGAGCAAAATTTTTTTCACTTCATTATTTTATTAATTAAATTAAATTAGAATTTCATTAAGTTGTATTTTTTGAAACGCCAAAACAACGAGAAAGATGTTTACCAAAACAAATACAATTGAACGCAGCAGCCACAATGGTGTAGCTAAAACACCGCTGCGAGAAATTTGTTCGCGTGCCATGTCTGCAAAGTCAGAGTGGAACGATAAGGTCAGTAGTGAATGGCAATGGTTTGTTCAAATACCTGATAAGTGCTAGCAGGGGGAAATGGTAAAAAAGGCACGCACATAGTTTTGTTATTTTATTGGTTAACAACGTGACCTAATTTTTTATAAATTAATTTTTAAAATTGTATGTTAATTAGAAGGTCGGATTAATTTTTTAAATAAAATACCTTATTTATTTCCAGGATGAATTCCTTGACGTCATCTACTGGTAATGACAAGAGTCAGATAAAAAGTTGTTGTTTAGACTAATTGTTTATATATTTTTTTTAAAGGTCAAGGCAGATTTTTGGAATTCTTTTAGGCATTATTTGGGGAATTGTACCGCTCAAGGGTTTAATTGGACTCGCGTTGTAAGTATAACAACTAAAAATATTTTTTTAAACCCTCCACATTAACATGTTTATTCTTTTTCTTTTGCGGCAGATTCGCTGGCATTAGTTGTGGCATTGTCTACATTTACGCCATAAATTTTCAGGGCATTGATGAAGAGGCTTACGGCGGCGCTTGGGAACTTGTGAAGGAGGGTTTCATGACGTCATTCGCTGGTTTTCTAGTCACGTGGATTATATTCTACACGGGACTGCACTATGAGGATATAATGGCGGCCAAGGAATTATAATGAAATGAAGCACTCTCAAAAACAGCAACAAATTACTAGCAACATTTGAAAATATATATAAAATTTAAAATGCTCCTATTCCTCCACAATTGACGTGTTTACACTGTTTGTTGTTTCACTTCAACATCAACTCCCTTTCCGCTTTTCGTCTTGACTGTCCAAATGCCAAATATCGCGGTTCCCAATTGGAATACTGCAGTTTCTAGGCAATTTGCAAAAACAAATCATTTAACTAAGTTTTTAGTTTTAGATAAACTAATATCGAGTGTGTCGAAATCTAATCATTTCTTTTGAAAAATGATTTAAGTATGTGTATGCATTTTAATCGAGTTTTGTTGATAGTAGAAATTGTGCGAATAGTAATAATTAATGATGCTATTATTGAAAGTTAATTTTGTGTTGACGTAGATATTAAAAAAAAAACGAAAAAATGATTATACACATTTTTCTATGAAAAATTGCAGAAAGTTGAAAATAAAAATTGTGAAATTATTTCAAAATATGGCTTCATTCATTTAATAAAAAAAAAGATATGTATGTTCATAGCATTTACAACCGTCGGTCATTCTTGTCCGCATTTAAAATGCTGCGACAGCTGCTCATTGACTTCACCAATTGCTGTGTGGCAGCCTGTCACTTGGTTCTTGCATCTCGGATATTGCCCCCTTTCCACCAATAAACTAAGTATCCGTGGAACACCACAGAATTACTTATCTGGCATTATTTATACTAATACGAATGTGATCATACCTTAGCATAACCCTCCAGACTGCTTTTACTTCACGCAATTCAAAATGGTTTCTTCTTTAAATATTTTCCACAATTTTTCAAAGTTCAAATTAAAAAATCTTATTTGCATTTTTATACAAGTAAATTTTAATTAAAATCATTCAGTATAAGTTTTCTTTTTTTATATTCCATTCGTTTTTAATGAAATCATATTGATGCTGTTTTCACGCTAATAATCCATAGCTTCAATTCCGCCGCCTCCATTTGACGTGCCATTATGTTCACCTCCACCACTCAATAACTCCAGCGAAAAGTTCTCGGGCAACTGACCGGACTGTAAAATTCGCGATAAACGCTCGACTTCTTGCAGCGAACTCGCGCGTTTAATCGCTTCACGAATGCGACGCAAATCCTCTGGATTGGCCATGCGTGAATTTCCACCGTCACCCTTGCCACCGCCGGCTCCCGCTGCAGCCTCAGCCGAAGCAGCCGCCGCTGCACTCAATTTCGATTTTTTCGCCACTTCTTTGAGCAGCTCCTTGCCCTGTTTTGTACGAAAGAATTCTTGTGCAGCGCGTCGATCTCGCTGTCGTATTTTCCTAAAGTCAAGCAAACGCAGATGTGGCATTTTCCACGCCATGTATTCGCGGTAGAAAGGCTTCGTTGAGACCGGATTTACAAGCAAGCAGAGCGTCTCGAGATGCGGCAACTGTGCAAGCGGCTCAAGATCGCAAAGTTCCTGCAGATTGTTGCCAGTCAAAATGACCGATTGTAGATTGGGCACAACCTCGCTAAGTCCATCACCGATTCGCAGTATTCTATTGTTGTTCAGCAACAGACATTTGAGGCGCGGCAGGTGAGGCAGCGTATCCAATTTACGCAAATCGTTGTCTGACAGGTCGATTGTATCGAATTGGTCCAAGGTGGCGCCGAGATTTTCGATTTGTGGAATCTTATAGCCGCGCAGGTCGAGTTCGCGTTCACGACAAGGATTGATGAATTGCAGCGATTGATTAATCAGCTCCGGTGTTAGTTTCACCATGTTCGAAACGTTTGATTTGTATTTTTAAGTCAACAAATGCAAAAACGTATTAATTCAATTGAAGTGCGAAAAAACCAAAAACAGCGCGCTTCGCGGCGAATTCACTGTAAAAACTCATTTCTTGTTGTTGCCCATACACGTAGTTGGCAAATCATTCGGCTTTCAGACTAGAGGTGGGACAAAGAAAATTTAATATCGACAGAACAGCCACTTCTGTTAGGGATGTAATGGAATATTTTTTTTTTATTTTATTCTGCTGCAGTTTTTATTTTTAATTTATCCACATTTATAAGCGAAAGGTGTGATGTACGATACATCAAATATCGCAAAAAAAGTATGCGGCACTAGAGCTATCCTCATTACCTTTCACATTTTTACTTTTTTTCCGGGGACTATCTCCGGTCAAGAAAAGTTTCACCCATTATGTATACAAAGAAAAAAACACATTCCACACATTTCTGAATCGGAAAAAAGTCGCTCGATTTGCTCATCATCCAATATTTATATTGATTTAAAATATTTTGAAAAACGTTTTTCAATTTTTCAACTCGACTTTATTCTCGACTTTTGTTTTGGGGAATTCTTTAGGGTTTCAATTATTCGTATTTTTATTTTTCGTACTATTTTCAATTGTTACAAATTCAAAAATGTTAATTTTTAATTAGTTTTCTAATTGTTTTTCTTTTTTTTTAATTTATTATTTTAAATGAACACACTTTTTTGTTAAGTCAAGTTTTTGAAGTATCTTGTTATATAATAGTTGTAAATCGTTATCATTTTTTTTCTCTTTGCAAGTTCATTTTGGGGGTGGGGCGTATTTCTCAACACGTTTATTAAATAATCAATGAAATTTTATATTTAATTTATTTGGTTTGCTTTTCATTATTTTTCTATGTTGAAACTTTTTTTGTTGTGTTCGAAATTCGAATATGAGCAATAAAACGTGTCGTAGCATGTCGTACCGTGTGTGTGTGTGTGTGTGTGTGTGTGTGTGTGTGTGTGTGCATATCAAACTACTTTAAGTAAATTTTGTTCTTTCTTTTTGCAATTTCTTTTCTTTCTTCTTTGAATATTTAATATATCAATATTTTGTTTAGTTTTTGTTGTTGTTGTTATTTAATGAACTTTGCTTTGCTAGCCAATTTATTATTATTTTATTCGTTTTTACTGTTTGTTTGTTTACTACATTTCTATAAATAATTTTTGTTACAAATTTTAATTGAATTTGAATTTGATTTTTCTACGTATTATTTTGGTTGTTCCTACTATTATTAAATTTGTTAATTGTTGTCGAAAAAAGAATGTAAATTATTTAACAAAAAGAAAAGAGTGCGACAATGTTCGAGAAAACAAAAGTTTTTTTTTTTAATATTTAACAAAAAAATCGAAAATTTAATTTTAGATTGTCATTCTCACAAATACATACATACATAGTAGGCAAGCAGTCAGTGCTTTTTTTTATACGATACAAAAAATTTTTGAAAAAAAAAAACCAAAAGAAAAATTATATTATATCCAAAAAATTAATATTTTTTGATTACAAAAAAATAAACAAATTTTTGCACAATTTTTTAACAATAGTTTTCGAAAATTAAAACGAATTTTGTTCATATTTACAGAAACTTCTGTTGCATACTAAAAGGCGTTACAGCACAGACCCAGAGGCGCATATTCAAAGCCAAAACAAAGCTCCTGCTTAACATCGGTTCTGACGTCGTTGCTGTCCAATCGGAGTATGGTCAAATGAAGCAGCTACTCACTTTATTCTACTACGATATGCGTGCGCACCTAGAAGTATGCAACGAACGAGAATCGACTCAAATCTGATTAGAATTCAAATTTGAGTTCGGACCGTTTCAAAATAATATCGTCGTCATTGCGGAAGCAGTTATAAAAAATATTTCATTTTTTTCATTTAGTATATATTCTTGTTATAAGTAAATTGTATATTATCATTTTGTGTTTTTATTATTATTATTATTCTTATTATTATTATTATTATTTAAAGTAAATTTTAATTAAAATATTATTTCAAATACATATTTTTGTTTGTTTTGTAATTACACACATATTTATCAGTTGTATCTCAATGTAAATGTAAAAATACGTAAAATGTAATTGGCACTTAAAACAATATAATATAAATATTTGTATGAATGTGTGTGTGTGTGTGTGTGTATGTATGTAGTTTAGATTAAGTGTATAAATAGTAAATATAAAATACATATACATATCATTCGTAAAATACATAGTAAATATTTAGTTGTAATATATTACACAGTTTCTTTTTGAGGGGGCGGGTAAAAGTAAGGAGTAGGGATTGGAAGTGTTAAAACTTTCCATTTTAAAAATTTCGCATATAAGTAAAATAAAACAATTTTGTTAAAACTAATTCAAAAATATTAATATACGTGTAGATATACATGTAAGTAATTGCACAAAAACAACAATTTTGAGTTTTGATTTGTTCAACGAAAAAAAAATAGATGTGAAATTTGAAAATACAACAAAGTTTAGCATACGGTCGGGTCGGGTCGATCGGTCGGTCGGTCGGTGCCTCTGTTCCTGTTCGTAATCATATTTGTATATTAATGTGTATGTATGTATGTATGTATGTATGTATGTATGTATGTATGTATGTATGTATGTATGTATGTATGTATGTATGTATGTATGTATGTATGTATGTATGTAAGTTTGTTTATTTGTATGTTTTTTGTGTTTACTATAAATCGACAACATCCTCTTTCGTGTATTGCGTATCTCTAAACGTGCGTCGTATCGAAGAGCGTTGTAGGCCTTCAACTAATGTCTCCTAAAAGATGCAGAAATTTATAGCGATAAAGAATGTTTTTTTTTAATTATCTAAAATAGTGTTTGTTTTTTTTTTAGTTCATGCGTTTTAAAATTAAAAAAAAAATACACAAAATTATTAGACAACAAATTAAAAGATGCCACTTCAATAAGAAACCCAATTAGAAATCACTCAATCTCATTTAAAAAGCATACTTTCAATGTTGAGCATTGCCTGTGAAGTGCGTCATCAGTGAGAACGAAATAGACACTATCCGCTGCAAAAAGAATTCTAACTGGCGCGCAATTTAACTATAATAAAAGAAGTTAAGAATTTCGCCGACATCATCACTACGGTAAGATAATGGACCCAACTAGTGGTTTGGCAATTCTCTAAATATATAATTTAAGGACATTGTAAAATAATGTCAATTATGACTTGTTTAACTTGTTAAATGTTGGAGGGTCTCAGAATATTTTTAACGACTGACACTTGTTAAGCATACATTTAGGAGTTTAGATTATTGTTCGGCATCGAATAAAGTGTTTTACAAATACACTAAAACCGCATGAATGACATAAGACTAGAGAAAGTCAGAAAGACAGAAAAAGAGAGCGAGACATTTACACTAGAGTGAGGCTTATTTTTAGGCTTAAATTAAAGGATTAAAGTTAAGTTTAAAATTGGAAGACAAAAAAATAAGAGCACATTGAAAAATAACGAATAAAAAAGAAAAGAAAAAATTACAAAAACACAAATTAAAAGCGAAAGAAATTTAAAACAAAAATTAACACATAAATAAAAAGTGATGAATTATGAAAGGAAGACGCAATTTTTAAACGAATGCAGGCAGACAGCAGCGGAAACTTTAACAATTTGTTATATGGTTTTTTTTTTGTAGCGCAGGCAGGCGTAAAATGTTTTTAATTATGGACGTCGAGACAACAGTGTAACAACAAGAACATCAACACCACCAATGAACGAGCGAACGGCATTCTCAAACCTCGAATAGCGTAGAAATTTCTTTGCCCGCAATGCGTTTAAAGCCACCACCGACACTGCTGCCGCTCACTGAGGCGGAAGGCTCGCCGCCATTCGCAGTTATGCTGCTGTTTCCGTTTCGAATGTTTATGACTTCGTTGCTTATCATGCTGCTGCTAGCGCTGCCACTGCTGTGTCCATTTTCCGTGATAACTGTTTTGGTCAGTAGCTGTGTGTCGGCGCTGTTGCCGTCAATGCCGCCACTTGAAGTAAAGCTGGTGCTGCTGAAGATTTTCGAGCGATGCGTATTTAATACTGTCGTTGTTGTTGTTGTCGTTGTCGTTGTAGCATTAGTTATTGTTGTAGAAGTTGCCGAAGGCACGACACCGCCAATGCTATTTGTCGGCGAAGTGCCTAGTAGCGTTGGTTTGGCGTTGGCTTGGCCACTAAAAGAGCCCGACGATGTTAATAACGAACGCGGCAGAACTTGTGGCTTAATGGGCAGATCTGCATTGTTTTTGTATTTCGAATTGGAAAATCAAAATTAAACAAATGAAAAAAAAAAATAAAACAATAAAAAATTTTAATTAATAAAACAAAAAATATGAAATTAAAATATTATAACAAAAGTAATAAATGTAAATTTAAAAACAATAAAAATGTAATAAGTACATGCATTCAAACTAAAATTGTAGCATACCCATGCGATTCAGACCAGCTGCAAGTTCGCGTACGGATTTCTTTTCCAAAGCAGCGCCTAAAATCAGTTTACGAATTAGTTCAACTATCACGAAATTGTTGTAATTTTAATTTAGGACTGTTAAAGTACCTGGTGTGATGCCAACAATGCTACCGCCGCCACTACCGCCAGCGGCAATTGCAATGCCTGGCGTTATGCCCACAATGGAACCGCCTCCACCAAAGGGCACGACTTCACAATCTGCAAGTGCAATGCAAGAAATGCGTATTTAATTTTTTTATTTTTCGCTCACAAATATTAAGAAACTTCGAATTACCTTCGTCCAGTTTTTCGGGTGTTGTCTTGCTCGATTCACAGCCGGCAAGTGACGCGTTTGCTGACACCTTCGGTTCATTGCTACCAACGACAGACCATGGGCGTGGCTTTTGCAACACAATCGGTGTGCGCAAAATGCCGTTGCCAGTTTTTACGATGACGCTGTCGCCGCCGATGCCACTGCCAGTGTGGCTCTTGATGGAGTCACTGCTAGGCGAACGCATTTTATCTTCGCGGCCGCTGTTACTGCCAATAGGCGCTTTGAGCAGTCCAGTGGCGGCGGCTTCAATATCGCCGGCACCACCCTCGGTGCGCATTTTGACTAGTGGCGACTTGCGTCCAACTAACGGTGAATACTTTTCCAAATTATCAGTCGAGCGGGAGCGCGTTGCCCAAGAAACACCTAATTGAACGTAAAGAAAAGGAGCTCTTAAAATTATCGTTTCAAATAATAAAGAAAGAAAAAAATACCACGCAATAGCGGCGAACTGCGATCCAATTTAATTGGTTTGCGTTCCTCAAGTATGGGCGTTGTCTCCTCGGACGTCATTTGGCCGTTGCCATCGCGACTCATCGTTGGACTGTCGACGAACGACAGCGAACTGCATTCTTCGGAGGTGGGCGAGACAAGCGGCGTTAAAGTAGTCGGCGTCACTGAACCGGGACGGAAGAATTGATCTAGTCCCTCGCCGATCTCCTTCGATGAAACACCACCAATGCCGGCTCCGCCACCAATGGCACCATCCGCAACAGCGACAAGCGGTCGTGTGGGTGCGCGTGTTTTGGCACGTTTCGGACGTCCCTTGACTAAGTGTTGCAGCTGAAAGGAGGCGCTTGGCAGTTCTGTTATCGAATCGCAACACTCGTCGATGCCGCCATCATCGAAGCCGCCAGCACCACCATTATTGCCCATGCCGCCAACGCTTCCGACCAAGTGTTGTGAATCTCCGTCGCCACGTGTAGACATTTGCGATGTAGACCGATGCGAGGAGGGCGATTCCAGCAAATCGGGAATGTGTCCGAGGCTGAGGTTTTCGACCACTGATTGAGGACGCACTTTGCGTGCGATCGAACGTCGTTTGGTGGGCAGGTGCGGTGTTGCCTAAAATGGGCATGCCAGACAGACATACAAAGAGAGAGAAAGCGAAAAAGGCAGAGAAGAGGACGACAATTTAATTTCACTTTCAAATAAATTTCGTAGAGATTTTGTTAAAATAAAATAATAGTTAAATTGATAAGTTAAAAGCAAAATGAAAAGGTTAATTATGAAACATGGAAATATGCTCATATGCACTGGGGGTTAAAAAGATCTACAAGTACATCTTTAGCTAATTTAAAGCACATTTTAAATTTCAAAAGTAATGTTTATATTTTGTATTGCTTTAAAAACAATAATCGAAATGTTCATAAACTTATTGCATTCTTTTAGGTGCTCGAGCCGAATAAATAATGTATTTTAAGTAAACATGTTGATAGCTTAGTTAGTAACTAGTTATCATGTTTAAAAAAGGCCATTATTAATTCTTAGCTTAATTTCAAGGTAATTGAATCAAAGTTTATTGTTAATTTTATTGAAACACATTTTGTTGCATTTTTCAAAATAGTGCGATAAAATTGTTATTTCGTATTTGCTCTGGAATATAAACATTACCGCTTTTGGTTTAAAATGCTAAATCTAAAAACAAATACACCACTACGAAGAACAAAAAAGTTCAATTACTACAACCAAATTTTAAACAACTTTTCTTATATTCGAAAATTCTAAATACAGAAGAAATGAGACGCCCAACAAAAAAATGTACAAAATTAAAACGAAGAAGTTTTTTTTTTTAGATAAAACAGCATTCAAAATCAATTATTCGAAATATAAATGAACAAGTCAAAAAGTATGCATACACCTTTAAATGAATGAATAAAAAAAAAAAAGTAATGAGTTTCGAGACAACTACTTACAAGGTTCAGATATTCCAATTTCTGTTAAATGTGTGTGTGTTGTGTATGTGAGTAATTTTTTGTTGTCATTGAAATTTTGTGATTTGTACAAAATTTTTAACGGATGAGGATGTTTTATGTTTTTTTTTTATATGTATTTTGTACGAAAACGAGATTATGTTTGCATGACGAAACGAAGGGGAAGAGTAGAGGAAGACACAAAACAAATGACTTTTAATTTCGGTTTTAGAATGATTTTAGAATTTAGTTTCTAATTAAATTTTTGTATACAAAAAAGTTCTTATATATGTATGAGTGTGTGATGCTATGGCGACTGCGTATATGAGTGCGCATTTTTTAATTTGTATATGTCTAAATGTGTATGTGTGCGTTTAAGCCAAATTATTGCAATTTCAAATGCGTTTGTGTACTTTCGCTTTTTTTTGTTTTTTGTTTGTTTTAAACTCTAAATTATAGTACAAAATGAATGTTTGTGATTTGATATAAAAAAATGTTTATGAAATCGGTTTTCGTTTGGATTTCGTATAATACAGTTTCCAATCGTTTGCTTAGCTATTAAAATGATTATAGAGTAGTTTTGCAGTCGGCGCTGCACTAAAATTGGTAAATAATGAAAATGTTAAGTTTTTTCTTTCGGCTTATGAAATTGCTTTGACTTTCTGAATGGTTTTTTTGTTAACGACTAAGTTTTTGCGCGTTAATGCATCCACTTTGGTGGCGTTTTATCAAAACTTACAGTGGGCGATTCTAAACCCAGTTTCGGTAGTATTGAACCACGGCCAGGACGTAAAATCATGCCATCCGAATCCTGAAAGAAAAAGAAAGAAGATTTATGAATTGGAAATCGTTAACCTTTTTAATTAAATGCTTTAAATGTTTATTTATTGTTGCTTTAGCTTTTCGTTATTTAAAAATATATATTTCCATATCAAGATCACGTAAACTGATTTACTAGATATAAATTTGTAAGATATTCGAGGTGTACGAACAATTTAGTATTTCTAAACAAATAAAGAAAGAGTATTGCAAGAGTATCGCCTATATTATGGGTTCTCAACTCTAAATTCATACTGTATATAAAAGTTCGACCAATTTTAAAGGTGGATGCGGTATACAAAAATATTGATAAGCGAATTTTTAAACGAAAATACAAAAGCGTGACATCATAGATAAAAAAATTGTTGAAATTTGCATTTTGTCGGCGCTAAAAAAACAATAAAACAAAGAAACAAAGAAATAAAAATAAAACGCGACTAAGTCGGCATATACTACTTTCCGATACAGATAAAGAAAACGAAACGGGGCAAACGAAAGATAATAACGCACAAACAAAAAACGCGGAATTGATAAAACAAATAAGCGCGATAGAGCGTTTAATTCACGAGCGCTTACAGAGCACAAACAAAATAGTAAAACAAATAAATATGCGAATAAGGAGTAAATAAATTATTAAGTAACTTAATAAATAGACCTATATTGAAAATTAAAAAAAAGTATATATATACTATATAAACAAGAAACAAAACGCGCTTATCTTCGACTGCGAAGCGTTGCAACCTTGACGCTTATCGCAGCGGGGCGATATAAAACGGGGTCTAGAGGTAGAGTTAAAATTACATCGAGGGTAGTTAGCTGGCTAGTTGAGAGATAACGTTGAATAGACAAAATCACTTACATGACTTGAGCGACTGCGCACGATATCAGGTGTCTGCGGCTCGTCAAGCATCACCGATGGCGAATCGGCTATGCCCATACCGCGTCGATAGCGCGTCAATGCTTCTAGCACCTCATCGGTGGCACGGTCCGAAATCGCGGCGGCCAACGACTGCTCGATTTCACTGTGAAGGTGGATAAAATTAAATTAGTAATTAAAACGTTTGTCGTGCTCGAAAATCTTAAATCAAAATATTTCCTAAATAGAAGAGTTAAATCACTTTTTAAATTCCGCCTGTTTCTGTCGATTTGTCAATTGCTCAGTAACACTGGCATATGCGTAGTTATTTTGTCGTAGTGCCATATAACCTCGAACATTAGGAGGCTCCTTTTCATCTACTTCTCCTCCCACTTCAGCTTCTAACTTCTCGTCATCTTCTTCGTCTGCCTCTTCCTGCAGCGCACTTTTGGGTATATTATATTCGCTGCGGAAGCAACCGCAAAATATACGCGTGACACGCCCCATTTTTATAGGCGAGTGTTTTTTGTTTGTTCTTATTATAACTGATAATAAACGAATTAATTGTTTATGCGATTCAAGATGCAACTGCGTCGCATCTAGAACGCTTCACGACTGTGACACAATCTAGACTAAAATCACGTCTTAACAGCCGCAGCGGCAACAGCAGCTGTTTTCGATCGAGAATTCTATGAAGAGACTACGCGAAAAATGCGTTCATCAGAAATACACACACACACATAGTCATAAGTACACATGTGCATATATTTATATCTGTATACATACGTACATAGTTCTAACTCTTTTTTCTGCTTTTGTTCAGCGTTGCTCATTTTGAGAATTTTTGCGCTACAGCACAAAAATACTATAAAATAATAAAACAAGCTTTTCATTGTTTTTCCATTTCAAATAAATACCCCACACTCCCTCGCTACTTATTTTATATTACCTATGAGGCTCTAGATGCCCATGGGTGGTGGGTGAACATTTTTTTTTCATTTATTTATATTTTGGGATCTTCTTTTACATTATTTTCATTTGATCAATGACCGTTAAAAAACTCGTAAAAGATAATTAAGATCCATATAAATTACAACTTTAGACTGGGTAGGATATTTAAGTTTCGATTTAGATGCAGCTCATTTATTTATTAATTATTTTCTCTGTTTTTCAATATGCAATTCGTTGTTAATTTTTAATCTTATCTGTGCACAAAGCACTTGCGACTTGCTGTACGCTTTTTCAGATCCAAAACTGTTTGGGTAACTACCAACACTTCGAAGTGAATAAACAGAGTTATGGTGGCGAATGGACGAGAAGATAGCACAGTCGCGCAATGCTTCTAATTAAGTAAATTTACAACAACAAAAAAGTTATACACACATAAATACAAATGTTTAGGTGTCGAAATGTATGAGCTAACTTTTCAAGGATGCATTATAAAAACCGATTTACCACATTTTCTTAAAATTATGAAACATTACTGAAAACAGTATAAAACTTAAATCAAGTGAAATCCAAGTACATATTTACTTTAAATAATAAATATACATTTAAAGAAATTCCAACATTTATTAGGCCTAAAAGAATAATTTTTAGTACGTTGTGAAATTGTGAAATATTTGAAAAGGAGTTAATTGTGTTTTTGAGAAGTTTTCCTTCCATATTTTGATAAGAGGACTTAACTTTCTATTTTTAACTTTTTCCTCATTTCATAAGATACTGATCGAATTTCTTTAAAACGTGTTTTTAAAAATCCAACTTAGTTTGATATTATTTTTTAATTCACGCACTTACCCAACTTTATTCATAATTTCGCTGCCGGCATTGTTCAGCAAACAACTCTGAAGAAAATCTTCGGGTATAACTAAACGCTCTCCCAAAGCCTTGCGCAGATCCTGTACGACAATCTGATTGCCAAGTGTCTTAGGACACTGTTCAACAGCAGTACGTATCATCGTTTCGAGCGTTTCCTCCAGATAGCTTTGAATGGTGTAGCTCAAATCACTGGCAATACGAGTCAATTTGATTTCGACCGGATGCGATTCACAGCGAACGGCTTCTTGCAGCTTCGGCATCAGCTGTTTGCAATTTTCAGCATCGTCAATGAGGCGCTGCACTGCCGACGATTCACCGCCGCCGCAGCCTTTTGCAATTGAAATTGTGTCCTGTGTCTCAGCGACGAGTTTGTCGACAAGTTGATGAGTAGACGAGAGCATAAAGCCATGTTGCAGTCGAAAACCTTGGCCGGCGGTGCGCTTTAGACCATTGCAATTACGCTGCAGTAGCTCTTGCATTTTGCGCATAATCGCATCTGTTTTTTCGGGATGATTTTTCAAATGCGGCGCAATGTCAAAGACAGGAAAGGGTATCGTGCGCATACTGTGATTGTTCTCTAGCGCGTAAACGATGTCAGCGTAGCCCTGCAGCGTAATATTGTTCTTGTCCAAGTAAATGGTGCGCAGTTTGTTATTGATCTGCAGCGCCTTAGCAAGTAGTCGTGCGCCAACGTCGCCCATAAAGTTGCCGCTTATGTCTGTGCATAAAGAAAATTGAATTTTAAATAAATAAAAATATTTTTCTAATTTCAAAGAAAAATTTGGTTTAATTAAAGATTTACTTAAGCGTAGTCATAGCTACTTACCCAATTTCTGCAAACTTTGATTGCTGCCCAACGCATTGATAAAATCGTGTATATCATTTTTCAATTTATTCTCGGACAAAAACAGTTCAGCAAGTGGAAAGTCATCTTTTTGTATTAGATTAACAAGCGCATCCATAACCGTGGGAATGTGTTTAAGCTTCATGCCAGTCAGACTGCGGCACATGTAGAGCGTTCGTATCGAGGGGTTCTTGGAAATTGCAGTTAATACGGGAGCTAATTCGGCGTCCAAATCTGCAAATTAAAATTTGTCAGAAAACTTTTCACAGTACTTATAATTAAAAGAAAAATCAATTTACTTACTATTGTCACTAATGTCTAAACTTTGTAAAACACGTACACCATGTATGCATGATTCCAAAACATGTGCGCCCTGGGCACCTAACGTATTGCTACTTAAATCTAAGTACAGCCCAGCTGTTGACTCGTTGCACGCCAAGCCGAGTAGTAAATTTCTATAAAAATTTTAATAAAGAAAACATTTAATTTTTGTTTTACTGCATCAAACAAATTCTGTTTTAATTCTCACTTGAGCGCCTCCATTGGCAATTTACAACCGGCGATATTTAAATGCTTTAAACTTAAAGTACTCGTAAAGAATTGCTTAAATGACGGTGGAATCTCTTTGCCTTTCTTTGTGCTAAATGAATTGTGTGAGACATTTAGGTGGGCTAAATGCGTTGCACAACCACGTAAGAGGGCACCAAATAACTGCGGGATCAAATTAATAAGGAAAGTTATTAAACGTTGCGATTAAAATGTGATGTCATAAATGATAGTTCTATTCAATAAAATTCTGACTCGAAAATTTATGTTTTCGAAAATCTGTGTTATAAAATTAATATTTATATATTATAAATACAAGTGCCAGATCGGTCCATACTTGAAAAAGACAATTCGACGCTAAGCGTATTCGTAGATCCACTGGTAAAAGTTAAACGATGGATTATTATCGAAATAATTTAAAAATATTTTGTGTGAGTTATTTAAACCAAGAAATAAATATTTACAAACATTCATACATAATTCAAAATGATTAGATGTCTGTGGACAAGCATTTATTTGACACAGATTTCCGGAAACGAAATTATAACGTGGAAATTCACAATCGATATTAATCAAAAAATTGGCTTACTTACATTCTCTAAGGTAATATCAGTCGAGGAGAGATCCAAATATTCTAAAACATTTGGTTGGGCCAGGAAGTTATGCAAATTCTGTAATATAAGTACAAACAAAAAAATTATTGAAATTGTGACTTTTTGTTGGTGCAAATGTGTTACTTACAGTTATGTCGTCTTTGAGACTGTTGCCGCTTAAATCCAAATATATGAGCGAATTGGAAATACTTTGATTCAGCGACAACGAATGTGACATCTGATTAACGCCTTTCGATGTGAGACCACAATGGGCGAGCGCCAGCTTGCAAAGACCTTTGGAGACTTTGGCAATCGGACCGGCAAGATGTATGGCGCCTGCGAAAATTATACCAGAGCAGTTTTAGTAAATTCGATAGTAACACTTTAAACAATAAGCGGCAATTTGGAAACACTTAGAAAAAAGCTTTTAAAAATCAATTAAAAGAAAATAAACAATTTTATTAAAGTTTATAGTCAACTAATTTTATGAAAATGTTTGTGTGAATGAACCAATTTGCATGAAAGCGAATGAATTGATTTGAATACGAATTTTAAAGCAGATTTATTTAAACATTCCGTCAATTTATAAAAAATAAACAGCAAACTTTAGACATTTTGTTTAAAAAACATTTAAAACTATCTGAAGCAAGCAAAAAAATTAGCTAAAATAATAAATAATTAAAATACAAGATTTTAAAAACAATACACGCAACATTTGTAAATTGTTGATGGTATAATTAAACAATTTTTGTGTTTTTGGCAGAAGAACTTAATAAAGAAGAAGATTAAATAAAATTGTAAATGGAATTTTTCGCAAATGTATTAAAAAATAAATTAAATCAACATGGAACAGCAAATAAATTGTTTATTTTTTACGAATGGTCAAATTTCAGTCTTCAAAGGTGTAAATAAACAAGGAATTTATAAAAACTTAAGGAGCACAGTGAGTGAATTTGGCAATCTATTTTGCGTTGGAAGATGATTTAAATCTAATTTATTTTTCCTTTAAAATTTGTTTAAACACAATTACACAAGTAAAATCAAACCTTGCACTATTTTTCCGAGTAGGGCGCACAATGAGCTTGCTCCTACATTACAAAATTAAAAAATTGGACATTTTAATTGGATTTATTTGGATTAGGGGATTATGTACAGCAAAAATATGTTCAATTCAAGTAGGCAGATTAATTACAGATAATTACTTTTATGATTTCAGTTATTTGTAATTTTATGTTTATATATTTTCAATTTAATATTAGTTTCAAGTTTAATTATATTTATGAGATGCTCGCTCACCTTTGTCCTCGATTAAGTTATGACTCAAATCGATTGTACGTATTGCGGGATTGTTATTTGTAATCACAGAAACAGCTAATTTATGCAGAAAATCCGATCTACAGAAGGAAATATTTTTGAAATGTTACTTCTGTTGAAATCTTTTTTTTTTTTTGAATTTATCATCACCTTAAACCTAATGCTTCCAAATGCAGCTCTTCCAACCACATTGAACGTTTGAGCACGTGAAGGATGCGTTCCAAAGTCTCATGAGAGAGGCGCATGTGTGATGCTTTTAGGCCGCGAAAGAATGTATTATACTCCAGAGCCGATACGATGGCCATTAAGTCTCTGTAAGCACATTCATTTAAGATTCATTTTATTTGCAGAATATCACATGAACTTTGAAAATGGTAAAGGCTTACTTTGGTTCCAAGTGATCGAAATCACGTAAATTCAAAACGCGAGTATCGTGCGACAGATAAATGGTGTCAATGTCCCAAGCAACCTCCTCCCTAAAATTATATATATCGTATATTTTTATTATACATAAATTATAATTAAAAAGAAAACAAATTTGTTGTTCAAAATAGACAATGTCCAATGTTACCTATAGGGCACACCATGGAAGTCGCACATACAGGCATATTGGGTGCTAAAACCACCGCATGGGCCAACATTGCGCGGATCGGAGGGGCGAAATTCCTCGGAAAATATTGTCTCTCGTTCTGGCGGTTGAATATCGATCTGAAAAATTAAAAACATTCAGAAATTTAATAAATAATAAATTGTCGATTGGATAACATAAAAATTCGCGTCTAAAACACCAAAATTTTCAATTTGTTTGCGGTGGTAGACAAGAAGGAAAAGAGGAAGGAATGTAGTTAGGAAGAAGCGGAAGTGTATTGCAATTGACTTTTTAAGTAGCAGTAAAGCTTTTGTTTTTGTAGTACAACAAAAAAGTTTACCAAATGCTTAGAGAAGAAATTATTGTGTACAAGTTGTGAGCTCAACGTACACTCGTAAGTAGCAAACAGCAATACAAGATTTGCACAAACTTTTTGGGAAACAACAAAACTTCAGAATATTGTAAACACAATAAACGTTTGTTGGCAAACAGTTTAAGTTTAAATTGTAATTTTTTTTACCTAATTAAATATAATTATTTATATTTCATAAATTTTGAGAATAGCTTTTATGCATTCATTTCAAATTAATTCGTATTTATGATCCGTTTTGTTTGAGACAAGTTCTGCTCTGTGACAGTTTGAATTAGAGTAAAATCCGCTTTCAACACAGAACAAGCACAAAAACAAATCAGTCGCGGACAAAAATGTTACACGAATTTGTTGAGATGGTCAATGACATGAACAAATTAACGTGGAAATATCCACCACAACTCAATAAAATTATAAGTTTTTTTTCATACATATTTAATACGTTTGTTTGTGTATTCACACTTGTTGTAAGCAACAGCTGTACGCATCTCGATGCAAGGTTGAACAAAACAAACAAATTAAATAAGAGGTATACTTTTAGGAAAAAAACAATTTTATAGATGTCTTACTATTTAGATTTAATCAGATCCGTAGAATCAGTACACTCGTGTGCATTTATATTTGATAAAATTTATATATGTAAATATGCAAACAGATCTCATCAGATTTATGCAAATTTGTATTAAATATTAATCAAGGTACTAACATGTTTGTACTCGTATGTCGTTAACGCCTAAACTAATGCAATAAAAATTAAATTAAAATTATATTTAGGCGAATTTGTCAAGAAGTGACTCACAAAATGTAAATAAAATTAGATTATAATAAAATGCCCTGACGCAAGATACTTTAAACACAACAATAATTGTCTCTGCTGTCAGCCACGCCCATACACCCAACCTGCATGTGTAATTAGTTTTAGCCCATTTTGCAATTAACTCTTCTTCTCCTTCGGCGTTTCTTCTTAGTCTCACTCAACTCAACTTGAAAACTCATTGTCATGCAAAATGCGAGCGTTTTCATTTGTTTTTTGTTTTTTGTTGTCTGTTTTGTTTTGTTTTGTTTAGTTTTCTTTTCATTCAAAACATAAGAATAAGTTTATGCAAATATAATGTTTACAACATTTTGCGAGTGGCTGTCTGTCTGTCTGTCCGTCTGTCTGTTTGCCTATGTGTGCATGTGAACATTTATTAATTGTTTTTTATGCGGTGTAAAAATGTTGTTGTTGGATATTAAAACGCCTTTAGCACCTCTTCAAAGTTGACATGACGGCGGGCGGCGTATAGAATTACTGTAGCGTGGGTTTTGTTTTAAACGATGTTAAACAGGGTCAATTAATTATTTTATGAGGTTAACTTGACATCGTTCGTGCATATCCAAAAAGTAGTACAAATTCTTTAATTTGTGTACCAGTTAGAAGCGTTTTGAAATTGGTTTAGTGGTCATGAAGAAAAATCTCAATTAAATCTTTAAATGGGTTACATCAAGTTACTTTCGCAGAAGCAAACATTTTTTTTTTATAATCTCCAAATTAAACTGAAAAACTTTTATTATGATTATGAACAATGAAGAATCTTTCTTGATTCTAACTTTGTTTAATGAATAATTTGAATGTCCATATGCAATAGAGACCCGCATTTTCAATCTGTCTTACACGTTGGTTGGACTGGTGCAGGCAGAGTTGACTGCAGAAATAATGGGTGAAATGTCGACGAACTTTTTGAACATTGAATTAAAGTTTAATTAAACTCTGGCGTAGTTATGTAAGCGTTGCAGTTGCATTGTTACAGTAGTATCAGCCAGAAGCAGCAGTGAAACGCCTGCACGCATGTTCGTACGTACGTCAGTATGTAAATTTTTAATACATGGCGTTGTAACGTTTTGCACAAATTTACTCCCAACTATGTAAGTTAAGTAAATTTACTTTTCTACTTGTACATTCAAATTTAAAAGAACCATTGAAGGTAAAAGTAGGTAAAAGTGTACATATTAAAGGGAATTTTAAATAAGAAGTATATGAATACGTAGTAATGTATGGTTTAATTAGTTACTGCTTGTGTTTTTTTTGTGTGTCAGATTATAATTGAAAAGCTTTTGTCAACACACGCTTAGCAAAAGCATTTAAATTAATATAAACTTACGCTTACCTTTCTTATAATGTATTTGAGAGGAACTGTTGGGAAAATTTGTTTAATTGCCGATGCCAAATCGGTTAAAATCACATCAGCATTCTGTAACAAAAATAAAAGTTAACCATTTTTAAGAATTGCCAATTTACAAAAGTTAATAAAACTTACCGAACTAAAATTGCCCGCATCGCCGGTCGTTGCAAAGGAGTAGGGTCGATCGTTTGTGATTATAGAGAAGTGTGTGGGTTTCTTGCTTTCGACCGCGTGTATATCCAAATAGTGAAAATGACATTCGATCTGAAAACAATAAAAGTATATAATTGACAATCGGAAGCCTATTAGAGAGATGGCACACGCATACCTTGGTGGGCACCTTTGCAATGAGCAGATAAATACGCACTGGTGTAAAAACCTGTAACAAAAACAAAAAAAAGTTTAATAAACATTTGTTATAGTAGTCATAGACTTAAAGATTATAAAATTAATAGTTATACTTGTTTGCCATACGAAATATCAATAAAAATTGATTAGCTACAAGCGAAAATTTTAAAGAAAGTAAATTTTCTGTAAATATTTTATTGCAAAGACTATCTCA
This sequence comes from Suillia variegata, assembly GCA_949127995.1. Lineage (NCBI taxonomy): Eukaryota > Metazoa > Arthropoda > Insecta > Diptera > Heleomyzidae > Suillia > Suillia variegata. The sequence goes on along the minus strand of OX421842.1, from coordinate 60,525,146 downwards.
GACAGACTTGGAGACAAATTGCAATTAGTTGCGCTAAATTGATTCATACAATATTTCGTGCTTATTTTGCAAGTCAAATGCTGATGAATTGGTTTGGCATGTGCAAAGGAACGTTTACATACGTCGGCGTTAGACAGACTGACGAACAGACACGCCAATTAACCGCCCGTAATAGTAACGTTAAGTGCTTGGCGATTTCTTTGCTTACATTTTAGTTTACAAATTTCACTTTAACAAAAGAAAATGCATTTAAAGCGCAGCAAACGAAAAAGTTGCTAACACGAAAACGACTAAATCGACAACAACTTAAAAAATTATTTTATTTCAAATTTAATGCAATCTCTCACATGCAATCACGGAATCAAGGACATCGATACGGGGTAGATAATTAATAATTTTTGATTGATATTCTTAAAAAAACTTGGAGCAACTCCCTCCCCCTTCTGATTACATTTCCCACTGCTTCTCTACTCTCCTCAGATAAAGCACTAATAACAATAATTAATATTGAAAGCAATCAAACGACCTTTTAAGAAGTCATTCAAATTGAATTTGCGCCTAAAAGCAGGCTTTTTTCTCTCTATCATAAAATGCGAGACAAAAGGAAATGGGCGCAAAATTACAAGAAATGACGTTGAGTTTTAAGTGTCAGCCCTCATTTTAATTTCATGAGCAGCAGCACCGCTGGGGGGTAGGTCCCTTGAAGGCGCATCGAAAGACGTAACGGAAGAATACAAATTGACCGTTTCACAAATATTGAAGCACACTTTTAGGTGTTTAAGTTGATTGCTTTTGCTTGGTAACCTTCGTACTTTTGTTAATGAAAAGGTTTTTGTGTACAATATTAATAAAGGGTCAGGCAGAATGAAAAAGAAGCACTAACAAATTATTTATTTAAATTTATTTTTTGAGTTGTTGCAGCTGTATTTACTAATTAATTAAATAAAAATAATAACAATGCATAAAGTTTTGTTGAAAATTTAAATTAAACTAAAGCAAAAAGGAGATTTTCCGTGTGTATACTATTGCATACATGTGTGTGTATGTGTGTGTTTAAATCAACCCTTGACAGAGACAGACATCCAAAACTAAACTTCATTTCGAGACACAAATTTTTAATAGCACGGAAAATAATTTAATATGCTAAATTTACCAAATTTATTTTTGGATTTTCAACTCAAAATTTCTAAATGTAAGATCGACCGAATGGATCTATTTCGTTCTGTGTATCGTTGATAAATCACGTGTTTGGCTTTATGGAGTTTTTATCCACTTCCTTTTGCCATCGTTGATGGATCAGTAAAAAGTTGCGTATACAAAATAAATAATGGAGCGGGTTTTAAGTCATACCTCTCGGACGCCTTTTTATGATCAAACCGATCGCGTGATTATTGAACGATCCCTTAGAAAGTTTTCGTTAAACTATCAAACTAATAACTTCAAAAAAATTGAGAGAAACTTTTGATTAGCTGCATTTGAAGTAGAAATGATTTTTGCCGCATGAATACAAAAGCCAAATTAAATTTCTTCTCCTGCCTCTGACGTCATCGCACACAGAACTCTGATGTCGCATAATTTAAGGCGGTCTTTTCTATTTTCTATCGGCAACGTTTAATTTGATATAATTTTTTTAAATCATTCTTTTTATTATTATTCAGTATTATTATTAAGTATATAATAAAAGTATGTAATGATAAGGTTCTGTCTCAAATCGGTGCAGTGAAGTACTGTGCAAAGGTGTCGTCTGCTGGCACTACTCCAGAAAGCGTCAACGACATAAGCTGGAATGCGTTTTCGTCAACGAAAACTTTTGCAAAAACAGTTTGAAATCTTTTTTGTTGTCTACACACAATGGCTTAGAAACTAAGCAAACAAGTGCGTTGGAAAGTTAATTAAATGTTTTATCGAACAAAACAAAACAAAACAAAACAAAACAAAGAAATAAAAATACAACTTGACTCAGTTTTCATTGGCTTTGTTCAATAGCATTGTTCTTGTTCTCCCGCTTTTTGTTGTTGTTGTTGTTGTTGTTGTTGGTACTACTTGCAGAAGCCAATCGTGGTAATTTAATACTTTCGTTTCACTGTGTTCTGCTAGGCGAAACAACTTTATTTATTTCTGCATTTTTAGTTTTTTACAGACAGTGCGACTGAACTTTGCGGAACATGCCCCTTTGTGACGGATTAAAGTGTTTAACACTTGATTTGCTTATTGCACATTTACATGGTTCTTTCGTTCTTTCCATTTACTTTGCAAATTGGTTCCGAACTGACCCCATATAAATATCAATTACCACTGGTCACCTTCAACTCTGATCATACAACAAGAAAATAAGTATCGCTAAGATAAATCGAATCGGCACTAAACAAACGCTTATTAAAGTAAATCCCGATACAACAAACAAATTAAGAATACAGAAAAAACTTATATTAAATACATTTTTGTTTCGGACAATTATTTATTTGAGTTTTTATATTTTTGGTTTATTAAAAGAGGTTTTTAAGAAACTAAATATGGAATTGAAACCAACCAAATCAATTTGAAACTAGTTAATAAACAATTTAGGTTATTTCCTCGTCGCCCTTTTTAAAAGTCAATAAAAAAAAAACGATCACCGCATGCTGCTCTTGATGCTGCTTAATGCCGGCTTAATTGATGACACAATTAGCGAGAATTCAAATGGAAACTGTTTTTCTCGTTTTACAATGTATCCATTGACTATATATTACACTACTGCTATCAGCGGCGGCAACCACAGCCACTGATGATGACATCTAAAAGCGGTCATCATTACACAATAACAGTACCGCCTCATTCTCCTCATCATCAGCGGCGACGGTGGAAACAACAAGCGCCACTGCAACATGCGAGATTGTAGCAGCTGGCGAAAGCAATTTCCAAAACCGAAAATGCACTCAAGTGTGGTTAATACCCCATTTAGCGGCTCTACGTCTCCTAAACTCCTACTCTCCTCTCCATCAATTAAATTCGAAAGCGCTTTTTAAAGCGAGCTTAAATAAACTGAATAAATAACCACAGAGCAGCCGCAGTTGCAACAATGAATATCAAAAATGTAAAATGTTTTTTTTTTTTTTTAATAGTTCAATGTTGTGTTGTTATGATGTTGTGACTTAGTTGTTGTAAGATGTTTCAATATTTCATTGGACATGATTTGAGTAATGTACATTTTTATCACTGCAACTTCTTATTTGATATCTTAGGACGCTTTGAATTCCATACTGAATCTTATCTTTGAATCAAGTTAAATAAATTGTTAACATTCAAAAAAATAAATAAAATAAAATAAAAAATAGAAATGTGAAACAGCCTAATGTATTTATATGTTCCAGTAGGGAAATCAACAGCGACCAGCAGCAGCAATCAACACCAGCTGATTGGCTGATACTCGGAGCGACTGGATTGCACCTCGAATGTTTTTAATTCGTGCTGCATATGAAGTGTAAAGCATCAGGCCACATTTGCATAGTTCTGACTAAGCAACCTATCATTATAAAGAGCGGATAATATGCCTTGCCGAAGCACAAATTGTAACAGTAACAATTTTAAAATCAATGTCGGCCTTACTGAATGTTATAAAAGCACCACAATTGCTGGGTTATTCGCACTAATTTCAATCTGAACGATTTTCGGTTAAGAGTTTTGAGTTGAGTGTTGGCTGGTATGGGACCATAGCACTTAGTCCTCATTGACCATTGTGCTGTAGCCAGGATATATAGGAATGAAGTATTAGCTTTAGTAGATGGTTTTCTAATTTCCTATTCGGTTGTTTTTCAATGGGAATACAATAACAATATGTGCAATATTTCAACAATAATAATTTTAAATATAAATATTTAAATATGTTTATATATATTCTCAATATTTTACTATATTACAACCTCCTGGCCGAATTAAATATGCGCACGTAGTGGTGCATAAAAGCAGTTTCAAAGTGGAATAGAATTGCGTGCGATGCATTAGATTACTTTCACAACATTTGCTTTCAAGTGGACACTGTGCAACACTTAAAAAAATATATATAAACAATTCATATTATATACAAAAATTAAAAGTTTCGAGTTCGAATTTGTGCTGATGGATTTATTTTAACTACAACAGCTAAATTAAAGGACTAGAAGCTTTATCAAAACGTTTTTTTAACGGCTGTCGACTGACGATTGTCAGTATTGAAGATTGCAATTTTAGACAGTAATTGCTAATCAATTACTTTTTTAAATCAGACTTGATTAGCTTAGCTAATTAACATTTAATTTTCTCTGGATAAATAAAATCACGCGTAGGCAGAAGTTTATTATGGTAATTTAGGAATTATTTATGGTTGACTTACTAAAACACGATTCTCTGTTTTATCGCCTTTCGTCTCCAATTTGACCATATACTTGACCAGAATTTTCGTATGACGGCCCAGTATCGATTTAACGCTTTCTGCAATAGAAAAGAAGAAAAGTGGAACGATAAAATACAAGATTTAAATAGCATGAAAAAGAACTTTATGGCAAATTTAGTTTGCGTTGCTATAAAATTAAAGGTCATAGAACGTAAATAAAGCAATATCGAAATATGAAAAAAAGAACGTCTTGAAGACAATTTCCAATCGTATAAAATAATCACAAGAAATCTCAGTTGACCACTTAAATGTAAATTAATAACATCCGATAAAGCGTTGCAAATGTTCGTATTCATTTTTTTCCACTCATTCATTCATTCATTCATTTGCTTGACGCTATTATAAACAAATTGCATTCGGTATAATAAAAATCAAAGTCTTCTGTAAACATATTCAAGCATTTTGGATTGTACTCGAGATTATTTTGCTTATTTGAAAATATTACGAGCTAAACACGTACGGCATTGCGCGTCGTTTGTATGAGCGTAATAAAAATATTACACCATGCGACAAACAAACTCTTTCAGTTTGAAATAAAATTTCTTTTTCAAAAATAAGTTTGATTTTTTTACACATACATAAGTCATAAACAATAATAAACTCTAAAATAATTAAACGAAAACATAAACAAATTCTGTGTTATACTAAATGAGCATTTTTTGTAGCGCGGTGTTTTAAGTATTTTCACTGTCAGTAAATCTCGCTTGGAAATGGCTCGCGCGTAAGTTGTGGCGGTGGATCGCTTGGAGACGCCAGCCAACGACCATGTCGTCCGTTGTGCGAGTATGCTGTTTCCTCTCCGTACAAAGTATTATGTCATAGTGCTGTCAGTCTCCGTAGAAGGCATAAACTTTTTTTATTGTCAGACAAATTGTCTGCGGGCAATTCGGAGAGTTATGACTATGTGTCTGCGAATTTGCAAATTGAATAGAGATGTCAAAAGTCCTTGGCATGCCAAAAACGTGTGGGAGTGCTCAAGAGAAGTTATGTCAAACATTTTGGGTGCGCTGAGAGCGTATATAAGCGTTTTTTGTATGCTTGTATCCACACAGTGGAAATGCAATATTCCAGCTGTTTTCCCTGCGATTATAATTTGTATTTATTTACTTTTCTGTTGGTTTCCTACCCATCGCGTTGTGCAATTCGCCATTAATGTTTCTAATCGTAGCTTAATTTTTGGTTACCTCTGATAATTGCGTCAATTGGTCGGAAAGAAATGTGCCAACAAAATCTTTCGTAAGAACTGCACATAACTGCATATAAATAAAAAAAATGTCCTTTGGTAGTTGCATTCGAATTTTACTATCGGCGTAATTAAGCTGTCAAATGCCGCTGTCGACGGGTTAGTTCCTATCGGATTAGATCGACCACACCAAACGAAGTAACATTTATGACGTGATTTTATTTCTCACGCTTTGGCCAACATACGAGCATATCAGTTTGGATTGGGGCATGCCCATAAATACGTCTAAAAAAAGTGTGCGTGCCAAACTGAGTTAACAATCAACTTGAAAGAAAAAAAATTGAAGAAGGCGCGTTTATAAATAATAATAATAAAACTATATGACACGAGTCAACGAGTTAGAGAAAGTGTTTTTTTTTATTGATGTTCAATTTCGGCAAATGACCCTATTTTGGGTCTGCAGTTTTTATCTATTGTTCCACAGCTATTCGGAGTTCTTTATTGGGGTCAGTGAACTCTTCTGCAGCGGGCAACTATTTTAGCCAACTTAATATTTTGTGTGACGTTGTTTGTCTTTTCTACTCTAAATTGTTTGTGTTATTAAGACACAGTTCGAGTTGCCAAGATGTTTGCCTCATTAAAAAGAAATGTTATACCATAATTTTGAAATCGATTAAAATGAATTTCCGTTTTACTTTCTGATTGATTACACTCGACTCGAGTGTGTGTGCGTTGTTATTCCTTCTTTTTTTCCTTTTGCTATTGTTTGTTTGTGTAGACTATTTGTAAACACCCATTTCAGAAACACACACACACACAGGCACACACATAATGAAAAGTTAATAAGGTTTTAATTGGCCATTGTTTATACTGAACGAGAACTTTAGCCGACCGACTGTTCGGTTAGTTCGATGTTTTATGCATTGTTTGACTTCCGGTTTACCTTTTTCCACCATAAAACATTATATACAAACATGTTTTGGTTGTTTGAATTAAAAGAAATGTTTAAAATGTTGTTAGTTTCGTAAGTTTGGTGGTGGACCTTCTCTTTTTATTTTAAATTCTTCGACTTACCAGAATTACATTTTAAAAGCAAATAAAAATCAGCTTCGGATGTCTACAAATGAAACATGTTTGCTTCACAAATAAATACGAATATTTGTATGCAAAAATTTAAATATTAAGAGAACATAAAATCTTGTTTTTTTCTAATAAGCATATCCTACAAAAGTGTACCCAATAACAACTCAAACAGAGCACATAAAAAGCAACGGTCAGACAACATAAAGAAGCCGTCGGTAGACGAATTTTAAAAAGCGTTGGTTTATTTATTTGGCAGAACCATTTCAACAAAAAAAAAAAAAAAGAAACGTTGTGTATATATTTAAAAAGGCTACAAAAGAACACAACAAACAAATCTACACAAAAGCTTAGCAAAAAAGCAATTGCAGAAGATTTAGATTATGCAGAGTGTGACCCACATTGCACGACTTTTCTACCAAACCCATGGAATAAAAAAAACGAAAAACTAACAAAACACGAGATTAGCAAAACTAAAAATAACACCAAAAGAAAAAAAAACAAAGTCGAGATTTAGTTTAAATGAATCTTAAGGCGAGCGTTGCTCGTACATGTCACACGGTGCTCCTTTGTTGTCTTCAAATGTAACGGACATAAATGTCAAAATGCTTGAAAAAGTGACAAAAAGAAGAAAAAGCTCTGAAGTAAATTACAATGAATTAGAAGGGAATGGAAGAAAATTCTATACGGCTACATTTTTAGTGTCAACTCCAGTCGAAGCTGAGGAGCACAAGCCCACATCATCATTTGTGAAGCTGCCTGCTGCTTCTGTTGCTGCTATTGATACCGCTACTCGCTGCTGCTATTACAAATGTAATGCCCTGTTCGAACTTTTATTGCTAACAAAATCCAAAGCATGAAATATCGTAGCTACACAGAAATGCTACCGGAGCGCCAAAAAGAATGCTAGCATGACCCACATTTTTTTATTTACTCGTATTTATTTGTTTTTTGTGCGCCCGTTTCTTGTTAGTTTTGGGCGGAGGAAAGGATTAAGTTCAACAAAACCGATAATATGCTTTCAAGAGCTGTCTGACATGTTGTGCATGGAATGAACGTGAACGAACCGAACCGAACCAAACCGAATAAAAACGAAAATAATACTGAGCAAAAAATGGGAAACTTGTGAAATTGTGGTGACAAATCTGCGCAAAAAAGGAGATATTATAAAACCTCTAAAAAAATTCCACAACGCTGTGCTGCGAACTGTAAAATGTTGGAACAGACAGAACGACCACCAGAACAGCGGCCTGCCCGCCCGTCCGCCTGCCTGTCAGCTTCAGCGGAGTTGGCGACCCACAAATGTGTATTTGACGTAGTTCGATGTTTTTTCTATTCAAAAGTGCTACAATAGCGAATTTTATACAAACAAATGAGAAATGAGGCTTATGATTTGAGTCTGGAGTCTGTGTGTGGGTTTAATTCATTTTTAAACTACGACACAATCTTTTTACAACTTTGATATGCAACACACAATTCAAGTATAAATAAAACACTAAGAAAAATTGTACATTTAAATTGTTTACAATTAAATGTTGTTTAATTGTCAAATTCCTTGCTATAAGATGACTACACAAACTTCGCTTTCCTGCTTAATTGTTAAGGTTCACAGCAAAATTAAATTTTGTCAAAGATGTGGAATAATAAAAATAACAGCAAAAACAACTTTTCTTTTTTATATATATTTTTTATCTGTGTATGTATTTCTACCTTTTGTTGTTCGTGCATATTCAAAACATGTGTTATCTAAGGTCGTATAAAACCGGCTTTTGTTCGTTGAGCACTGATTGACAACACTTACATATCTATAATTATGGAACACTGTTATAATAGTTTTCTAGTATTTCCCCAGTAAAAGTTGCCTTTGCTGTTTCGCGGCGCATCTCGTCGTTTTGTTGCCTCGTAACTTTAGAACATAAACATGAAGTAATGCGACTTGCGCCCATGACTCATTTAAGTGTTTTTGCCCGGCTTTGCTTTGCTTTGTTTATATCTTAATTCATCTGGAAGCTAAGGAAACATCTGTTCATTTGGCATGCAAGTAATTTATTTGACCTCATTTTACTAAATTTTCTTTCTTTATTTTGTTGTTGTTGTAAATAAATTTTGAAAACTGATCTTTGCAAAACTGACCGAATAATTCCATTTTTGCAGCATGCGAAAGAGTAATTAAGTAGCTGGAGGTTAAGGTTGTGCTTTCATTAATTTTGCTCAATTATAAAGAGAGATAAAATAAAATTGACAGTGCAGTGTAGAAAATTCAATTTTATTTTCATATAAAAAAGGGACAGCAAACATTTTTATTTTTTTTTTTTATATAAATTAAAAATTTTCATTAACCTAAGATTACATTTCTAGAATTCACCGGTTCCTTGAGAAAATTTATTTAGTGTCAACGAAATTTTTGTGACAGATTTTTAACTATTTCAGATGGCCAAAGTAATGTTTGTTAGTAATAAACTTTTATGTTTAGTACAATCGTTTTTTTGTTTTTGTTAGACTAATAAATGTTGTCTCTTTTTGGTTGTAGCGATAAAGCAGTGTCATTAAACTTTAATATTCGATAACTACAGACAAGAGCGTAAGTAAGAAGTAAACGCCATTAATGTCTTCCCTGAGCGTACCATGCGACAGTAAATGCAAAGGAAATTACGCCATAATCACCGTCAACGCATCCTCAAGTTTTTCGAAGTATCTAAGATGTAGTCCAAGGGAACTTGTCTCTTAAGGGAAGTAGTAAGCTTTTGCTTAAATGAGAGATGCCATAACCACACATTTAACGACAAAAGGCAAGATTCACGATACTCCCTCCTCAGTGTCTTTGCTTGATGTATGCAACTGCAGGTGTGTCAGTCGGTCGGTCGGTCGGTCGGTCACACTTTCTTGCGCGATTGTCACCAAGTGGAAGTAGTTACCAGAAGGAGCTCAACTCAGCTCTGCTCAGTTGCTCGAGCAACAAATGCGTTTAATGTGGCAACTGCACATGCATTCATGCGTTGCAGCTGTCGCAAGTACAATTGACGACAACGGCAACGACGACGACAACGTCGCGAAGCAAAGTGTTGCGTACTGAATTGAATGCTGCTCTGTTCCAACTTGTCGTTGGCGTTGTCGTCAGTGACACAATTTCACCGGCAAAGGAAATTCTCTGTATGTGTGCTTTTTCTTAACTAGTTTTTTTCTACTGCCGCCCCTCTGCTCCTCCTCGTCGTTGTACGAACCAAACTCCAAACGAGTGTAATTGAAACTACTTTTAATGCTGCATGGATGGATGCGTGCTTGCATCGGGCGGAACATGTGGGTCTCTAGTGTTCTTTTGCGCAGTTATTCACTTTTTCGCACTTGCCTATTTGAGCTGACCGCAATAATTATCCACACTATGGATAACGAGTTGGATTTTACTTTTGTAGTCTGTAGTGGGATTTACTGTGCACATATGCCGTAATAAGATTGTGGGAAAATATTCTTCATAATATTATTTTTTGCAAAGTGTTTTGGTTTGCGAAACAAGTAAAAGTGTTAAAGTGTTGGTATTTAAATTTACCAGCCTTACTTAACAGGTTGCCCAAATAAATTTGAAAAATTTTAGAAACTAAAAACCAAAGAAACCTTTTGGTTTGATATCAACACTTCGATTTGCTGTCAACAGTGAAAAAATAGATTTTTCAATAAAAAGGAAGATGATAAAAAAATATTGTTAAAAAGTTCGTTTATTTATTTATTTGAATACAAAATGTATTTGCAAATGGCTTCTAAGTCAAAGTTTGACTTAATCAGGTCGATTTTAAATTTGCTATTAAGGACTCGATATCAAACTTCGCTCCGAGAATTTAACGAAGACTTACTTTGTCGTTTAATGTGAACAAATAAAATAAGTTCGGAAAAATATTTATAATGAAAAGAGATGCAAACACAAAACTACTTATGAACCAAAATCCTGTTAATTGCTTTTGTCAGCGAATTATGTCTCCAGACAGTCTGCGGACAGCTGGAAAGCAAAAATGTTTTATAGATTTTTAAAACGAAAATAATAATTTTGGGTCGAATCGGTGGTTATAAAATTCGAAATTGTCGCCACATTAAATCTAACGATTCCGACAGGCGGTCGTTATCATCAAAACAGTTCTTGACAATTCTAGCACATCAAATTGTGACATTAGCAGTCAAAACTGTCAAACGATTTCGCGGTATGTGTGCGCGTAAAACCAGAAACCGTTAACAAACAAAAACAAAAAACAATCGGCTTATTGAAAACAAACAAAAAACGTGTTGTGCCCGTTTAGACTACAGAGCAGGCCACGCCAGACCAGACCAGACGCATTTGGGATTTAACATTCAATTGCAAAGCGCAAATCGAACAGAACGCGAAAATAACCAAAATAAAATACAACAACAAAAAAAAAACAAGATTTGGAAACTTTTCCATTTACACTCAATTTGAAATTTGTTGTAAGCACACATTTGTGCTAAATTCCCTTAGAACTGGGTTAAGTCGAAAACAAATCGAAAACGTTGCTGTCTCCTCAATGAGACGCATCGAATTGGGCGCACTCGCCGCTGTAGGGGGAGGGAGGAATTGTGTCGATGGAGGCACTTAAGTTGAATTTGTATTGCTTTTGAGAGTTTATGTTTACATATACTTGTATTTCTTCTTGAGCAGCGCAAATTTTTATTTACATTACTTAAGTAATTGATTTAAATTGTTAAGCGAAGCGAATTGCTTGAGCCAAAACTGAATGGCTTGGCTAATTTCAAAAACAAGTTAATGCCTCGTCGCTGTTGCTGTGTTTTGATGTTAGCCAAGAGCTGTCAGTCGTCTAAGATGTCGGTTCAGTGTTTAAATGTGTTCAATATTCAAAGAGGACGGGACGGCGGTTATTTGCATTTAAAGCGGTTTTTCGTTGGTTTCTTTTTTACTGTGGGAATCTTCGCATACATTTCAAATGTTTTGCTTTTTTTTGCGTTAACGTTTTCGCGGTTTCTATATTTGCTAAAAACGTTTAAAACAATGAAAGACATTTAAACTTTTATAATAAAGTTAAAAATGTGTTTGTGCTTACTTCTTGGAAATTGAAGCTCAAGCGAAATGACTTTTTTGTCCATTACTTATCAACAAAATTCATTTATTTTATTTTGCAGCAATAAAACCGACGAAGTAGAGCACAAATATATTAAATGCGAGTACAGCTACAGTCGGTATACTCGTATATCGAATTCGAGCTCGATTTTCTTTCATGATTAAACAATTCTGTAAATTCGAATTTGTTACGAGAGAAAGAAGTCAGAGTCTTGCGATGTTTAGTACGTTGGCCTTCGACGCGAAACGTCTCAGGATCGATCCTCGGTAGACGCAAAAAAATTGTAAATAATAATTTGTAATTCAAAAAATGTTTCTTCGAAAAAAAAGTTTAGCTTAAACTCTGCTGGGGTAGATCCCGCGACAAAAATTTGATCAGCTAATTAAACAGTATTATGGAAAACAAACTGATTATTGGCAGGTTTTAAACAGTCGAAGGCAGTCATTTGATTTTCTTTTTTAAAAAGCAGTCTGTTACTAGCGGAATTTATTTTAAAAGAGAGAGAGAGAGAGAGAGAGAGAAAGGGAGAGAAACGTAACGAATTTATTGAATTTTAATTTAACAGTGATTACTTTTTAAAAAATACAAAATTTGATAAACTAATCGAGACCACTTATTTAAAAAAACTCATTTGTAAGATTTTAATTAATAAAATTAAACCGGATGTAGGGTACTCGAAAACAATGAAGTGCAAGTGTATCGCATTAACAAGAAAAAGAACAAGAATCTAAAAAAAACACGAAACTTCCCTCGAAATTAGCCATTATTAAACCGGATGTAGGGTACTCGAAAACAATGAAGTGCAAGTGTATCGCATTAACAAGAAAAAGAACAAGAATCTAAAAAAAACACGAAACTTCCCTCGAAATTAGCCATTATTATTGTTATTTGCACATTTGCGCCTGTTAATTTGCGTAGTTTTTTTTTTTTTGAATTCGAAACTGAATACCGCAAATTTTATGGGGTGCGGCGCCGGCCGGCCACTTTGTAAAATATTCCTGAGCCATTGCTTTGATACAGTGGAAACAAATTTTGTTTTAAGCAGTACGTCAAAACACATTTAACAAATATTTTGACGTGCTTTGCGAAAAAGTTTACTGATTCCACTTAAGTCGTTTTGAAGCGCGGCAAAAACCACGCAAGATTTTCTTTGAAAAACCACTTCAGGCGAACGGAAATCCAGGGCGCCACATGCAAATAGACACACACACACACAGTTTGGCCCGTCACAGCATGTTTGTATATTTCCACAACGAAACAAAGAAGAGGAGGGCTGGGGAAGTTTATGCGCAATTACTCATGAAAACTACGACGCAATGGGCATGTACCGACCGCGACTATGAGAGCCCAACAGCGACTCACCTGCGTCTTTAGCTTTGACCGTGTCCAATACTTGTAACTCAATAATGTGGCGCAAATAATCGCCAATGTGATTCATCAGCTCCTTTGTGTACATTTTCACAGTTTATCACTCGCGTACACGGTTAAAATTCAAATTCAAAGTCAAATTCAATGAAATTAATTGTTTTTATTATTTTTATTTTGAAGAAGAATATTCTTGTGAATAACTTTTTATTATTTCAGTTACTCAATAAGCAGCTAACCCGGGCCTGCGTACGAGACCTTCTCACATTCCAAGTTAACGTGTGGAGCAGTCGCCAACATTGAATGAAATGACTCAGTTTTGAAAAATTTTCATGTCAAGCTTTCTTATCACAAACAAAATGTAAACTTTTGAAATTCAGCATGAATCGCTTTGTAGCAAAAAGATATAAGTATACAATTTAAAAATACGACTTGAGAATGGTTTTGACAGATACGAAACCACTCGCACTCGTATGAGACTTAAATTACAAAAGTTTTTTAAATGAAGAATAAACTTAACCATTAACTGTAAAGATTTAAAGAAAAGTTTTATATGGAAAACAAAATACCTGCAATGCATTAAAATATTTTTCTGTCCAATTTTATTTGTATTTAGATTTACAAGATATTGCCTAAAATGAATAAAATGCAACTCGAAAGTTTATAACTAATTACAATATACAATATAGGCAAGCACGACTTATACCATTTGACTTCAATGTATCCCAAAGATAAATTTAAAAACAAATAAAACGAATGCCTGCATAAGCGAAAAGCTCTTTCTACCGCTTCTAGTCACTTATTGTTAAAGTCGGTTATATTAATAATTGATAAAGAAAAAATACCAACAACAAAAAACTTGAAAAAATAAACAAACAAACAAACAAACAAACATAAGTACTGAACCACAGACAAAGCTGTTATCTGTTAAAAAAGTATTTCAACTGATACGATATTTAGATTTAAATTTCGAAATTGATTGGGTCTGATATAAAACTGTCAGCTTATCAGTTGAGTTGTAGGAAAACTGCTTTTTGATAAACAGTTGGAAAATTTGCAGACTGGATATCAAATTTAGAGATCAGCTGCCTGTAAAGTCAAAGTGTGTATATTTGAAATTGAACTTTAAGAAACTTATTTTTCAAAAGATTAATTTGAAAAAAATTTTAACATAAGTGCTACAACAATAACGGGTAATTACCTGGTTAAGTAAGTAAATAATTATTTGTTTCGTTTTGCATATACCGACATAAATATATACATATATTAAAATTCTTTGAAAACAATTATAAATCCGAGAACTTTGGGAGACAAACTTTAAGTGTTCTTTTCAATATTTTTAATCTGCGAAACAATCTCATCGCATAATTCACATTTACTTTATAATTTGTTATAAGTATTTTCAATAAACTGCTTTTAAATTAATATACACAAAAGAAAAGCTGAAATCTTGATTAAGATTGCATCAAATACGCCCCCCGCCCGCTGCACTAAAAATAAAACGCATCTATTGTATTATTAGATACGATTTTCCGGCGCAGGCGGCCTGCAGCCAGCATCTAAACGAGCCAGGCTATGCGAAGCGCGTAATTTCAACTCTCGATAAATTGGGTCAATGGAGCGCGCGGAGCGGCATGAAACTACAACATGACAATTTTATTTATGGAACCACTTGTTCGGTGCAGTCGGTCACTTCAGCTATAACGCAGCGCAGTGTGTGCCGTTGTCGTCGGAAGCATTCGTCCAAACTGGAAGCTGGAAACAACATTTAAAAAAGAAACCAAAAACGAGCCATTGCCAGCATAGAGAAACAAAGGCAAGAAGATGCAACAGCAAAATTTCAAATGTCACCCAGAAGTCAATTAGGCGATTAAGTGATTTATTCAACTTTTTATAAGTTCGTTTATTTAGGCATTTCGTAAGCGATGAAAACATTTTATATGCATGTGCATGTGTGCATGTGTGCACGCTGCTGATGGATACATTTATAGGATTGGTTTCAAAAATCATTTACACAATTTAAATTTGAAAAAGAATTATATTTAGACGTAACGGAACGTAAAACTTTTCAATAAAAATTAATTCATAATTCTGGCGACTGAAATTCAGAATTAAGTTTCAAATTTATTTCAATACTTTTAGAAACTAAAAGGTTAAACGAATTTTTCGCTTTATTAACTCATCAATTTAGCTGATATGTATCGGACAGTTTTTATTAATATTTTCGCTTTTATTTCACAGAATTTGGCCCCTGACCAGCCATCAACAAAGTCGGAGCCACTCCTTTTGTTTCATATGTGATGCGTGTATAATGAAAAACAAAAACAAAAACAACAGCAGTCACAAGTGATGCACTCAAGTATTTTTTGAATATTGAATTCCCAAACAAAAACATTCACTTGAATAAACAAGATACAAAGCAACAGTAAAAATTGAATTACACAAAATCAAATCAAAACAAAACAAAACAAACCGAAATGCGTAAATAAAATCGGTATTTTACAGATACAAATTGTCGGGCGGTATTCGCGGACCATGACAGCCGAGCTGAAATACAAAAACTGCTAAAGTTGTAATAAAAACGAAGGCGTGATTCATGCAGTTCGGCGTAATTGTTTGCAAAAAAAAAAAAAAAGTAGAGCTAACTGAAAAAAAAAGATTATGTCATTGCGGCACGTTTTATAAATATTTTAATTAATGAATTTAAATACTCGAAAATGAAACGAATTTTCAAAACTTTACGTCATTTCGGATTTTTCTTCAGGTTTAATTTAAATTGTAATCCAACAATTGCTTTATAGAGACAATTCCGATAAAAGATCCGAAATTGTTTATTTAATTTATGTAAATGTAATTCGTATTCTAGGTTATGAGCGTGTAGGAGTATTTTAAAAGAGCTCAATTTTCCAAAACTGCAAAAGAAAGATTACGATGTGCTGATTAGAAAATAGTCAAGCGCTGTGACGACTTCGAAAAATGACGCTCGGTGTCATCTCTTATTGACAATTCTTGAATAGTTCCTCTTTGTCTGTTTATCTTGCGAGCATGTCGTAACCTTTAATGTATGTAGAATAAAAACAGCTGATTTACGAAGTATAAATTTGTAAAGTACATATACATATATCAGTTTAAAATCAAAAAACGAAAATATTTAAAACTAGTTACGACATAACACACACGAGTAAGGGTTGTTCTGTCGGGTATACGAATTATACGAGGCGTTGACGACCTTAAGTGAATTTCGCTATTATTTGAAGTTATTTGTTTTTGTTTTTTTAATTATAAAACTTAATAGCGCAGAATTATAGTTTAAAAAGTTTCAACAATATTTCAATTGTTTAAAGGTACTTTTTGAATAACAAATAATTGCGTGTCGCTTTCGCGTGCGTTTCTATTTAGACGGGAAGCAAAAGTGCACGCTTGAATGACATTCAAGTCTTTGACCGTGATTGAATGGATTTTGAAAAAAGAGAATCCAGTACTTGAGAGTTTTTGCAAAATTTCAAAATAAACACATTTCAAAAATTTAAACTAAATATGCCTTAGTTGAGAATTACGCATTTTTCAAGTTGACTCAAATGTTCTACAGTAAATGGTCATTAAATGTTGCAACCAAGCGAAACTTTAACTCGAATTAATTCTCGAAACAAGTTGCCAAGCCAAACCGACAGTTTAACTTTTAAACTTTGCCAGCGCCCGCGGGTATTTATTAGATTTGATGCTTGTACTTAAAATTGCGATACGACGATAAGGCAAAAAAGAGGGCGCCAATTATGGGACACTCCACATTGCTCCACTCCACTCCACTCCACTCAAATTAGAATCAAAATCAAATAAGTATAAATGAAATCTCTGCGGAATACTTGAAACATTGCAGCGCGCTTTTTCACCAACAGAAAAGCGAATGACAGAAAGCGAATTGTAGGTGGCGTGGCGGTGCTGGAGGAGGCCTGGCTGTGACCTAAATTTCGTGTTTGCAAAATGAAATAAAAGTAATTCGGCACGGAGGAGCAGCGTGAACATCATTACGCAACGTTTGATAACATTCGAGTTGACTTTTGACAGGACAAAAATGAGACATGAAAATTTACAAAATCCAAACAAGGTAAAATTTTTGAAAGTTTTGGTAACATTTTTATTTTTTCAAATTAAGAAAGAAAAAACTTTAATTACACAAATGGCTAAAACCCAAAATAAATTTTTAAAATATCTATTCAAATATTAAACTTGCTAAAAATTGATATAAAAAAGGATAGATTTAAAATTCCAATTTGTGTTCCGCAAACTTTTGATTCTTTTTTTTTCAAATCAGCTCCAAATAAAGATTTGTTGCCTTTGACGGCATATTCGCCTCCTACCTGCAATTTTGATGTTGGTATTTTCTCCTTTTTTCGTTTTGTTTTGTTCTTTTGTGCTTGCACACGTCCTTACTGAAGCAAATGAAATATTTTTGTTGTTGAATTTTTGTAAATGACTTTTGCAACCTCCGCACGAAATAAAGGTACGAGAATCAGCAGCGTCACCACGCCGCGCCTTACGCGGCTGCCTAAGCTTTTAAATACTTCCCTCAGCCGTTGGCAACAATTTTTTATTTTCTTATTTCGTATAAAATGCATTTTTTATACTCTTCGCTTCTTTTCCTTTTCTTTATGCTGCGTTATTTTGCTTTCTTTTGTTTTTGATATTTGATTTTGGATGCGCGCATCCGAAAATCAAACTCATATAAAACAAGTATCTCAGCGGTTGAAATGTATCTCAAAGGTTATACGAAGGTGTTTTTCCTTCTTCCTTTCGTTTTGCGCTCATTTAACATTTCAGCTTCTATTCATGAAACATACAAAAAGAAGAAAAAGGAAAACAAACAAACAAACAAACATACATACATACATACATACATACATACATACAAACAAAAGAATAACACATTTGATGGATGCTGATTTTCCAAGCTGAGCGAGCGAACGCTGCATTTTATTACTAAAAACGGAAATTTGTATTTGAGTTGGCTGCAGCTAGTGACGACCGACGGACTGAAACAGACAGTGGAGGGGGGGCGACAGGTATCTACGTATCTTGTGATTGCAGTCGGCAATCATTAATATTTGTTTTTGTAATTTGACGCCGTTTTTTAGTGCTTTGTGTTTGGCTGCTCATCAGCGACTTTGTCGAGCAGCTAAAATAACTTCTCACATTTCAATGTCATGGGCGTAGCTATAGAAAAAAGGTCAGAGGTTTTAATGGAATTAAGCAAAACCAAATAATTTACTAGGTAACATTTGCAATAACTGTACAATTGTAGCAGATTTTGGGCTTTCTTTAAGCTTATGAAAAAAGTCAAATTTTTTTTTCCATAAATAAAATGCAAATTTTTCAAACAATTTTTTTTGTTGCCATAAGAATTGCGGTTTAGATGTTTATAACCTACGCCAGAGTCGAGGTGCAATCACCCCGCTCAGAGTTTTTCGTATGTGCGTCCGTTCTTTCGTCTGGCGGCGTTCTTCGTGTACATCTCATTAACAAGTTGCCACCGGTTGTTTTGATATGAGCTTTCTTTTTCTTCTTTTTAGTAACTGCTTTTATTAGTTTATCTTTTAGTAAATATTTAATTTTGATCTTTTTTGTTTTTGTTTTTGTTTATATTTCAAATTAAATAATTTAATTTAAGTTTATGAGTATTCAAATTTAAACTGACACGTCACGTAGGCTTGATAAAATTCCAATTTTATAAATGCAGAATAAACCGAAAATCGAAATATTCCAATGTGAGTGATGAAAATGTTTAAAATTATTTCAAATACAAAATGTTTGCATGTATAAAGTATTTTCTAACGAAACTTTCTTATTTACTTTTAAATCAAAATTCGATAAACCCGTAAAAAAACACGTTACTGAGAGAATTCAAAAAACCGATAACTTCCTCGAATTAAAGAAATTAAGGTAAAGTCCAATAAAGAAGCGACAACAGTTCGAAAATATCATTTGAAATAAGTGCACAAATTACGAAACAAGATTTTGAACTCGCCTACTTTCCGAGATATAGCCAATTAAAAAATGTGTAGCACCTCAGTTTTTTTTTTGTATCACTTCAAAGAAGACATTTCAAATTTCAAGATCATTTAAAAGATTGCTAAGTAAAAAATTGTTGTTGTTAATAAAAACTCGATTGATTATTTCTGATAAATCATTTGTCATCATTTTTTTTAATTTTAAAGAAGGATTTGTTGTATAAGTGAACAACATTTTGTTGTAAATATCTGCTTAAAGAATAATTAAATTAGACGCTTTTGTTAAGTTTACTTAACATTAAAAAATCATCTTTTGGAGTGGGGAGGATAACTTTGGTAACTTGACGCCACCGCGACGCGATATCAAAACGAAGAAACAAATAAAAAAAGAAACAAGTAAAAATAACAAAAACAAAACCAACAACATTGAACGCGAAATTTTGGGTGGGAAATGACTTTGAAGAAGTAAAAAATGAAAGCGGAGAACAACGAAAATCCAAGTTGTAGAGTACAATAATAAAGCAGAAAAACATAAAAATAGGATAAGATTATGCGAAATAGGTGGAACAACAGAAAAAGTTAAAGGAAAATGCGGTAGTTGAAATGGGATATGTGAGCAGAGAGCGAGCGGAAAATGAAAATGCATTTCATTTGGCCAGGGCACCAGGGTTGAGGCGGGGGCGACTACGACTGAGGGGGCACAACGCGAGTGTTGTACAGAACACCAGAAAAGGACGAACAAAGTCGAATGAATGAGGCAGGCGAAGCGAAGCGAACGCAGCATACACACAAGCAAGACGCAGTTTGCAATTCTGTCGAACTTTTTTCAATTTATTTTCCATAAATTTAAATTTGTTTAAACAAAAACAGCGACTTACCGTTTAAATCCTTGGTCAGCTGGGAGCGCGTCGACATTTTGCTGCCAAATTTATACAAAATTTTTGCGTCTGAATCTGTAGCGACGTCGTCGTCTGTAGCCAAAAAAAAAGAATCCGTTCAAAGGAACTATTATTTTTTTTAAGTTAAAGAAGACGAAGAAGATTTAACAAAAATACGAAAAGGAGACGCACAAACGAAAACTGGCTAAACCAGCACCGAACACTTTGCTGACCTGGCCTCCTGCCTTCTCCTCCCCTGTCCGTGCTCTTCGTGGCACCAGCAGACGACGCTCGCCTTCTGCTTCCTGCAACTGAACTGGATTTGCAGCCGCCGCCCGCTGTTCTTTTTTATCTGCGTTCGCGCAGAATTTTTTTTTATACAATATAAATTTTCACTCGTTTAGTCAATCTTTTTATTAATTACAGTTAAAATTTATCGAACAAACTTTTCCTTATTTTTAATAACACTTTTTTCGTTTTTTCTTATCGTGGTGGTGGGACCGTGAAAATAAAAAAAAATTCAGCTTGTAAAAAAACCTTTGTCGATTTCTTTCCACCCTTTTTCTCTCTTGTGGTTGCAACACAATTTTCATTAGCATTAAGGCTCCAATTCCAAATATTTTCTCATACTAAATAAAAAACACATTTTCACTTCCGTGTGCACTTTTATTCAACCTTTTGGTTTTAATTTCTTTCACTTTTCGCAATTTTCTTCACAACTTTTCGGGATAAATAAAATTTACACCAGCGCACACGCACACACACACAAAAGCCACTGGATCCTTTGCCGAAAGGAAAGTCCTCTTTCAATGACAACCCGTCGCACGATTCGCGTCAAAGTAACCGCAGTTCTCTTTAAATGACGATCTGACGAATGATTCATTCAAGTAACACAGAACACAGAATTATTTTTGTTTAATTTTATTCGCTTTTTGCAAATTTCTGCATTTCTACCATAGCACACACAAAAAACCACTGGATAGATGATGGATCCTGGTGGAGAACCGAACGGAGAATGTTGATGAAAATAAATGGAATGGATGGAATCTGTGGAACTGTTCGGCCGGTGAACTGTGGAAATCATTTTTATCCAGAGTTGTCAACTTTTTGAGTCGCTTTCATTAAAGTAAGTAATACCGAACAAGACGGGGCTTTTTTGATACGTCGTGTACGTCATTGTAGATAATTGTAATTTGAAGTACAATTATTATGTAACTTACACAAAGTAAATTCACCCGCTGCTGTTTTCTGCCGTTTCTAAAAACCAGGAGCAGTTGGGAAAACTAAAATTAATAATAATGAAGTAACGGATTTAAGACGTCATTTATGATATATCAGAACCAAGAAAATAAGTGTATTTTAAAATGTATCCCCTCAATGAATGCAAATTATTAAAACCCCATAAATGGCTCTGGTAAATACATTAAAATTCCACTTAAATCTCCTTAAAACATCATTCATATAAAAAAATGATAATAAAAATTAATTTTTATTTATGTTAAAAAAAAAAATTCTTTTATTAACTTAAAAATATGATTTTTTGTACAAAAGTTTGAATAACGCTGAGAAGGAAAGACTTTAAATACTAAAAAAAAAAAATTAAAAGGCAGACAATTTCCAGGCGCCCGCTACCTTTTTTTTTTCCTAATAAGATTTTCACAGAGCAGTGTCGTATTTCAATAGAATCAAATAATTTGTTTGGCAACACTGTTCGCATGCCTCTGCAAGTTTTTTTTTTACTTTACTTTTGACAGTTGTTGCTTTGACTTTGAGAGCGGTTTGTATTTTCGCGTCTTCTCTGCTCGTCGGTAGTTGTCGTTGGGAATTTATTCCAAATTTTACATGGCTTTAAATAAAATGATCAAGCTGCAAAAGCTGCTGCTAAGTAAGTACAAATTGCCATCACTAGGCGGTTTTAAATTTAAATTAAATTAATTAATTAATTTAACTCAAATGAATTTTTCAATGTTCTGAAAAATTTCATTTCACAACAAAAAGAAGAAAAAAAATTCTCGACATGCGATAAACTCTCGTTACGAAAGCACCAGAGAGAGCGGTGTGGAATGGGAAAGTGCGAGAAAAAGAGCGCGCGCGCGCCCAAAATTCCAATTAGAACGAACCGAAAGAAAGAAACGTCAGACGACTGACTGACAAAAAGAAGGGCGCCGCAACAGTTTTTAAATAAGACAGACGAATTTGCTTTGGAAAAATTGTAAAAACAAATTCAAAAATAATACGAAAATTGCAACAAAAAAATATATTCAAAATTAAAATTGTAAAAGTGCAAAACAATATTGCCATTAATTAGTTATAGAAAATTGGAAATAACACGCAAAATTAAAGCAAAAGAAAATGGAAGATGAAATATTTTTGGACGCTGAGGAAATGGAAATGCCGGCTCCCGTTGCGGACGACGTTGCCACTGCCGTCGTTTCATTCGAATTCTCAAAAAATCTGGTTGGTCTGGTCAAACAACTCGTTAAGGAGAAAGCTTATGACGGCGTCAAGCTGCTCTTCACCACCGCCAGCGAAGCGACACGCAATTGTGCCGCTCTCGGCCAGGGCGATGCTGCCAATGATCTGTTCACGGAGATTTGCATGCAGCATTTGAACGAATCCAATTTCGATTTGAATATG
The DNA here is from genome assembly GCA_949127995.1 of Suillia variegata. NCBI lineage: Eukaryota > Metazoa > Arthropoda > Insecta > Diptera > Heleomyzidae > Suillia > Suillia variegata. Next base: position 60,502,512 of record OX421842.1, on the reverse strand, counting down.
CCGCTCTACGATTGCGCGGACGACTTGCTCAAGTTGCTGGCGATGCATGCGCCAACCGATTCAATGTTGTTGGATCTTATCGAAATGGTTGAGTCACAAAAATCCGAGCAGGTCTTTTCCTCAGTTTTACGTGCCATGCAGAAAGTGTTACTGCGCTCATTGGCCGAAGATAGTTTAAAGCCTCGTGCTCTGTTATTTGCTTTATCGGCGGTGCGTGAGCGACTGGAAGTCCTGTCGGTGCCCCAGTACCTCACCGATGGCTACGATGCTAAACAGTGCAAGCTACTCGAACAGGACGACCAAATTCAGAGCGTTCTTATGTACTTCATAACGACGGGACTCTTTTACGAGAAGCTGCTAATGGAAATTACTCGAGGCAAAAATGTCAAAGTTGAGATATTTCGCAATAGTGGCGAGACCAGAACCAATGTACTTGCCTGCTTTTTTGTGCAGCTACTCGGTCGTCCACTCTGTTTGTTGGATCTGGCCAAAGATCCGGAAGCCAATTCTCCAGAAGTAGCAAATACATATACACTGCAATGTGCGCGTAATATCACAAAAGCTGCGACGCAAGCCATTGGAGATCCTTTTTATTGGCTCAGTGTAGTTGAGCAGCGCGTCCGCTTCCCACTACCCGCAACAAAAAAAGGAGAAAATCGAATTTTGTCCAAAAACTTCTTCATCGATGAGGAGCATCTGCCGCTCGACGCCTTGGCGATTTATTATTATCTTTTGTTAGTCGAAGAAGTGAGCTTAGATGTTGCGCCCAAAGTCTATACGTCACTTTATCGCTTCGAGTGTTGTCTCTATTTATCCGTTGAACTTTTGGATTGCGATGAGCCTCCTTTACATCTGCGCGCCTTGCAGCTGACACGTCGCACTTTGGAAACGCTGGGAGAAACGCGAATTCCTGCTGTATATTTAGAGGTGTCGGTGCACAAGCGCTTTTGTCTTTCGCTCTGCCATTTGGTTGCGCATTCTGCACAACTGGATTTGCGTCAGCAGGGCTTGGCGTTGTTGCGTCAGTATATTCTGCAATTTGACAGCGAAGGTCAATATATCGTTCTGAAGAATTTGCTCCGCACCACTACGCATGACGGCATCTCTGGCTATTTGGCCGTCATGTACAAGGATCTGGTTGGCGAGGCGTTACGCCAATCTGCTGATGAGCCACTACCGGCTGCTTATTGTGGCGCTGATTTCCGTTCGATTTTTCTTAAGATGTGCCGTTTGCCGCGCGGCGCCGAAACTAATTTGCTGGAGCATTCGGAGGCTATCGTGTCCTCGCTTAATGCCATACGCTTTTTTGCCATTAACGATATAAAGAATCGCACCGGATTCCGGGATCTGTTGCCCGATGTAGAGCGTGATTTTTTGGCACCATTGCGCCAAGGCATCGACATGTCGGTTGCACATTATCAGGTCGAATTGGCGCGATTGGGCAACGAACATTTATCGCGCAACGATGAGGCAGATGCGCGTTCTCAACTGGATCTACTCGATATAAAAATTCCTAATGCCAAGCCCGGCGATCCAAAATGCGGTCCACGAATTCCGCATGTTGGCAGCGACTTCGAACGTACTCAAAAAACGGCGCTGCTCAACCAGTATCTGTGCACGTTCGATTTGATGCGCAGTCTGTTGGCGCGAGCTACCGAATGCGCCGAGAACAAATTCGAAACGAAACGCGATGCCACGCCCTCTTCCCCAAAGCATGTGTCTGATTAAATATTAAGTATGTTTTTTAATTTTTATTCTCATTCTTATTTTTTGTAGTAAAATGAAATGATAAATGAATTTAAAGATTGTTTTATTTCGGTGCATATTAACCTTGATAAAATTAATGTTGGGTTTCCATGAGAACTTCTTCTCGCTTGTATAAAAGAGAAATCCGAAACTGGGCCAGTTTTTTTCCTTCAGCAAATGTAATTGCTCTTCAATAGCATGAAATGAATTCCATTAACTATTAACAACGAATTAATTAAATATTAATAAACATAAAATTTAAATTTTTTTTACTCATTTTCATAATTTTAAAACATATAAAAAAACGTTTAAAATTTACTGTTACAAGTTTAAATAATATAATTTAAAAGCCAACAAATTAAAAAAGAGTTATTACAGTCGAAGTCAGTTTAGTGGTTTATGCCTCGTATACTCTGTTTACCTTACAAATTTATATCTCGTAAATCAGCTGTTTTTACAAAAAACAAAACAAAAAAGTTGACGAGGTGCTTATGAATTTATTTAACACACACACACACACACACACACACGTTCGCATTTACTATCGACGCTATCAAAGTTAACAAATCGTTGCCGCCGATTTTATTGTTAAAGTTTCATTTTAGGTTTAGAAATATGTTTTTCATTTTTTGCTTATTTTTAACTCAAGGCCTTGTATTTAGCTGTGTAGTTATTGTTGTTGGCAATTTGCTGGTAATAAGAACAACAAAACAACAAATGTTGTGCTTTACTGCTTTGCTCATTTGCTCAACTGCGGCCTTAGAAAGAAGCATTCAGTATTGCTGCAATTCTCCAACAATTTTATAAGGTCCGAAAAAAGTTACCCAAGATTATCTTTTTACTTATTTTTTTCTAGTTATACTTTACACAATTTTGTGCAATCACAACATATTAAAATAATAATAATAATAATTGCTGAAATTGAATTTGTGTTAATTTTTGTAAAATCAATTTAAATGCAAAAACATTTTCATACCAAGGAAATAAATTTTCGACTAAAATCGATTTTACCATAAACAACGCGAAAATTTTGCCAACCGAAAAGTCAGGCTTTAACTTCGAGAAAATAAACTATTTTATGAAAAATGTAAATACGTACATACGTACATACGTATGTATAATCTGAGTGCACAATGCATCGCAATGTTTTGTCTGGACAACGCGAGTGCATTCATGAGTTCGGTTTCAAAAGATTTTCACCCATTTTTTAAGCCAAAAGTTGCTAATTGTCATAATAAGCGAATCGCACGAATTTGACGATAGACAAAACATTAAAGTGCGACAGACGGACGGACAGACAGACAGACAGACCGTTGGACGGACCATTCTACTAATGAGCTAGTCACCGACAGCTATTAAATATCTTTTTTGTTGTTTTGTTATAAATTATTTTACCTACGCAACTAAAAAAATTAAAACAATCAAAAAAAAAAAAAAAAAAAAAACAACGTGCCAGTAAAAACCTTTGAAAAACAAAACCTTTGAAAATTGTCGATTTTTTTATTAAATTAAAATTCCGTTTTTTTTAATTAATTAAAAATAGCAATTTTAATATATCAAAGAAATATTAATAAATAAATTGGAAACATTTTGCATTACGTTTTTATGAAGGCATATTTTTGCATATTTTTCCATACGTGCATATAAACGTCATTATCTTTCATTGAACGTTTTTTCGATTTGTTATAACAAACTTCAGCGAAAGTAAAATTTTGTATTTATATTTTTAGAACTGAGCTCGTTTCCGAATTTCTCTTATTTAGATATTCGTTTTTTTTTACAGATTCCCACAATTCGTTTCTCGCCTGCAGTTCGTATGCGGCGGCGACGCTTTTACAGCAGCCGAATCCCAACCGCTATTTGTTACGGCCACTTGTCGGCACAGTCGCAGAAGATGGGCGACTTTTAAAGCGTCGCAGCATTGTCAGCGCTTCATCAGCCTCGAGCAGGAACAGCAGCAGCAGCAGCAACACATCACAAACCATCGATGAGTTTCGTGCACGTGAAGAACAACGCGAAAAGGATTTCGAATTCCAACAGGAGGCGCAAGAGCAACAGCAACGCGTCGGCGCTGAAGACGAGGCGAAACGTGCCAAAGTGGAAGCGATACGCGCACAAATCCTTGCCGCCGCATTGCCGCATGTGCCCACTTTGGGTTGGACGCGTCAGGCGATTATTCAGGGTGCCGAAGAGGTTGGCTTTCCCAGTGTAGTGCATGGCATGTTTCCGGAGGGCGGCTTTGCGCTTGTCTCCTACTTCAACGGGCGTTGCAATGATGAGCTGTTGCAGCATCTGCAGACGGAGACACAGAATGGCGAAAAATCGGTTGACGATCCTTTGGATTTTCTGGTGCGTGCCGTGCGCATGCGCTTGGAAATGGTGGCACCGTATAAGGGGCAATGGCCTCAAGCGCTGGCGCTGATCGCATTGCCGCAGAATACATCAACGGCGCTCGCACAGGTACTGACGCTGGTCGATGACATTTGCTACTACTCGGGCGATCGTTCGGTTGATGTGAGTTGAGTGCGGAGTGACAAAAACTCTGTTTGATTCAAATTTATTTAAAAACATTACAATTGGTAATTTGAAATTTTAACATTCAGTATAAATTTGTAAATAATTTTATCAATTTTCAATTCTTTTATGAATTTACAGTTCGAATTGTTAATTTAATTTAATTTCGATTTCCTTAAATGAACTAAATTGTAAAAGCGAGCTGATTTGAATTTATAGAATTCAGTTTAATTGGATTTCCTGAAATTAAAAAAGTTTGTTTGAATATATTTCACAGTTTGGCTGGTACACGCGCCGCATCGGTCTTGCCACAATATTTAAAATGACCGAGCTCTTTATGTTGCAAGACACCTCCGCACAACACACAAACACTTGGGAGTTTCTTAAGAATCGCATGGACGAAGCGGTCCAACTGCAAATGATGCTGGGCCAAACGGAGGATATGACACACAACTTTCAGCGCTCCTTTAATTCGGCCTTCGTTACGGTGAGCATAAGTGTTTCTAAAAGTTTAATAACCTATTCAACATTTTTTAAATAATGGCTATGTAGGCACGTAACATTCTCGGACTCGGCTACAATCGCAGGTAGAGCGGGAAAGGGACAAAAGGCCAAAATACCAAAAACAAAAAAACATAAAAGGAGTCAGTCAAACTTAAGATGTGAAACACAGCCGAGGTGAACCTTAACCGAATAATTCAAAAGTCCACGAAACAGCCACATGAAATCTTGTCGTCATTTCTTGTCGTTTTTATGTCCGTCACAAATATTAACGTTATATTTTTCGTCGAGAAACTCTGCACTGCACTCTAATTGGTTTAGTCATAATTGACAACAGTCTAGACCAAATTCAGATTAAAACCCGAATTAAAGAGAGAGTTTACAAGGTGCAGAGTTTTCTACGAGACTTAGAAACGCTATTTAATAGCTTTTAAGTATGTTATTTAGGATCAAGTTAGGTTATGATATTTTTTTGTAATTTATAAATAGTTGTTGATATTTTTTGCAATTGCTGCCCCAAATGAGTTGCTTTAATTTGATACCGGCACACACACACATACAAAGCGTTTTTGTTTTCTAAATGCTGAATTTTTAAATTTCTTTTCGAATTTGCTAATGACTTTTGTATGAAATGAAAAGCTAAACAAAATCGTTATTCGAAAATACCTGAAAGTGCTATAAAAAAGGAACCTAATGTAACTAAAGAGACTTCTGATTGAAAGTTTAGGTTAATCAAAAAAGAACTCACTAAAACCTTATATTTTAAATAAATCAAATTGTTAATAAAAACATAAATTGTCTTTATTTTGGATAATCAGACAAGAGGTTTATTTGGAATGTCTAAAAATCTTCAAAACTAAAATTTTAAAAAATATTACTTCGTGTTCGTGTGTATGAAAAGAAAGCTTGATATTTTTTTTACAAAATATATTCCTTTATTTCGTGCATATAAATATAGTTTTTTTTTTTAAATGGTTCTTCGTATACAATTTCTGTAAAAGTAATTTCTGATTAAAAATTACACAGTAAAGTTATGCTTTGTTTTTGTTTATGTTTAAGTTTAAGTTTATGAAACAGTTCCTTTAAACATTTTACATACACACAAAGTAAATAGCATACATAGACTGCTTCAATTAGAGCTAAAAATTATAATAAATATTATAACAACTACAAAATTGGTTTTTAAGTACGAATCAGTTTAAACGTTGAGTTCTTTAAAAGCCATCTGAAAATTTCAAAATTTAAATACAATTTTCGAAATATCGTCACAGTCAGTGGCACTTTTTTGTTTTGTTTGTGTTTGAGGAAGCTCGATTTGTACTTCAATAGGACACCTCTAATCTTAAGCTTTCCTGTTATTAAGTTCTTTAATAGGATTATCTCTTCACTTATGTAGGTCATTCAACTTGAAACAGTTTTCAAATGCATTTAAGTTAAAGTCGAAGTTTTGTGCTTTTCTCTAAAATCAATTTTATAAATTCGTCGTGATTTTGAATTCTAACTACAGCGGTTTTAAATAGGGATCGTCGCTGGTTGCCTCTGCTGTCGCCGCTGTTGACAACTGTAATGGCTGCACGCACTCTCCAATGTTCTCGGTTTGTTCAAGCGTTGGAGACTCGCTCATTAGTTTATCGAGTTGTATAATGATTTCAGTGAAGTTCGGACGTTCACCTGGATTCACATTCCAGCAAGAATACATAAGATCATAGCTGGATGAAAAACAAAATCGATCACAGTTAATCAGTTTGTGAGTAAATGAAATTAGTTTCACTTCTGGATTTTAGTCTGCTTATTAGTTAATTGGTGGAATAGCAATTAACTCAATCTGTCAGTGACCAGTGACTAAACAAACTTACAATTTCTGGCCGCAGCCCCGTGGCTTGTCCATGCGATAGCCAGACTTAAGCAAGTGCAACAAACGATTTGTCGGTATCGAAGGATAAGGTGTTCCACCGAGAGTGACAATCTCGTAGAGTAGTATACCATAGGACCAACTGCAAAAAAAATAAAAACCAAATTCAATATTTATTTTAGTCATAAAAAATCTCATTTTTAGTTTTCTTTCGTTGAAAAATTAAATTTGTTCCAGTCTGCCATGTCATTTATTGCAATTTCGATAATTTCCCCCCTCCCACAATTTCACGTCACTTACACGTCACTCTGTGTGGTATACACTTGATGGGTCATCGATTCCAGCGCCAGCCACTTGATGGGCAGTTTGCCATTTCCGGTCTTTTTGTAAATATTCTCTTGGTAAATATCTCGACTCAGGCTACAGTTCGAATAATAAAATGAAAAGGAGAATAAAATTTAATAAAAAAGGAAATTAAATTTGTTGCAAATAATTGAACAACTTTATACAAAATTGCATTGGCATTATTTTTTATATACAATATTTACGAGTATGTTTGAGTATTTACCACATAACAATAAGTTCAAACGAATCGAATAAATTGAAGCTAAAATCTTACCCGAAGTCGGCAATTTTGATAGTTCGGTCGGGCGCCACAAGCACATTACGAGCCGCTAAATCGCGATGGACGACTTTGTTCTTGGCCAGAAATTCCTAAAAATAGCAAAATTGTTGTGTTTAAAACTCGATCAGTTATTGCATTACTATATTAATTTTTATTCAGATTTATGTTTCTACATTTTATATGCTCTCAAACTTCTGTCACCAGGCGACTTCGACCCTCGACTAAATACAAAATGAAGCTGATAAATTGGTAACACTCTGCTGCAGTTGCCATTTTAAGGCATCGACCAAATTAATTAATATCCCTCAAATTGTTGCATTGTGTAATTCATTGCAGGATTACTTTTATTTCTACTTGGAATGTCGCGAAAGTCTTCGTCAAAGTTAAAATCAATTTTTTTTAATGAGTACAGCAAAAATATTTGTACAGAAAAAAAAGTCCCGAAAAACGTTGACGACTTCACCTTGAAAATGTTTTCAATTGAAGCTTACATGCGAAATGTTTTAATTAAGTAAGAAAACATTCATCAGCTGGTTTGTTAGACACAAAGAAACATTTATCGATACTCGTACAGCTGAAGTCCTTAATACCCTGAGCGTGTTGTATCCTACTTAAGCTAATAAGCAAATGTTTGCAAATACGAGTCTGTGAAAAAGTAGCGTAAAATAAACGAGTGGCATTCTCATGCGTACAAGAAAAAGCCGCTTAAGCCGATTTAGACGCAATTTCAAAAGTAAACAAGAAATAAAATGTTAACTCAGCCGCCACACAAACACACACACACACACACACGCACACACACACATGATTAAATATGTGAACGTGGTTATCAAAGCCCAATAATTTGTTTTCCTTTTTAAATGTTTTGTTGTGTTTTCTTATGCCCAACGCTACGTGTAAGCACGTACCGTAGGCTACATTCAGTCTTTCTCTTCCATTTGGTCCACCTAAAAGGAGGCGTGGACAATATATAAAATTACTTCGCACTCCCATACAAAACAATTAATAAGAATAGTTGCAGTGTAGAAATTATTACAAATTCAGTATTTAACATTTTAGTAGAACTACGAAACTGCCGACAAAAATGAATGCCCACGCCCACTTATAAATAATAGAGAAATATAGCACATATGCTGCAGGGAGCAAATTTGTTGGTGTCTCCAAAATCAAGTAGGGTATTTGAGCTTCGGTATAGCCATACAAAATTCTCTTACTAGCTTCTTATTTATTTTATATTTAATATTTTCACATAATCATCGCAAACGTCGAAAGCGTGCAGCGCGCACACGGGACCACATGTTGCGTCCTGGTAATTGCTTCATTTGAATTTTGCTTTTGCTTTTCTTTTTTTGTTTTTGTTGCCAGGATAAAAGTTGCTGCAAAGAGACTATCGGATACCAATGCTCAACGACGTTCATACAATGGCTCCTTTGTAAAAGGGCTTTTAGCCAGAACCGGTTTTAATTTTTTTGTTTTGTTCTAGTATAAAGTTTGAAACATTTTATTGAAAAAAAAAATAATTTTGCAAGCAATTAATTTGCAACGTTTAAAAAACAACAAAAGTTGGTTTTTTAAACGCTTCAAAATTCACTTCAAATACAATCATAAACTTCACACACATACGAGTTCAAGGTTCATAAATCCTCAAAACTAATTAGTAAAACTTTAAATTGTTTACCTTTCTGCTGAGTACTGGGGGCGGGTACTTACTGACTTGATAACTGAAATAAAAAAACTGCAAATCAACACGAAATTTAATTTACTCTTTTAACCAAATTCGGTTTACCATGTTACACCAACAAAAACAAATTTAACACTGCATTTTGTTGTAGAAAATGTTATTCGATGTGAGCATGGTATGAACAGTTAGAAGCTTTTAAACATAAATCCTAAAAAGCGGCAAAACAAAACAAACAAAAAAAAAACGGTTTATGTGCGTCGTCGAATTTTCTTTTAATTTCGGAACAATTTTTCTTTGCTTCTAGAAAATCTTTCGGTAATTTAAAATAAACCAACGGAAACAAAACGAAAATTTTATTTGAAATAAGATCACAAATTGCGAAACACGATTTGGATGAATCCGTTTTTGATTTTGGATTGGTCGGTGTTTCAAAAATATTTTTTTTTTTGGTATCGCTTTTTGATTGATATTTAAACTCAAATTTTAAACAATTAAAAAAAGTGTGCCTGAAAATAAAGTTTGAATTAATTTAAGGACATTCGAACTTTAAGGATAATCCATTTAGAATTCTTAGTATGTGCTCAGGTGGGCAGTACCCTTCATCACCACATAACAAAAAATCAAAAATGAAATTCATTATTTTGTTGATTTAAAGCTTCTCCATTAAAAGCTTTGAGATTGAACTCCAGCAAAGTTCGTTTTTGTTTGTTTTTGTTTTCGTTACTTTTAAATTTGTTTTGACGTGATCATTGCTAAGTGCAATTAATTTCCAGACAGAACGAATATCTTAAAGAATCGTTAAATGTCACCTTAGGAAACAATTGAGGAGCTTAATAGAAAACATTTCAACATTAAATAATGAATGAGTCAATAAAAAAAATAAAAGAAGTGATTTTTTTGTGTTTGTTGCCAGTAACAACTGTTATACGAAATAAGGTCAACTCACAATTGACCACTACTGCCTGGAATATTAAATTAATTTGTGCAATTGTTGCTGGCACAAAGGCGAACTCAACTGAGTACAAACAAATGCACTCAGCTGCAACAATTGCAGCTAAATATGTACATATGTAGGTATGTATGTAAGAGTGTATGTATGTATAATACATAAAAAATTAAATAATAATAAAGAAGGGCAGTGAAGTTAATCGAAAATGTTTGAATTGTTTTAGTATTAAAAAAACATTTCTTTTTGTTTTTAATAAAAGGTCGAAGGTGAACCTTACTTCTATTTTTCCAATTTTTCTAGCACTACTTTTTTGTGGCTCTTTTCTTAAGTTTTGACTCGGTAATACTTGGTGCTAAGAAGGTACTCCCCCAAACATTCCTGATCAACAATAAATGAATTGGTCGGTCGGTTTATACGATACACTCAAAAGTGGTAGCCCACTAATTTGATATTGCTTAGATTCTACGATCTCTCTATTCAGATCCATTTCTGAACCAAAATACCAATTTAAGTTGTAGCTGATTCTTTCTTTTACATGAATCTGTAATAAAAATTACAGATTGGACTGCAACAAGAAACTACCTACCCTATAAATTTTAAACTAGGACAAGAGCAGCAGTCATGCCATTTTGTCTTACTTCCAATCCATTCCATTCCACTTACCATGCCCACCGCCACCTGTCTGGCGATGTCTAGCAAATCGCCGGCACTTAGCGGCACGCGATGCAATGACGAAGGCCACAACAAGACGTCGTCGTCGTTGTCGTTGTCGTCGACATTAGCCGCGTTGTTGTTGTTGGCGTTGGTGGCATCGAAATAGGTTTTGTTGTCGACGGCTACGTTTCTTTTATTGTTTGCGGCGAGCGACATTTGCTGACGCAGCTGTTTGCATTCACAGTTTTTTATTTCAACTGTCTTTGCTAGGGACGACGGTGGCGGCGACGTTGTTGGTTGCTTTTGCTGCAACATGCGTTCGAATTGATGCAGCTCGGCCGAGGCGCTGGGGTCGATATCTCTAATGTCGTCGGCGTCAGAATGTGCGTCGTTGTCGGCACAAACAATTTCGACTTGGCATTTGCAGGAGTTTGTGCAGATTTCATCGTAGCCGTACGATCTGTTGTCCGTCGCTGTTGCTGTCGATGTTGTGGAGTTTGATGTTGTTGGTGTTATTCCTGATGCTGTCATATCTTCAATAGGCATCGGTGTGGTCTTCGTCTGATTGTATTTCTTTGTGTTAGGTTGTTGTTGTTGTTGTAGTTGTTGTACTCCTATTGTGTTTAGAGTTTTGTATTTTAATTTAAGTTTCTCAATAAGCGTTGTGTCAATGTTGAAAACATTGCTGCTTTTATTGTTGTTGTTATTGTTGTTGTTATTATTATTGTTGTTATTGTTATTGTTGTTATTGCGGTAGTGTGGACGCTGCTTGTGCATTGTTGCACTGTTGTTCCTTTGATTGGTACCGTTGCTGTGCAGCCTGTGTCTGCGTTTGTTGTTGTTGCTGTTGCTGTTTGCACTCCGACTGCGACTTGGCAAACGCGGGCGACCGACAATACTGCCGGCATTTGAATTTGCATTCAGCTCGTGCAGATACTTCCATTCATCTCTGAAAAAAAGAAAAATCCAAAAATTAAATTCAAGAAATTACGCAAACGTGAAACAAATAAATTTGCATTCGGACGGAAAACGCACAGTTTAGAATAAAAACCATTCATGTCCAACTTTTTTGAAAATCATTATCGTTGATCTACAGACGAGTACTTTTATTATTTATTATTGAAAATAATAATTAAATCAATTATTGTCATAGATCTCAGATATTTACGTTCTTTCCTCTCTCTAATAAATGGGCGTCAACGATTGGTTTGCAACCGATGTCTGTGTGATTTTTACGAAGCTCGTTTGCTGAATTTGCCTGATAAATTTATAAGTTAGTTGATTGTAAAAGTTAACAATGTGCATTTGTGATAGGCGGTAGGACCGACTCTAATTTCTTACTTGTACATTTATACATATTAAAATGCATACATACATACATACATACATACATACATACATACATACATACATACATATGTAAAAATAAGTAGCGTTGTCACATATTTTGCCAAGGATTCCCCCGCACAGACATGCTTTGAATCGAAATGACGAAACGCATTTTGAATTGTTAAATTAAGTAATTAATAAAACACATAAAAAATTGCGTTTGTCTTCTTGTCACAAATATTTGCATGGAAAGTGTTCAGGAATTAATTTTGATTTATTTCTGGTGTTGCTTCATTTTGCATTCCAGCACATTTAAGTATGTTGAAATATTTGAAGTTCTATAAAACAAGGGAAATTTAAAAAATAATAAATAAATAAATAAAATATTTCCTAAAATTGGAACAAACAAACTTTTAAATGCAAACTGCCTAAAGTGACCTATGTCAATAATCTATGTTCTATATTAAAATACTACAGACACGCTTAAAATAGTCGCGCGCATTTCTTTACTTTGAGTTCATAAAAACTACATATGTATGTATGTATGTATGTATGTATGTATGTATGTATGTATGTATGTATGTATGTATGTATGTATGTATGTATGTATGTATGTATGTATGTATGTACATATGTATATGTATTTGTTTATTTCCTTTGAAAGTTACCACATAAAACAAGAAAACATCAAAAAATGCTTAAAAAGAAAAAAGCCGTCTAAGCGCGCGTGTATCTGGGTCATATTTGAATGATAAGGGAACAAACACAAGGCGCAAATATAAAAATAAGAAAGGGAACAAACAAAGAATGGCAACAAGTGGGTAAACCGTCAACAGGTTTTCATGTCAACCGATAGCGGTAAAATAATATAAAAGAGGTTCGCCTTTGTGGCAAAAATAAAATCAAATATCTTCAGAGCCGAAGGGAAAATCGCAGCCAACGTCGCCATTGACACATTTTTTTCTTATAAAACGTAAAATTGTTTCTGTTGACACAAAATATGTTTGTGAATTCCTTTTTGAGTTAAGAAACATTCGTGTGACACTTTTAAAATTCGCGACGCGATTTTTTGGCTCATTCAAAGTATTTGTTTGGTTTTCTAACAGAAAGGTCGCAGTTTTTGTTAGCGCCAACGTATCCTGGAGCCAACTAAATAGTTTTTCTATCTGTGTCTGCATTTTCCACAAGTATTTCCCGAAAAGCAAAATTGAGCGACATACATTAATAAGCAAGAAGGGAAAAGTGGAAACTTGTACATACATAATACGAGGGAGTGGTATGTAAGTTGGGACATTTTTTGAGAAGTATATCTCAATTTAAAAATTAGTTTTAAATAAAAGTTGCCAATATTTCCAAAAGACAATGGCCGAACTTAAAATAGATAACATCTTTGCTCCAGCTTACTAAAGGCGCTCACTCACTATTGCAGTCCGCTTAAAGTCTTGTTGACGCCGCGACCCTGTTAAGAGGTTCTGCCATGATTTGGATTAATTTACACTTTTAATAGAAATTTGTCTCCGACTATAACTATTTATGCGCTGCACCATGCAAACGCAAGGATCATAGGGTGTATTAAGTTTGTTGTTTCATTTATAACGCCCATAAGTTGTGTACATACATACATATATAAACATCAGAGTTCCGACCTGCTGACCGTCTGCCTGTCCGAGTGATTCGAGTCTCAGTTTAAAAATAATCTACTTAAAGTTTTGTATATACTTTCCATATTAACTTATATTCTCTAATCGGAGGTTAAGTTTTAAGATTACCGAAAACGAACTGCACCAATCTTCCCATACAAACGCCCTCTTTTTTAGGGTAACGTAGGGTGTATGAGGTAATTTTCATACTAGTTTTTTTTCAATGGTTTGTCTAGTAAAAATAATAATTTTCACAGAACAGTAACTAAGCAATACGAAAGGAAGCGAAACGATGTGAACACTCCACAAGATATTTTCTAATATTTAAATCACTTCAATTTATCATTCGTGGATGATGTCATCGCTTCTTTGATTTATGTATGTAAGGAAGAAATATCCTTGTGGATGTCAGACAATTCTTTGCAAGACATTTGCTCTGCATTTGTTTGCTTTGCTTTGTTTTGTTTAAATAAATAAAAAATATTTGTGTGGACGAAAAAGAAAAAATTAAAAGTACGAACCTGAGGAAGTCCAGCAAATTCCCTAGACTGCAGTATTCCGTTAGCAGCATCATTTCGTTGTAGTGCTTCGTGCAATGCCCGATGATTCCAACAATATTTGGATGCTTCTCCACCGACTTCATCACCTCGATTTCACGGCGGAAAGCGCGTACATCATCTGGCGAAGGTTGATCTGTTTTCCGAAAATAAATCCACAAATTACAAACAACAAGAACAAAAACAAGAAAAAAGAAAGCCGATAATTGAATTAAGTGAGTGCTTTTTTTTTCTTTTTTTAATTTCGATGTATTACGCCAACCTTTAAGCATTTTCACGGCCACCTCACGCGAGCCCAGTTTCTCATCTCGAAAAATACCGCGTCGCACCAGCCCGAATGCACCCTCGCCCAGCACCTCGTACAGTGTTATATCGCTACGGTCGATTTCCATGGCATCAATGAAAAAGATTTTTTCCTCGGCATCCTGCTGGAATTGTGTTAGGTCCTCGGGTGCACTCAGCAGTGCTGGCAAGCTTTTGGTGGGAAAATCAAATGTTGCTTTCGGGTCGATGGGCGCCTTCTTTTCGAGTTCCTAAGTGAAGTAGAGTAGGTGATGCCGGTGGATATAGAGACACAAAAAAATATCGCAAAAAATTAGCAAGGCTATAAAAACAACGGCACAAAGCAAATGTTTTCCATGGAAGATAGGAAATTTATTCAGGTATTGAGTAAACCAACATACGAATAGATTTGTAACCTTGAAATCACGTCCAATTTGCATGTCCATAATACGCAGAGGAAGACTTTTAGATATCGGATTTTCATTAAACTTACGAATTAGCATCTCAACAATATCGACACTAATTGCGTGTAATGGACGATGGAAATAAGCTGTCAGTCAAAAATTCAACTTGATGAACTTAAGCGTTTGATAAGTAGGTGAGCACCAATAAAATAAAAGTGAATTAAAAAGCTCTTAAATAGGCTTTTCACTGGTAAATGAATTGTTCTGGGCTATTAAATAGTTTTCCAAATAGGACACTTTTATTACCAATGACAGCAAGCAGAAAGTTTCCACATGCTTAATCCTGATATCAGGTGAAAAGCTCCAGTTTATTTTAAATTATGAAATTTAGGTGTGCGTAAGGCAGGTTCGACAAATCTTACAGATTTTTACTGGCTTCTCAGACATACTCCATGTGTACATACCTCAAAATATTTACAACGTTCCTGGTAACGCTTCAGCTTGGCGCGTCTATGGCAAATAATGAAGATTGTCAGCGACAGAATTGCTATGCAAAAGACGAGCGCTAGTATGGCGGAAATCAATTTGACAATATGATTCTTATCTGTGAATGAAACGAATCGGAAATAAAAGGGAAACGGAAAATGGTTAAGTCTACATCGAATAGGAACGAGTATGTTGGTAAATATTTATTCAGGAATTTCAACAACAAATTCAGCTATTGTGAAGCTCCGACAGGTTAACAACACTTCCACTTACCGCTCACTATGAGATGTTGTTGGGTCAGCGTCTTCAAAACTGCCGTGGAGCTGCCGCCAGGTGTATATGCCGTTAGCTGTACTTCGAATAGAACGCCATTGAGGATTATTTTGCTAATGTAGAGCGAAGTCAGTTCCTGAAAAGCGTGCGTAAAAAAGAAATTATAATTCCATTTGAGAATTCTGTGGGTTAGTTTATTTTTAGTTTCTTTTTTTCGTTTTTGGGTTGACACATGTCAGTGTAACTAATTGCCAACTATTTGTTACTGGCATTTGGACTTTGCAGTTGTCTGCAATCAAATTTTTAAAAGGAAATACAACCGAAGTTGATGATTTTTTGGAAATTTGGTGATTATCGTTTCACTCGATGAAATGTCACTAGAACTTGTATAAAACTGCGAATCGTGATATTCAAAATATACACAAATGATATAAAGAAGTGTGATATGTATTTTTATGTGACAAACTCAACTACCGTGTAATTT
The DNA here is from genome assembly GCA_949127995.1 of Suillia variegata. Classification (NCBI taxonomy): domain Eukaryota; kingdom Metazoa; phylum Arthropoda; class Insecta; order Diptera; family Heleomyzidae; genus Suillia; species Suillia variegata. The sequence goes on along the minus strand of OX421842.1, from coordinate 60,486,535 downwards.
CCATCTCAGAACTATTGTTGCTTTCAGGACAACAAACCCAATCGACATTATTTGATTTGGTAGCTTTGACAACTATGCTAAAAAGGCAAAAATTACTGACAAGAGCTGAGCTAATAATATGAGTTACTATCACAAGTATAAATATAAATCTGTAAGATATAAATTGGTGCTCAAATTTAATAAAAAAATTAAATGTTGCTTGTCAATAATATTTAAAGAAAATAAATAAATACTTTTGTTTGCATTACAAATGTTGCATAAATGAAGAGAGAATCAATTTAACATGATATGTTGTCAAATGAACGCTTTTAAAGATAACTTGTTAACGATTTTTGTCCCACTGGCTCAACATTCTCTGTTTTTTAAATATTGACAGAATATGTCAACATTCCTGTCTGACCACTGAATAACAAAAATAACACTTGAAATGTTATTTTAATAAGTTCAATTTACATTGAAAAATATTAACCGTGAAAAATGTAAATTTTATATTTATTTCTTGTTTCCTTTTCTGTACGACCTTTTCCATAATATTTACAATATTTCTTTCACCGTCTTGAAATTACATTTTCTTAAATTAATTAAATTATACCGATTCAGAATGGCCTAATTATTTAAGATATCGTTTGAATGAATATTAAACTTGTTTACTTTTGGCTTATTTAAATGTTCTTCGTATTAAATAAAAAAATCAAAACCAAAATAATTCTACTTAGTAAGTGGCAAATCGCGAAATATCTTACCTTGCTAATATTCGCAATAGTTGAAGTGCCGAGCGCAGATAAATCCAA